>ONZH01019437.1:0-167211 GCA_900303285.1 Rhinella marina | reverse complement strand
TGTACAAGAATATACTACTATAATACTGCTCCTATGTACAAGAATATAACTACTATAATACTGCCTCCTATGTACAAAGAATATAACTACTATAATACTGCCTCCTATGTACAAGAATACTGCTCCTAGTACAAGAATATAACTATAATACTGCTCCTATTGTACAAGAATATAACTACTATAATACTGCTCCTATGTACAAGAATATAACTACTATAATACTGCTCCTATGTACAAGAATATAACTACTATAATACTGCCTCCTATGTACAAGAATATAACTACTATAATACTGCCTCCTATGTACAAGAATATAACTACTATAATACTGCTCCTATGTACAAGAATATAACTACTATAATACTGCTCCTATGTACAAGAATATACTACTATAATACTGCTCCTATGTACAAGAATATAACTACTATAATACTGCTCCTATGTACAAGAATATAACTACTATAATACTGCTCCTATGTACAAGAATATAACTACTATAATACTGCCTCCTATGTACAAGAATATATGTACTAACTATATAATACTGCTCCTATGTACAAGAATATAACTACTATATAATACTGCTCCTATGTACAAGAATATAAACTACTATAATACTGCTCCTATATGTACAAGAATATAACTACTATAATACTGCTCCTATGTACAAGAATATAACTACTATAATACTGCCTCCTATGTACAAGAATATAACTACTTAATACTGCTCCTTATACAAGTATAAACTACTATAATAAGCTCCTATGTACAAGAATATAACTACTATAATATGCTACCTATGTACAAGAATATAACTAATAATATAACTACTATAATACTGCTCCTATGTACAAGAATATAACTACTATAATACTGCTTCCTATGTACAAGAACTACTATAACTACTATAATACTGCTCCTATGTACAAGAATATAACTACTATAATACTGCCTCCTATGTTACAAGAATATAACTACTATAATACTGCTCTACTATGTAAAGAATATAACTACTATAATACTGCTCCTATGTACAAGAATATAACTACTATAATACTGCTCCTATGTAAAGAATATAACTACTATAATACTGCTCCTATGTACAAGAATATAACTACTATAATACTGCTCCTATGTACAAGAATATAAACTACTATAATACTGCTCCTATGTACAAGAATATAACTACTATAATACTGCCTCCTATGTACAAGAATATAACTACTATAATACTGCTCCTATGTACAAGAATATATACTACTGCTCCTATAATACTATAATACTGCTCCTATGTACAAGAATATAACTACTATAATACTGCTCCTATGTACAAGAATATAACTACTATAATACTGCTCCTATGTACAAGAATATACTACTATAATACTGCTCCTATGTACAAGAATATAACTACTATAATACTGCCTCCTATGTACAAGAATATAACTACTATAATACTGCTCCTATGTACAAGAATATAACTACTATAATACTGCTCCTATGTACAAGAATATAACTACTATAATACTGCTCCTATGTACAAGAATATAACTACTATAATACTGCTCCTATGTACAAGAATATAACTACTATAATACTGCTCCTATGTACAAGAATATAACTACTATAATACTGCCTCCTATGTACAAGAATATAACTACTATAATACTGCTCCTATGTACAAGAATATAACTACTATAATACTGCCTCCTATGTACAAGAATATAACTACTATAATAATACTGCTCCTATGTACAAGAATATAACTACTATAATACTGCTCCTATGTACAAGAATATAACTACTATAATACTGCTCCTATGTACAAGAATATAACTACTATAATACTGCTCCTATGTACAAGAATATAACTACTATAATACTGCTCCTATGTACAAGAATATAACTACTATACTAATACTGCCTCCTATGTACAAGAATATAACTACTATAATACTGCTCCTATGTACAAGAATATAACTACTATAATACTGCTCCTATGTACAAGAATATAAACTACTATAATACTGCTCCTATGTACAAGAATATAACTACTATAATACTATACTCTCCTATGTACAAGAATATAACTACTATAATACTGCTCCTATGTACAAGAATATAACTACTATAATACTGCCTCCTATGTACAAGAATATAACTACTATAATACTGCTCCTATGTACAAGAATATAACTACTATAATACTGCTCCTATGTACAAGAATATAAACTACTATAATACTGCTCCTATGTACAAGAATATAACTACTATAATACTGCTCCTATGTACAAGAATATAACTACTATAATACTGCCTCCTATGTACAAGAATATAACTACTATAATACTGCTCCTATGTACAAGAATATAACTACTATAATACTGCTGCTATGTACAAGAATATAACTACTACTATAATACTGCCTCCTATGTACAAGAATATAACTACTATAATACTGCTCCTATGTACAAGAATATAACTACTATTAATACTGTACTCTACTACTGCTCCTATGTATAAGAATATAACTACTATAATACTGCTCCTATGTACAAGAATATAACTACTATAATACTGCTCCTATGTACAAGAATAGAACTACTATAATACTGCCCCTATTTACAGATGGATGGATTTCGAGCAGTCGATGCCATAATTTTTGTATTTAGTGAAATAATTTCAGACGTTTGTACAAAAAATCCTATAAACATTTATTAAACAGTATAATACATATAAAGCAGTGAGTGTCGGTGACGGTAGCACTTGATGCACAGAGTGGCGCTCACTAACAGCAGAGGTTCTACTCCTCGGCCGCACTACGCGGTTTAGCGCCCTCGGTGGTTCCGGTGAGCTGCGGGGATGTCATGTGACAGTGCTAGGTCTTGGCGAGGGCCAGGAGTGGTGGTCGGCGCGGCGTTGACGCGGTAGATCTCAGGCCGCGGTGTTGCTGGTGGTGGTCGTGTCGTACGTGCGAGACTTCAAGCTGTTCCAGATGCACAGACCTTCGCCCTTGTTCACACAGGCCCAGGTTGCGGCCTGATGACTGGCATACAGAGACTTCTTCCTCATCAGGGGGTCGGTCCACAGACACTGCAGGTCGTTGTCCACCTGGCACGGCAGGCCGAAGCACTGCTTAATCTGCAGGGGAACAGAGTCCTAGTTAGGATCATGAGACGGAATGCATCTAGTGGGGGGGTCTGAGGAAGTAGAGCTGCAGTGTAAAGCATGTGGGCTGTGGAGCACCCTGCAGGCTTGACAAGGCGGGGAGTGGATGGTAGATAACCTCAGACTACAATAGACGATGTAGATGAGCCAGAGCCACTGATTATAGTTGTGGAGTATACCTGCAGTGTAAAGTATGGGGGAAGTTAAAGCAGCAGCCTGAGGCTCTGTTGGGACAGGCAGTGAATGTCAGATAGTGCAGTCGAGCTGGAGCCACTGATCAAAGCTGTACCCTGATGGGGTATGGCTGCAGTGTAAAGCATGGCGGACAGATAGAGCAGCTGCCTGAGCCTCTAACGTGGCCGGAAGTGGATTTCAGACTCTGGTAGACAAGGCAGTCAGTGTATCATAAGTGTGCTCAAAATGTAACGAAACTGCAGTGTAAAGTATGGGGGAAAGTCAGCTGAACAGGTGGCGCCTCCAGGAGGGGTGATCTCACCTTGCAGTCGCAGTGCTTGGCGTAGACCTGCAGGAATCCCCTCTTCTGGCCCATGGTCAGGGAGGCCCAGGGCACCACAAAGCTGCAGCTGTTGATGTACGGCTTGCCATCTACGATGGTCGCTGTGGGGAGAGGAAGAAGAGGAAGGTTACCCATGAGGAGAAGGCAGCAGGGCGCAGCATGGTGGACGACAGCGGAGTATGGTGATGTATGGAGGCAGGTGGAAGCTACGGAGTCTGATTGGGGCTACAGAGAGATGATGTGTCCATCGTACTGACCGCCGACCAGGAACTCCTCGCTCTTGTTGGTGGAGCGGTGCTCGTAGCTGCAGAGGCCGTCCGTCTTGGGGCTGTACAAGAACTGGATGTCGTCGAATTCCTTAGGAGCCTTGAAAACCTGATGAGAAAGGAAGATGATAAGTCGTCACCGCCAGGTTACCGGCCCTTTAAACAGCGCTGACGCGTTTCTGGTTGGGCAACGAAAAGCCAAAATGTGTGCCTGTGCCTTTAAGACTGTAAGGCAGAATGCACGGGTGTGGCAGGAATTGTGTCGGAGGGCAGCACCTGACTGGTTAATTGAGCAGAGAGCGGAGAGGTCTGCGGGCGGGTATTACCCAGCATGCCGAGTTCTGATCCTGCGCCTGCACTGTGCGGTCAGACCGCAGCCAGAGAGGAGGATATTTGAGCTGCAGCCGGGGGGCATGGAGCAGCCTGGCACCCGGGAGAGGGTCCTACCTTGGTGGCTTTCACCTCGAACTCCCTCCAGTGCTCCCGCTCCACGCTGTCCTTCTGCCCGACGAACTTTGCCCGAAACACTGCAGAGAAAGAAACACTGGATCAGACAATGCTACTCGCTGCAGAACTACAACCCCCAGCATGTACCACAGGCCAGCAGGGTGAGCAGGGAGTGGCGGTTTCATAGCAGATCACTGGCGTGGGGCCTGGGTGTCAGTGGCAGAGCGGTACCGAACCCATGTGACACACGTCTGAAACCCGAAGTCACCTGCCCAATTACAGGTATCACCCAGTAGGCACATCATACACCCACTCATCAGAGCTGTGGCACGTGCGCCCCTGTACGGGAGGGTGTGCTCTAAGGTGTGGGCGCCGTGCCCTTACAGGAGCCATCTGCAGAAGTCGGGTGTCACTCGGTGACATCTCCTGTTCAGTTCAGGTTCCCAGAGTATGAATAAGTAATAGAATATCAGGAAATGTCCGAAATCATAGATCCATCTCTCCTATAGACTCCGTACAGGAATGTCCTCTGCAGATTCCTCACTGCCTGTCTATTCACAGACTACAGACTACCAGAAACATAATGCATTACCCTTCCTGTATTATACTCCAGAGCTGCACTCACTATTCTGCTGGTGCAGTCACTGTGTACATACATTACTTATCCTGTACTGAGTTACATTCTGTATTATACTGCAGAGCTGCACTCACTATTCTGCTGGTGCAGTCACTATGTACATACATTACTTATCCTGTACTGAGTTACATTCTGTATTATACTGCAGAGCTGGCACTCATTATTCTGCTGGTGCAGTCACTGTGTACATACATTACTTATCCTGTACTGAGTTACATTCTGTATTATACTGCAGAGCTGCACTCACTATTCTGCTGGTGCAGTCACTGTGTACATACGTTACATTACTTATCCTGTACTGATCCTGAGTTACATCCTGTATTATACTCCAGAGCTGCATTCACTATTCTGCTGGTGCAGTCATTGTGTACATACATTACTTATCCTGTACTGATCCTGAGTTACATCCTGTATTATACTTCAGAGCTGCACTCATTATTCTGCTGGTGCAGTCACTGTGTACATACATTACTTATCTTGCACTGATCCTGAGTTACATCCTGTATTATACTCCAGAGCTGCATTCACTATTCTGCTGGTGCAGTCACTGTGTACATACATTACTTATCTTGCACTGATCCTGAGTTACATCCTGTATTATACTCCAGAGCTGCACTCATTATTCTGCTGGTGCAGTCACTGTGTACATACATTTCTTATCCTGTACTGATCCAGAGTTACGTCCTGTATTATACTCCAGAGCTGCACTCACTATTCTGCTGGTGCAGTCACTGTGTACATACATTACTTATCCTGTACTGATCCTGAGTTACATCCTGTATTATACTCCAGAGCTGCACTCACTATTCTGCTGGTGCAGTCACTGTGTACATACATTACTTATCCTGTACTGATCCAGAGTTACATCCTGTATTATACTGCAGAGCTGCACTCACTATTCTGCTGCTGCAGTCACTGTGTACATACATTAACTTATCCTGTGCTGATCCTGAGTTACATCCTGTATTATACTCCAGAGCTGCACTCACTATTCTGCTGGTGCAGTCACTGTGTACATACATTACTTATCCTGTACTGAGTTATATCCTGTATTATACTCCAGAGCTGCACTCACTATTCTGCTGGTGCAGTCACAGTGTACATACATTACTTATCCTGTACTGAGTTACATCCTGTATTATACTCCAGAGCTGCACTCACTATTCTGCTGGTGGAGTCACTGTGTACATACATTTCTTATCCTGTCCTGATCCAGAGTTACATCCTGTATTATACTCCAGAGCTGCACTCACTATTCTGCTGGTGCAGTCACTGTGTACATACATTACTTATCCTGTACTGATCCTGAGTTACATCCTGTATTATACTCCAGAGCTGCACTCACTATTCTGCTGTTGCAGTCACTGTGTACATTTGCTGTGGATCTGCCGTATAGAGCCACTGACTGTGTGCTGTGTGCTCTGTTTAGTCTGCGGTGGGTGGTCAGGGTGGCACACCCCCTCTTTGGGCACGCTCTGCAGCCTCCGGGGCGCTGTGATGTGGTCTCAGTATCTTGCTAACTTCTCCGGGAGGTGTGAATGAGCGTTACTGTTCCCCCTCCGCCTGCACCCAGTGCTTTGGTACACAGAGACCCTTTGTGCGAAATATCAGTTGGCCTTACCGATTGGTGAGTCACAGTAGACGGTCTGGGGGTGACGGGGGCCACAGACACACGACCAGGCTTCATGGCTCAGGGACCCCAAAATCATCAGCACCACCAGGGAGAACATTGTGGAAGCCGAGTACTGGTCCAGTCTGTAGAAACAAAGGCCGAGGTTAGACAGGGGGTTCCTAGGAACGGGTGGCATAAAAAACATTGATCGCCTTGGTGAAGGGGGGAGGGGGCGTGCCAGCAGGGCTCAGGCAGGAAAGGACTCGAAATGTGCTGAGGATCTTGCACATCGAATGACAGTCCGTGCGGTTTGGGCAGGAAATGGGTCGACGCCTTGACTCGGCGGATTGTAAATAGTGTTATTTCGGGCACTGGGAGTGAGAGTGCGCCTTACTGGTACGAGGTGGGATGCACTGATGATGGGTTTAGTTGTGCAGGGATGATGGGTGTAGTGGTTGCGCAGGGTTTTTGGCATAGAAATTAGTGCAGTGGAAGGTGGGGGGGGGTTGGAAGATGATGGGTTTGCGTCTGGGTTTCGAAGGTATTAAAAAAAAAAAGTTGAGCCAAAAAGTTAGGAGCCTTTTAGAAACCTCCGGGCCCCTGGGCTACATGTGGTGGCAGAGATCTAGTGCCGTGGAGGATCCTGGGATAATGGGTTAAGGTTCTGGGAAGCGAGGGGGTGAAGTAAAATTTGGCAGCCCCAATTGGAAGTTGTGAGAGTCAGCGGCAGATAAAGGGTTAAGTGGAAGTGGAGTTAAGGAAGGGGTTAAGCCATGCCACGAGAGGGTCGGTGGCAGCGGTGCCGAGAGCGGCTGCTTACCTGGAGTTCTCAAGTGTTGTCAGCGGGTCTGAAGCTCAGCTCTGCATCTCTCTCCATTCCGCGTCTGGAATTTAAAGCGTCCCCGTCCCCCCCAACCCCTCCCTCCCACCGGTGATGTGATTGGCCAAGAGCCCAGCTCCAGACGCCTTCCCTATTAGTCAGAAATTTCAAAACAGGAAGAGATCATACGGGAGAGCTGGGAAATTATTCATGTCATGCACAGTGACCCAGGCCAGGGCACTCCAGGGGTAGGGTTACCAGACCGGACAATCTACAGTAGGTTTTATTCCATCAGGTCGTAGGATGTTGGGTAATCCATACATCTGCACAGTTAGACAGGACAGGGAACGTCTAAAGGGCTCCTGTGCTTCCCAAACTGCTCATACACGTACAGTGCAAGCAGAGATCCTTCTTACCACTTTGGGTTGGCATGGACTTTTGAGGATGGCAGTAGACCCACCAGAACATGACATCATGAATTGTATGGGGATCCCATAGAAGTCTGCTGGATTCATAGACAACTATATTTGGTCTGTGGTCAGGATGACTCCCCATTTGACACCTTGAGGAAAATAAAAATTTGCACGTTTTGGGCTGTAGTCTTTGTTCATTCATGCTGGACATGTGTGCCCAGGATGCTGCTGCCTTCCCCCTGCCTAATGTGTGCATTCCTCTCTATCCACAGCCTATGTGAACTGCCCTCTTCAGATGCTTTCCTCCCCTCTCCACACTCTGATCTTCTGTGTACAACCTCCTCCCCCTCCCTGCTGCAATATCAAACATGGAGAGAAGGGAGGGGGGAGAGCAGAGGGAGCCATCAGAAACAGGAGAAGAGCTCTGATGGATTTATGTCAGATTCAGCAGCATATAGGTGAAGGACTGAGACGCACACTGCAGAAGCGAACTAGCCCTTAAAGGGCCGGTGTGACCTGTCCTTTTAGATGATTTCCTCCCCTCTCCACACTCTGATCTTCTGTGAACAACCTCCTCCCCCTCCCTGCTGCTGTATCCAACACTGAGAGAAGGGAGTGGGAGAGCAGAGAGAGCCATCAGAAACAGGAGAAGAGCTCTGATGGATTTATGTCAGATTCAGCAGCATCTAGGTGAAGGACTGAGACGCAGACTGCAGAAGCAAAGTAGTCCTTAAAGGGCCTGTGTGAGCTATCCTCTTTAGATGATTTCCTCCCCTCTCCACACTCTGATCTGCTGTGTACAACCTACTCCCCCTTCCTGCTGCTCTCCCCCTCTAACACTGAGAGAAGGGAGGGGGAGAGCAGAGAGAGCCATCAGAAACAGGAGAAGAGCTCTGATGGATTTGTCAGATTCAGGAGCATCTAGGTGAAGGACTGGCACGCAGACTGCAGAAGCAAAGTAGTCCTTAAGGGCCTGTGTGAGCTATCCTCTTTAGATGATTTCCTCCCCTCTCCACACTCTGATCTTCTGTGAACAACCTCCTCCCCCTCCCTGCTGCTCTCCCCCTCTAACAGCAGCAAGATTAATGGAATCAAGCAGAAGCGCCATGAAGATGACATTGAGAAGCCTGAAGGTCCAGTGGAAGATGGGACATCCTGAAGAAACCATACATATGTGGTCAACAGAAGCCGATTAGTCGGAAAGAAACTATGGTCCTGGAGTCCTATTAGGGTGTTCTATTTAGTGGGTGCTGTCACACCAGGGCCCGGTTTCTGTGGCGCACCAGTATGGCACATGGTAGGTAGCAGCAGTGTTACAGACTTTGCATTAGACCCCAGGAGCTTAACGTTACACCTCTGCCTGCACATACTTCAAAGGTTCCTTGCTCCACTAACGAAGCCATGAGGGACACCCGCTCAGTACCCTGCGTCCATTCGTGAAGGTCTCATCCTCGCCAGCACATTTCGATAGTTCAGATCCTCAGGTTCTCCTCCGGGGGGTTTATTTTTAGACGCCGAGCCGAAGCCATTACAACGTAATATCTGCACTGCAAATCCCCTATTGTGTGAAAGCCTTATGGTCTTAATGTACGACATCTGTCACCGCGAGCCCCCAGGCTTCCCTCCAACTGCAGCAAAACGACGGCGACCGGTTTCCAACCTCGTCAGAGCCGGAGAATATGTAAACACGGCTGAGCGGAGATGAAGCCATAACCATAAAAACCTGGCCCAAAGCACTGTGTATGAAGACGTAGGAAGACTGCTCATAAGGAAGACTTGGTCTTCATTGTCTCAGTGGTCCTACAGCCATGGCGCTGGCATTTTAGGATCTGGATTGTGGGCAACCCAAAGACCAGAACCGGGATGGAGTAACTTCCAATGACTGAAGATGTTGTAGGAAGCCATGTCCCACAGACTCAACATGTTCAAGACATCTCCTGACCTTAGATCGCCATGACCTGGCGAAGATGCCTACTGTTCTGAAGAAATGTATTGTCCTGGACCAAGGCTGGCCATGCATCTTCAGGTAGCCGCTGGTCGACTCCCCTATGCTACGTTTTTGGCCAAACATCTAGCGCACATTCGATGGTCGGACCATCTTCCTTGAGGTGATCTTAGTCTAATGTGTATGGCCAGCTTAATCTTGGGTACAGATGGTCCACCATCATAGCAACTAAACCTACTACTACTCTCAGCCTGGTATTCATCGGAGCAGACGCTGAGGTCCAGAGCTGATCCCCCCCCCCCCCACATCTGAGAAGATGGGTGACACCACCCTGCAGTAATTCAGGCCTTGCCTTCAAGCACCAGGATGAGCTTAGCGCCTTCTTTCCGGTCCAACGCCCTTTAGTAGCTCTGGTACTGGAACTACTGGACAGAACTGGTTACTACAGCATCCGCTTCAATGCAAGCAACGCAAGACAACGGACGGAACGGAGGTAGCACCGGTGGTGTTGGACCGATCGGATAATGATGGTGTATCCTGATGGACATTAGTATGGCCACTTACTTTTATGATTCACCATAGAAATGGAGGCTATCGGCAACAAGGGTCCTAAGGAGCCTGTTGTCCAGCCGGCTTATGATATGTAAAACCAGTAAAAACCAGTTTACAGTAATGTGGATTTTTTTTCTTCTTTTTGCTGAGGTCATAGGTGGAAGGAGAAAGTGAAATGTACACAACATGTCAGTGGTGACGTCAGCCGCATTCTTGCCAGTAATGCAGGGCCGACGGTCATTTCCTGGGGTTTCCCCCCCTCACTATCTGTCTCCTCCGTCCTGTTCTTCTCCGCCGCACGTTGCTGATAAACGCCTCTGTGCTGGAACTCGTCCAAATCTCTCACAGACGTCCTGTGTCCGGACTTCAAGGCACGTCACGTGCCTTCCTGAAAACACCACACCAATGTCTTCTCAGTCAGGGACCTCCGCTCAGCAGCACCAAAAGCACAAGTCCTTGTATTCAGCCGTCTGGGAAAGCTGGATGACATCCAATATGGCCTCCTAGACAGCTTTAAAGAGCCGCCGTCAAGAGTCCCGAGAGACGTGCACAGTATAACTGGGAGGGTTTGCCCATACCTCCCAACTTTGGAAATGGATAAAGAGGAACAAATTGTGCGGCGCGCGAAGCAAATTTTTTCGCCACTAGGCCACGCCTCTAACTCCGCCCAAAACATAACTATACACCTAATCCCACTCAGTCCCCTTACTACCCCTCATAGTAATTATTCCCCAGTTATGTGCCCCCAGTAATATGCCCTGTTATGTGCCCCCAGTAATATGCCCTGTTATGTGCCCCCAGTAATATGCCCAGTTATGTGCCCCCAGTAATATGCCCTGTTATGTGCCCCCAGTAATATGCCCTGTTATGTGCCCCCAGTAATATGCCCTGTTATGTGCCCCAGTAATATGCCCGTTATGTGCCCCCAGTAATATGCCCAGTTATGTGCCCCCAGTAATATGCCCTGTTATGTGCCCCCCAGTAATATGCCCAGTTATGTGCCCCCAGTATATCCTGTTATGTGCCCCAGTAATAGCCTGTTATGTGCCCCAGTAATATGTCCTGTTATGTGCCCCAGTAATATGCCCTGTTATGTGCCCCCAGTAATATGCCCTGTTATGTGCCCCCAGTAATATGCCCTGTTATGTGCCCCCAAGTAATATGCCCTGTTATGTGCCCCCAGTAATATGTCCAGTTATGTGCCCCCCAGTAATATGCCCGTTATGTGCCTCCCAGTAATATGCCCTGTTATGTGCCCCCAGTAATATGTCCTGTTATGTGCCCCCCTAGTAATGATGCCCCTGTTATGTGGCCCCAGAATATGCCCTGTTATGTGCCACTCAGTAATCATGGCCAGTTATGTGCCCCCAGTTAAATATTCTCTGTTATGTACCCCCAGTAATATGTCCAGATGTGCCCCAGTAATAATGCCCAAGTTATGTGCCCCCAGGTAATATGTCCTGTTATGTGCCGCCCAGTAATATGCCCTGTTCATGTGCCCCCAGCTAATATGCCCTGTTATGTTGCCCCCAGTAATATGTCCTGTTATGTACCCCCAGTAATATGCCCAGTTATGTGCCCCCAGTAATATGTCCCAGTTATGTGTGCCCCCAGTAATATGACCAGCTGTGCCCCCCCAGTAATATGCCCTGTTATGTGCCCCCAGTAATATGCCCTGTTATGTGCCCCCAGGAATATGACCAACTGTGCCCTCCCAGTAATATGCCCACATTGTGCTCCCCAGTTTATGTTGTGCCCCCAGTAATATATTGTCCCCAGTAATATGCCCACATTTGTGCTCCCCAGTATTGTTGTGCCCCCAGTAACATGTCCACATTGTGCCCCCAGTAATATATTGTCCCCCAGTAATATGCCCACCTTGTGCTATTCACAGAAAGTTGAAAAAAATAAACACCATAATACTTACCTTCTTCCTAGCAGCATCGCCAGCAGGACATCTTCTGTAGTCTGGAGGGGGTGGAGCCAACGCTGACTGACGGCCGGCCTCTGCTTCATCGCCATTCAGGCAATGGTCTCTGCGTCCTATGGACGCAGGGACCGCTGCCAGAAACCAGGACCTACCTCCTCCGTACCGGGACAGCGGGACAGACAATGTAATCCGGGACAGTCCCGCTGGATCCGGGACGGTTGGAAGGTATGGATTTGCCTTTCATTTGGGTGATAACAACCCTTGTAGGACCTGCATTGGTGGACATATCGGCACCCAGCTTCTCCTGAGGGGGGTTGAATAGAACTTGTGACAACAGACGGGGACGGAGGACTCATCTTTAATGGTCACTTCCGTGAACCGTAACCCCGCGACTGGGAAAACAATTTATTTTTCCATAGAAACCTCCAGTTCTGTAGACCACAGGACGATGATCCCCTCGAGACCAAGTCTGCTAAAAATAAACCACCAGGTAATGATATAATTATAATAGCCGGTCAGGAAGCGGTGACGTGAGGGTTTTAAGTCCAGACCCTTCTCATTTCCACCATGTCCTTTCTTGACCACAGCTCCCTCCAATCTAAACAAAAAACGAGGTGACTGCAGACAACCGCCATATCTTCCACCGCTCTTGGGGGATAGGAACGTGTTGACTTAAGCTGGAAGCTTTCCGGCAGCGGCCTGACATTGAGCACACACACGTCATTGTTGATTTTGCATCGCTCAAGAGGTTAATTACCGGCAGCTCTCGAGAAGAAGAAGAAGAACGGTGAGGAGCTCCATGATCTGAAGGATTACGTCAAGTCTGAGGAATTTAGGTGAAAGTCTGGGATTACAAAGGAAGAAGCCACGGGAGCTACGTCAACAGTGAAATCCATACGTGTTCGCTCAGGAAGATGGCTTTGAAGTGTCTACACCCGTGACTCACTCATCATGGGAATCCCACCCGAAATTGGGAAGAGCTTGACATGCAATATAGTGCATGTCAGTGAAAGGAGCTACACGTAAAGTCAAGGAGGATCACGTGTTGTCATTTCTCCTGTCGAGGAGGTCACCAGGCCATGAAATTATCTGACCACGTTTAAGGTGGCCAAACACTTGAGATAGATATCTATTCCCCCTACATTCATTGGTTCTTAATGGGGAGAGGGGGGTAAGCTGCTGCCAGAATCCATCACACAGGATGGGGCATGTTGAAATCCAACAGCCCAATCCTTCTTTCTCCCGGCATTGGCCATCCGAGAAGAGTCTGCACAACCCCATACTTATTACATGGTTGTCCGGCCTCACTGAAAATGGTCACTTGGCATCTTGGGAGGCAGAGCAGAGCTGCAGGGTCTCAGCAGACCCTGATCAGCTATGCCTTGTACAAAGCCCCCATAGAGAAAAAAAAAGTTTCAGAGAGACGTTGAGAGACATTTTTTTAAATATATTTTTGCCACATAAGTACAAATTTTATTTTATTTAGAAAAAAAAATACTGGTATAATAAATACTGGTATATAGAACGAGAGGTGCATAAAAATCTCAGCTGTTGTCCCGTTTGTCAGCTAAACTGCTGACTGTTTCCAAGGGAATCCAGAATCCTGAAAGCAGATGTTTTGGAGGCTGTCCAGATCATTTGGAGATCCCATCGAAATTTGCTGACGACCGAAGGCTAAGTCAGGTCTGTGGTCAGTGGTGGCATTGTGACCATCGAACAGCGGTGTTATTACGGTGGCCATGCCTGTCGATTTTGCTCCTCCTGATTCTCCCTTGATGCCAGTGAAGCATCGGGGAGTTGGATTACAACATGCCCAATCATTTGGCTTCCAAGGAGGAGAGGAGTCCACCCCTCTCATTATTGCCGAACCGAGAATGCATGTGTACAGGGGGGAAGAGTGGATCGGCCGACAGCTGTCTAATGGGTTTGGTTGCTGTCAGTCCGTATGTGTTTCAGTACATATGGTCTGTAGTTGATGCCCCTTTAAATGTTCTGCCAGCCGCTGAGACTGAAGCTCTCTGTGCTCGTCTCAAGACGGGGGTTTTACTTGATTTCTGTAGAAGCGGCGGTGGAATGCTCCTGTCGGGGTGTGAGGCATACGGCATATACTGCACTTCCCGTGACCACAAAAGAAGAGAGAGTGTAAAACCGCAGGAGCCGGAGAGACGCACGGGGAGGAGGGGGTCACTGCCAGGACCACGCACCCTCTCCTCGCCTCCTCTCCCTTCCTGTATTTCCTCACTTTTGCCAGCTTACACTGAACTCTCTCACCCCTCAGTCCGGGCGAGGATTAGGAGAAGTGACAGCGGACGCCGAGAGATGGACGTCACATTGTTGATTGTTCTGGGCAGGGGAAAAAAAAACACACAACGTCTGGGCCGATCTCAATCTTTTGTCTTCTGGCGTGACCACAGACTTCTAAAAATGAGACACCCCGGTCATCCTGGACAGATAGAGGGTCCCACATATGGGCTGCGCTGGACCACCCGGTCATCCTGGACAGATAGAGGGTCCCACATATGGGCTGCGCTGGACCACCCGGTCATCCTGGACAGATAGAGGGTCCCACACGCAGGCTGAGCTGGCCCACCGGTCATCTTGGACAGATAGAAGGTCCCACATGCAGGCCTGAGCTGGCCCACCCGGTCATCCTGGACAGATAGAGGGTCCCCACGCAGGCTGAGCTGGCCCACCGGGTCATCCCTGGACAGATAGAGGGTCCCACACGCAGGCTGAGCTGGCCCACCGGGTCATCCTGGACAGATAGAGGGTCCCACACGCAGGCTGAGCTGGCCCACCCGGTCATCCTGGACAGATAGAAGGTCCCACATGCAGGCTGAGCTGGCCCACCCGGTCATCCTGGACAGAATAGAGGGTCCACACGCAGGCTGAGCTGGCCACCGGGTCATCCTGGACAGATAGAGGGTCCCACACGCAGGCTGAGCTGGCCCACCGGGTCATCCTGGGACAGATAGAGGGGTCCCACACGCAGGCTGAGCTGGCCCACCCGGTCATCTTGGACAGATAGAGGGTCCCACATGCAAGATGAGCTGGCCCACTTGGTCATCCAGGACAGATAGAGGGTTCCACAAGGGTGCTGAGGCTGGACCCTCTGTCATCCTGGACAGATGGAGGGTCCCACATATGGGCTGAGCTGGCCCACCCAGTCATCTTGGACAGATAGAAGGTCGCACATGCAGGCTGAGCTGGCCCACCCGGTCATCTTGGACAGATAGAAGGTCCCATACTTGGGCTGAGCTGGCCCACTTGGTCACCCTGGACAGATAGAGGGTTCCACATGGGGGCTAGGCTGGCCCACCCAGTCATCTTGGACAGATAGAAGGTCCCATACTTGGGCTGAGCTGGCCCACCCAGTCATCTTGGACAGATAGAGGGTCCCATACTTGGGCTGAGCTGGCCCACCCGGTCATCTTGGACAGATAGAAGGTCCCATACTTGGGCTATGCTGGGTACCTCGATCATCCGGGACAGATGGAGGGTCCCACATATGGGCTGAGCTGGACCACCTGGTTATCCTGGACAGATTGAGGGCCCTACACATGGGCTGAGCTGGCCATCCTCATGAAGAAAGGTGGAGATACCATGTAATATATGTGAGCTCTCTGTTGGCATCTGTGCCAATGTTGAGGTTGGTATAGACCCCTATAGTGGAGAACTGTGCATGCAAGGCTGGTATATGACGTGAGGGCCATAGGCAGCTATGTGGCCCAGCAGCATATAATTTGTAGGAGGTAAGGGGCTGCTAGATACCTAAAAGCCGCTTGTCTCGGGGGTGGGGGAGACTCCTCGCCAATAGGAAATAGACTGCTACCTTAGACATTGCATTGTTGGTGGATCCTGTTGTGACTGGTGCCATCTAAGGTCCATGGTGCCCACACTCTGGCCATGGCTCTTGAGGTCCTCAGCACGTCGTCCCATTGGAGATCACTACAGTCATCCTCCCCCCAGGCTGACAACAGAAAACAATAGACCGTATTTAACCACTGTTGGGATGATGATGCTTGTAGTACTATAATGACCTCCATCTCTCTTCTCTTACAGCTGACCGCCTCCAAGTTTCCAGTGGTGATCAAGATGGGCCACGCTCATTCTGGTATGGGCAAGGTAAGTAACGATCAGTGGGTCATCCCCAGGGCAGAGGGCAGAAGGACACACGGGTCACCAGTCGGCCATAGATTACACAATGCAACTTGTCTTCATGGGGACTGACCCTGGGGATGTCACCTGCAGGTCACCTACTTCCTCTTGCACTTGACCTCCATTCAACTACTTTATTTCCTGTTAGCACCGGTGCATTGCACTTGGTTGGTTTTGTCTTTTGTCTTGTGTCATTACCCTGAGTCATATAGATTACATATAATGAGTAGTAGCCTTTCACTTGCACCATATGTCCCATTGACTTGCATGGTGGATGAGGGCCAGCTACCAGTTTCTGGTTCTATTAATAGCATTATAATAGGACTGAAATTCTCTCCTGGTCAATTTCTTAATATATCACTGTAAGGATCTTAGCTTTGTCTGTTACCCAGCTCCAGATCCTCAGCATAGTTCCTTAATAAAATTCTACAGCCTGCAGCCACCACTAGGGGGAGCTCAGGAGCTGACTGCAGACTGTGTTGTAATCAACGTGCAGTGAGCTCCCCCTGGTGGTGGCTGCAGGCAGACAGAATTTTATAGATTGTAATTTGTAGCTACGAAGTCTACCCTCGCCATTGAGTAGATAAGCCATGAGTCTGATTGGTAGAAGTCTGACCACCATCTTACATGGGAAAGGGTTGGACCTTTGGAACAAGGACCTTTGGTCTCTGAGGCACCATTATTGAGGACGTGTGGTACCGGTAGTCCGATGGTCATTTAGGTCATCTCAGGTTCGGACTGTCTGTGGAAGGCTCCAGTGATAACTTCATGATGTTCTCTCTCATTACAGGTGAAGGTGGACAACCAGTATGACTTCCAGGACATCGCCAGCGTGGTTGCCCTAACGAAAACCTACGCAACTTCTGAACCATTTATTGACGCCAAGTATGATGTTCGCATCCAGAAAATCGGAAACAATTACAAAGCCTACATGTAAGTGCCCAGCACCCTGACACCATGAACCGTAATCACATATGGACCATGTCAGCTCCTCACTGGGAGGAATTGTGTCAAACCTCATTAAACTGCGGCTAAAGCCCAAGGAGGGCGGCCACTCGGGGTACAGGATAATGACACTGACACTCGGGGTACAGGATAATGACACTGACACTCGGGGTACAGGATAATGACACTGACACTCGGGGTACAGGATAATGACACTGACACTCGGGGTACAGGATAATGACACTGACACTGGGGTACAGGATAATGACACTGACACACTGGGGTACAGGATAATGACACTGACACTCGGGGTACAGGATAATGACACTGACACTCGGGGTACAGGATAATGACACTGACACTCGGGGTACAGGATAATGACACTGACACTCGGGTACAGGAATAATGACACTGACACTTCGGGGTACAGGATAATGACACTGACACTCGGGTACAGGATAATGACACTGACACTCGGGGTACAGGATAACACTGACACTCGGGGTACAGGATAATGACACTGACACTCGGGGTACAGGATAATGACACTGACACTCGGGGTACAGGATAATGACACTGACACTCGGGGTACAGGATAATGACACTGACACTCGGGGTACAGGATAATGACACTCGGGGTACAGGATAATGACACTGACACTCGGGGTACAGGATAATGACACTGACACTCGGGGGTACAGGATAATGACACTGACACTCGGGGTACAGGGATAATGACACTGACACTCGGGGTACAGGATAATGACACTGACACTCGGGGTACAGGATAATGACACTGACACTTCGGGGTACAGGATAATGACACTGACACTCGGGGGTACAGGATAATGACACTGACACTTGGGGTACAGGATAATGACACTGACACTCGGGGTACAGGATAATGACACTGACACTCGGGTACAGGATAATGACACTGACACTCGGGTACAGGATAATGACACTGACACTCGGGGTACAGGATAATGACACTGACACTGACACTCGGGGTACAGGATAATGACACTGACACTCGGGGTACAGGATAATGACACTGACACTCGGGTACAGGATAATGACACTCGGGTACAGGATAATGACACTGACACTCGGGGTACAGGATAATGACACTGACACTCGGGGTACAGGATAATGACACTGACACTCGGGGTACAGGATAATGACACTGACACTTGGGGTACAGGATAATGACACTGACACTCGGGGTACAGGATAATGACACTGACACTCGGGGTACAGGATAATGACACTGACACTCGGGGTACAGGATAATGACACTGACACTCGGGGTACAGGACAATGACACTGACACTTGGGGTACAGGATAATGACACTCGGGGTACAGGATAATGACACTGACACTCGGGGTACAGGATAATGACACTGACACTCGGGGTACAGGATAATGACACTGACACTTGGGGTACAGGATAATGACACTGACACTTGGGGTACAGGATAATGACACTGACACTCGGGTACAGGATAATGGACACTGACACTCGGGTACAGGATAATGACACTCGGGGTACAGGATAATGACACTGACACACTCGGGGTACAGGATAATGACACTGACACTTGGGTCAGGATGCCTGACACTTGGGGTACAGGATAATGACACTGACACTCGGGGTACAGGATAATGACACTGACACTCGGGTACAGGATAATGACCCTGACACTCGGGATACAGGATAATGACGCTGACACTCGGGTACAGGATAATGACACTAACACTCGGGGTACAGGATAATGACACTGACACTCGGGGTACAGGATAATGACCCTGACACTCGGGATACAGGATAATGACGCTGACACTTGGGGTACAGGATAATGACACTGACACTCGGGGTACAGGATAATGACACTGACACTTGGGGTACAGGATAATGACACTGACACTCGGGGTACAGGATAATGACACTGACACTCGGGGTACAGGATGATGACACTGACACTTGGGGTACAGGATAATGACACTGACACTCGGGGTACAGGATAATGACACTGACACTCGGGGTACAGGATGATGACACTGACACTCGGGGTACAGGATAATGACACTGACACTCGGGGTACACACTGACAATACTGATCTTACACATCATGGCACCCTTATCCCATCCCAGAACCAGCTGCTAGAATTGCGTTCCTGGTTGTCAGGTCCGTTTCCCTGGGATGGGGGGGAGGGGCGGATGCTGACCGCGGCTCTTGTGCTGTTTTTATGACTCTTTCTTCCCATGAAGCTGGAAATAGCTTTCACCGTTTACCTCCAGCTAAAAATACCCTGGTATTGGTCTCAGTCATACTTCGGGTCTCTCTCCCTCCCTGTCTGCCGTGCGGGTTTTTCTGGTTCCGTACAGCCTAATCCCAGCCTCTCCCTTCCCTCTTCTCCCTCTGACATGACCTGGCACGAGTCTTTGAAACACCTAGATCCAGATCAGCCCTTCTCTGAGAACACACTGATCCGTGCCTGTGTGGGAAAGTAACGCGCCTGCAATCTCATCATATCAGGCTGGCAGGGATTTGGGGGCTGTTAGTGGTCACGACTGCCCATAATTCTGTTTATGAGACCCATGGAAGGAAGCCGCCGCCGTTTAGCAGGAAGGATTTTATCACCGTCAGATGTCTGAGATAAAAGAGAGAAAGGAAAATTCCCAGAAAGCCAGATCTCCGCCGACATTCCTAAAAATCCCACATTCAGAAAAATGCAGAATCATCTGGTGATGATTAACTAACCATACAGTACCTGAGAGCACTTCAGAAGATCTAGGGTGAAGAGAAACTTGAAGAACATGTCCTAGAGTCCGTCTCCTGGATACTTGAAGCTTGTGAACCAGCGTCCTAAGAACCTTGAAGTTGTAACCAGAAAACCATAGAACCAGTCACGCTCCTGTCCTAGGAAGGATATAGATGAGAAGTGGTCAGGCGTCCGAACATGAGAGAATCAGCCAAGTTCTAGACCTTGTGTCCTACAAATGAAATGATAAAGATATTCGATCTGGTATTCTGGACCCATTCTGGACCAGGACCAGTCATAGAAAAGAACTTGTGTGCTAGATATAGGTCACAAAGTAATAAGATGTGGTATGATCTAGAACAAGTGCTCTGTAGGCCAACCATGAACATGGGCTTGGGCTGAAGAGATGAGATGACTTGTGGTCTAGAACACGTATACAGTAGGACTTCTCACGGACAAGAATTTGAACCCTGGGAGTGGTATAGACCAGAAATGGTAAGACAGTTGGTCTAGAACAAGTATACAACAGGACCAGTGAGGAGACAACTTAAGATCTTGAAGAAATGTACAGTAGGATCACTCATGGACGTGAACTTTGGTAACAGAAGACTTATAGAGCTGAGGCAAGAGAACTTTTGAAACAAGTATACAGCAATCGCGGACAAGTTCTAGCTCCTAGAGGAGGTATAGAACAAGAGTAAAGAGACAACTTGTGGTCTAGAACATTTATATAAACAGGATCAGTTATAGACAAGTATTGAGTCCTAAAGCGGACGTGATAAGACAATGTGTGGTCTAGATCAAGTATACAGTAGGATCAATCATGGACATTACCATTGATCCAAGAAGTTTAGCTCCAAAGGTGATGAGAAACTTGAGGTCTAGATCAAGTATACGGTAGGCCAATCATGGACATGAACTTGAAGCCTAGAAGTGGTATAGACCACAGGTGATAAAACAACCTACGGACTAGAACAAGGACCGCAGTACTGCAGGTCAATCAGGGACAAGAACTTTAGTAGAGCTTAAATGATGAGTCAAGCTATGATCTAGAATAAATATGTAGTAGACCACCATGGAATTGAACTGGAAGCCTAGAAGAGGTATAGAGCACAAGTGATAAAATCAGCCTGTGGTCTAGAACAAGGACGCAATTAAACTATAGACAAGTATACAGGAGGCCAGTCATGGAAAAGATCTAGATCCTAGAAGAGGTGTGGACTTGTGGCCTATAAAAAGTATACAGGAGGCCAGTCATGGACAAGATCTAGATCCTAGAAGAGGTGTGGACTTGTGGCCTATAAAAAGTATACAGTAGGCCAGTCATGGACAAGATCTAGATCCTAGAAGAGGTGTGGACTTGTGGCCTATAAAAAGTATACAGTAGGCCAGTCTTGGACAAGATATAGCTCATAGAGCACAAGTGAAAGGACAACTTGAGGTCTAGAACATGTTGAGAGTATGACCACTCCTGGATATGATCTTTGATCTGAGAAGAAGTATAGAACAGACAACTTACAGGTCTAGAACAAGTGTAGGACAGAGCACAATCATGGACATGAACTTTAGTGTTAGAAGAAGCTTGGGCCATGTTTGCTGCAACTTTTAGACAGGTATACGGTGGGATCAATCATGAACAAGAACTTGAGTCATGGAGCAGATGTGATGAGATATTGTATGGTCTAGAACGAGTATAAATTAGGATCAATCAAGTAAACTACTTGAGTCCTTGAGCGGATATGGAGCAGCCATAATAATGTATAGTCTAGAACAAGTATCGATTACGATCAATCATGGTCAAAAAGTTGAGCTCTAGGGCAGGTATGATTAGAATTAGAATAAATCATGGACAAGAACTTGAGTCGTGGAGCAGATGTGATGAGATATTGTATGGTCTAGAACCAGTATACATTAGGATCAATCACATACAACTACTTGAGTCCTTGAGCGGATATGGAGCAGCCATAATAATGTATAGTCTAGAACAAGTATCAATTATGATCAAGAACTTGAGTCCTAGAGCAGATGCGACGAGACGTTTGAGTTACCACAGGGTATGCACCAGGGCTGGGTTGGATAAACCCTAGGACCAAGTAGACAAAGGTCACCTAGAAATTTGCTCTTGGCCCCTAAACTTTTGGGCTGTTTTCTTGCTTGTGAGTCTAGAGTAGGGACCTATGGATTGGTGCCAGTATACAGTAGGACCAGTAATCTTCATGGATTTGGCTCCTAGAAAATCTGTACAGCATGACGGCAGCAGTTTTGGGGGAACTCTAGGACCAGAACATGAACTCGTCTGCATTTCGTGAAACGCCTTAGCTTCCCGTCCAAGAGTCTAAGAACGTGAAGTTCTTAAGACTAGATCACTGTTCTGGGCAGCACCCCCAACGTTCCCACCCTGAGCCTGACTCCTCTATTGTCTCCGGCGCAGTATGAGCGGCGTGGGCGGCTGCCGTCTGCTCGTGCTGTGTTACGGCCAAGAGATGTGATCTGTTCGTCCTGCGCGAGTACGAAAAGTGGGCGGCATTGTTCTTTAACTGTTAAAGGGGCCTTACACCAGCAATCTATCTTCTCTACTCCCCACAATCCTGAGAAGAAGGGGCCACAGCTGCCCTGACTTAGTGCCCTGCGCGGTTCTAGATGATGACGTCACATAATTGGCCTCATGGTGATCAGTGTCTATTGGATGGAGATGACTTCTAGCAAGACAAGGGGATGCTGAGGGCAGAGGGGCCCACCAACATCAGAGGACCTGCCTCAAGGACGTGTTCTAGATGCCGGTGCACGTTGGCACTGGCATCTAGAAGACGTGACCGCCACTGCTCTGCAACCTCGACCAATTCAAGGCTCTTGTGAACACGACGCTCAGGTATATGTCTAACAATGTACTAAAGGAAGGATCCAAAGGGACCCTCTGGGTGAATGGGGCCCTATTCATACACGTTACATGTTGCCCCCCCTTCTGGAGACCATGGCACCTACAGCCTGGCACCTTCTATAGTGGTGCCCGATGTAACTGCTCTCATAGATTACAGCAGAGGCAGGGCAGATGTCTCATCTGTCGGCCTATGGGGGGCGTACAATTCCAGTAATCTGGTACTTGCTGGTCCGTTCTCCTATTTTCTGGATTACTGAACAGATCTGAAGCCGGACTCCCTGCACCTAGCAATAAAGGGCCGTCAGGTTTGTCAGTCTCCAGCCGAATACTCAGCCCTGAGTCACTCATTACAACAGAACATGGCAGACAGCTGGGGGGCGGGGTGGGGGCGACTGCGCTGTAAGTCAGGGGGCCATGATTAATGGGAGGTTATAGGGTTTAAAGCCTAGGTCATGCCAGTGATGGCCACTAGATGGCGTGGTGCCAGCACGGGCAGAATGATGTAATAGGTATATTTCACAAGGCCGGTGTGCACACACGTGGTGAATCAGAGCTGCACCACTGACACCTGCCCATTGTAGTGATCAGCAGCACAGCCGAGGGCGCTGTTGCATTGGTGTCTATGGAAGGTGTGTGGTGGTGAAAAGCGGTACTGCAGCCTGTCATTGGAAAAGCTTGTGATAGATGTGTATGAACTGTCTGCAGGGGGAGGGTGGCACCTAATGTGACGCTTCTCTGTCCTTGTACATTGCAGGAGAACATCCATTTCTGGCAACTGGAAAACCAACACGGGGTCGGCCATGTTGGAGCAGATCGCTGTGTCTGACAGGTACCGTATACACATTTACCCTGTCGCTGGAGGTCAGATCGGGCACTGGCGATGCCCGTCTCGAAAGAAACTCCTGTATATAAAGTTAGAAAAATCTGATCTTCTCACGTCCGACAGTCTGGTTGCTATACAGACATTGCCTAACAACCAGTCTTAATGGAGTTGTCAGGCAGCAGATCCCTTCCATTGTCAGATTAATTCAGGCCTTCATCTCCCGGACTGAGGACAGAGAAGGGGACGGGGGCTTCTCGTGGATCACGCCAGGCCCAAAGCTGAAGACCATTGTCAGGCTGTGAGATCTGGCCCTCCTGGTCTTGTCATGGACGACCACCTTACCATAGTCCGGCACTGCAGAAATTGAAGGACATGTTGTTACACTGCCCCCTACTGGCTGTCCTGATCTTCACTTTAACACTTGGGTGCACCCAACTAGCAGATGTATGGGTGCCCCTGGCGAGGCCCGGTTCATCTATGGCCGCCTGTCTTGCAGGTACAAGCTCTGGGTGGACTCCTGTGCGGAAATATTTGGGGGTCTGGACATCTGCGCCGTGGAAGCCCTGCACGGGAAAGACGGCAAGGACCATATCATAGAGGTGAGTGGCTGGGACATGATGCAGCGCCACCTTCAGTACAGTGGTGGTATTGTGATCTTTTTTCTTCTCCTCCTCAGGTGGTTGGCTGCTCCATGCCTCTAATCGGCGACCAGCAGGAAGAGGACCGGCACCTGATCGCTGACCTGGTGGTTAGTAAGATGGCCCAGACTCTTCAGTGCAGCTCCTCCTCCCCGAGCCGCTCCGTGCATGCACAGCAGCCCCAGGTAAGACTGAAGGGTCATTACTTCCCGTCAGATCTTCAGTTCCTTCTCACTACAGGCCAGACACTTGCCAGCAGGTTGTGGTCCGTTGCTGAGGAGCAAGTGAAGGGGCAACCAAGGGACCTTCTAACGGTATCAGGAACCGAAATCTCTGAGCTGTGTCCAAGGGCTGTGAGTCCTATGTTCAGTCCCGTCTGTGATTTTGGACCCCCGCTGACTCCCAGAAGGATCGGACTCTGTAGGGTGCACCCCTTTGGCACCACCCAGAGATTTCTATTCCTGAAAACCGCGAGCGCGAGACCTGTTGTCTAAGGGCGGTGGTATTTCTTAAAGGGTAACTCCACTTTTCCCAAGATTTCCCTAGATTAACATAGATGTTTCTCTTTCCCCATATACTTTCTTCTTTCCTCCATTCTTATGGAAACAGTCAGTAGTCAGGCTCCGCCGGCCCTTTTCACCTGTGATTTGCTTTGTTATTGCAGGCTCAGCCTGCTCACTCCCGGTCTGGGACCCCGATCCAGCAGCAGAGGCCTTCTCCACAAGGTATTCTCCCAGTGGCAGGAGCATTATGGGAAATAGTTCTGGAAATGTAGCAGAGCCGGTCACGTTGACACCCGGCTACATATGACACGCCTCTCTTCTGTTATAGGGGGTCCTCCCGCGGCGCAG
Source organism: Rhinella marina (assembly GCA_900303285.1). Taxonomy (NCBI): domain Eukaryota; kingdom Metazoa; phylum Chordata; class Amphibia; order Anura; family Bufonidae; genus Rhinella; species Rhinella marina. Next base: position 141,844 of record ONZH01019437.1, on the reverse strand, counting down.
GGTCCTCCACGACAGGGACCTCCCTCCCAGCAGAGGCCTCCACCTCAAGGACAGCAGCTTCAAGGTTTAGGTCCTCAGCCGTCACCACATTCACCAAATCTGCCCAGCCCTGGGGCGCAGCAGCGGCAAATGATCCCCCCGCAGCAGCAGCCGTCCCCCCAGCAGATGAGGCCCCAACAGCAGCCGTCACCCCGCCAATCTCAATCCCCCCAAAGGCAGCCCAGCCCACAGTCACCCCAACGTCAGCAGCAGACCCCCCCTGTGCCAGCAGGCCCAAAGCCAATGGGCGTCCAGCCCCCTCCACCTCGGCAACCTGGACCTCCGAGGCAGCCGGTTCCTGCAGGACCCCAGCAGAAGCCTCCACCTCCCGTCCATCAACAGCAGCACGGCATCCGCCAGCCGGGACAACAGCAGCCACCGCCGCAGCGGCAGTCCTCTCCAGGGGGGCCCCAGCAACAGCCGCCCCAGCAGCAGCCGCCACAACCGCAGCAGCAGCCGCCGCCACAGCGACCTATGACCCAGCAGCCCAGGCCTAACCCTCAAGGACCCGGGCAGGGTTCACGTCCTGGCGGGCCCCAAAAGCCTCAAGTGGCTCAGAAGCCGGGCCAAGAGCTGCCCCCACCCCAGCCGCAGCTGAAGTAAGAGCCCACGAGGTTCTGGGTGGGCCACACAGGTTTCAGCTTCCTATACTACCTATTGCATCCCTTTTGTTGCATGCCGCTTAGGTGAGGTAGGCACTGGGTCACCTTCTCTTTTTGTACGGTACCGATAGCATGGACCCGGGTGGGTTTTTGGTGACCGGGGGTTCCGCCCAGCGCCCAGTGTAGAAGGTGGTGGCTAGCTTAGCGGGAATGACTAATATTGCATGACTTTAACTGATCATTATTTTTCTTTCCTCCTCCCCCCACCTCCAACATATATAACACATCCCCTGCCCCCTCCTCGTCTCTTGTGTCCCCTCCCCCCCATCATCGGCCATCACCTCACATCGTCCTCCAGTAAGTCCCAGTCCCTCACCAACTCCTTCACCCTTGCAGACTCGCCAGCTCCACGTTCCAGTCTTAGTCACGACGAGGTGAAAGCCGAAACGATCCGCAACCTGAGGAAATCCTTCGCCAGTCTCTTCTCAGACTGAAGGGGATCACGTCTCTCCCGCGCCACCATCTCTCCCCGGCTCTGTGTAGTGTCCCGCTCCCTTCACCTGTGTGCACGGCTTTACTCCTTTGAAAAAAAAAAAAAAATACAAAAAAAAAATAAAATGCAGAGGAAGAGGTAGATATGGAGACCACGAGAGGAAGACCCTCCCCGCCGCCACCTAGAAATACCGTCGTATGGAACAGCAGAGCCCAGAGAGCTCCTGCAGCGGTACCACCCTTAGGACCTTCGTAGAGAATGCATGACGAGGCCGAGGGTGCGGGCACAGGGCGTGCCAGTCCTCCGTGTACATACGTGTATACAGATGCGGCGACGCTCCTTTTTTTTTTTTTTGTATATGTTGTGTGTTTTTTTTCCCGCGCTCTCCCGCCGGCCGCTCTCGGTATCTATCCCTCCCGGTTCAGTCAGTTCTTTTGAAACGTGGTGTGTTGCGGTGTTCCTGCCTGTGACCCCCCCCCCCCCACACAAATATTCTGTTGACCTCTCCCCCTCAAAAATGACCCCTTTTTCCTTTCATGGCCTAATTTTGTCTCCTCCCCCCCTCCCCCGCTGTGTTCCCCTCCATCCCCCGGTCTACTTTTCGTGTGACGGTAACACTGTTGTGATGTGCGTGCTCTGCAGCTTGCCGTGCGGTTACTATCGTGATATGATCGTCCTAAGTATTCAGAGTAATATATTATATCATGACTATATTAAAGAACTTATTCTATGGCCCGCACGGAGCGGGCGCCATGACATGTGCGTGTAACGTGTGTCAGCGTTTGTGTGCAAAAGTGAAACAGCCGCCCCCCACCCCTCCAAGGGGGGAGGGCGGTTACGAAAATGTGATTTGTCCGAATTAAATTATTCTCTGAAAGCAAAACCTGTGTGTTGTACGAGTTCCTGAAATACTCTGTTCTGCTGTCAATATGTGCCTGAAATACTCTGTGCTGGAGGGGGGGACCCTGCTCCTCTCAGTATCAGTCAATGCCCTCCCATCAGTCTCCATTCCTCTCCTAACTTCACTATATCCCATATATTCAGTAGACCCCCACTCCTGAAATACTCTGTTCTGCTGTCAATGTGTGTCTGAAATACTCTGTGCTGCAGGGGGGACCCTGCTTCCCTCAATATCAGTCAATGGCCTCCCATCAGTCTCTATTCCTCTCCTAATTTCATTATATCCCATATAATCAGTAGACTCCCACTCCTGAAATACTCTGTGCTGCAGGGGGAACCCTGATCCTGAGTATTAGTCAATGACCTCCCATCGATCGCCATTCCTCTCCTAACTTCATTAGATCGCTTGTATTCAGTAGACCCCCACTCCTGAAATACTCTGTTCTGCTGTCAATGTGTCCTACCGATTGCCTCATCCTGAAATACTCTGTGCTGCAGGGGGAACCCTTCTCCTCTCAATATCAGTCAATGGCCTCCCATCAGTCTCCATTCCTCTCCTCTCATCATATCAGTGGACCCGTCTCCAAACTCCACTCCTGAAATACTCTGTGCTGCTGTGGGACCCTGCCCCTGACCAGTCGGTGTGCCCTCTTCCCATTGTGATGCTGCCCCATCACATACAGCCCTGCCCTGAGCTCACCGACCAGCACAGACCGCTCCTGAAATACTCTGTGCTGCTTTGGGACCCTGCCCCTGACCAGTCGGTGTGCCTTCCTCCCATTGTGATGCTGCCCCATCACATACAGTCCTGACCTGAGCTCACCGACCAGCACAGACCGCTCCTGAAATACTCTGTGCTGCTGTGGGACCCTGCCCCTGACCAGTCGGTGTGCCTTCCTCCCATTGTGATGCTGCCCCATCACATACAGTCCTGACCTGAGCTCACCGACCAGCACAGACCGCTCCTGAAATACTCTGTGCTGCTGTGGGACCCTGCCCCTGACCAGTCGGTGTGCCTTCCTCCCATTGTGATGCTGCCCCATCACATACAGTCCTGACCTGAGCTCACAGACCAGCACAGACCGCTCCTGAAATACTCTGTGCTGCTGTGGGACCCTGCCCCTGACCAGTCAGTGTGCCTTCCTCCCATTGTGATGCTGCCCCATCACATACAGTCCTGACCTGAGCTCACAGACCAGCACAGACCGCTCCTGAAATACTCATTATCCCAGGAAAGAAAAGCTCACAGCCACCTGGCAAGATCCCGCACACCCCTCTTCTGAAAATGCTCTGTGCTGCTGTGGGACCCCTTGACTTTCTGCCATCAAGCCTGTAACCTCCCAATTTGTTTCTGTCCGCCCTGACCAGCACACGCCTTGCCTGTAATACTCTGTGCTGCTGGGGTCCCCCTTTTCTCCAGTGATTCAGGGTTTAGGGGCGCTCTGGTGTTATTCCCGAGATTTCTCCTTTTGGACACAGAGGCAGCAGTGGTAATTCTGAGGAATACATGGCTTACTGCCCCCTCTAGTGGTGAAATACATCATTACGCTCACAGACATTGCAGACCATCAGCGAGGATTCTGGGATTTTTACCTATTAACAGGTTTGTTGAAGTTTTAATCCGGAGGACACTGTATCTCCTTATGGATCGGCGTGAGGAGTCTTATAGTCCAGGCGACGCTCCTAAAGCTCTATCTCTAAGGGGAGAGTCGTCCTGAGCTTGAATCCATAGACCCCGGATCTGTACAAATCGTTCAGGGGCCCCCGAGCAGCGTACGTTACCTTACAGAATGACAGTAGAGTATTATTGCACCCGTTGGGATACAGAAGGTTATTTTGAGGGGGTTTCCAATTAAAGGGAGTCTCACGGGAGACATTGGTGGCAGATCGTTTGGATCAGGGGTCCCACCTCTGGAACCTATGGCCAGAATGGGACCCCCTGAAGTGAGCGGATAGCAGCCGTCCTCCATTCATTTTTATGGGACTGACGAAAATAGGTGAGCGCTGGCTCTGCTATCCTCACCAGTCCCATAGGAGTGGTGCGCTCGCTGCTCATTTCTATGGGACTGCTGAAAATAGCCGATCACGCTCGCTTGGCTATTTTCAGAACTCCCATAGAAACGAGTGGAGGGAACGCAACGCATGTTTCGGAAAGCCGCCCGGACCACCTCAACTTCTGCGGACTTTGGCTGGTCTCCTTGGTAATCACCACCCAAATAATGACCCAGTCCCTCCCTCGAAAAAGATAGTCTAGAGCAATTGTGACCAAATGGCTTCCCAGCCTTGAGATCGGGGAAGCCATTCCTCGGTGGTAATAGGCCAGAGCCTGTATAAGGCTTTCAAGCCTATTACAGGTATTGCTGAAAAGAATGAGGTTTTAATACGTTGCCTGATAACATTTACTTCCTGGACCTGTCAATCAAAGTGCAGAGGGCATGGCCGATGCAGAGAGAGCAGAGCCTCTAGGTGTAATGGTAACGCCCCCGTTGCTCCTAGAGGCACTTTTGCATATAATAAAACATTTTTCTCAGCACTGCAGACACATATGAACATGGGACCAACACCGATGTCTTCAGCTGGCAAGTGCACATGTAACAGGTCAGCCAGTCACAGGTACAAAACTACTGACAGATGCCCTTTCATATATGATTGTAATTAGTCAATCTTAGTAGTCAGAACCACTTGCTCCATCTATTAATACCAGGAGGATCAACCAATGGAGATCCAGGAGAGGTGGTGGGATCACTGAGGCAACATGGCGCTAGTCCCTGTGGGACGCTGCTGGTAGGAGATAACTGTACTAAGGGACTCCTTTCTGCTGTGACCACCGCTGCCCATGTCCGGTTCTTCCATTCCCGATCTCCGCACAGGGCGCTCACACCAGGCCGCAGCTCAGGGAGACAGAGGAAGACTAAGTCGGGGGTGGGGGCGCAAGGAACAAAATCTGATCCAAACTGGGATATCTCACAGGTGAGCAGAGACGTGTTAGGTGTTGGATGGCCAGGAAATAGCCATTCACAGCCAGGCCACGCCCCTGAGGAGCCTGGTCTCTAAAATACCCCCCCCCCGTTCCTAGAGGGGGCAGTATGTGTCCTTCTGGCGGTTTATTACCTCCCAGTTCATGGACTCCACTTAACTTACCATGTTTAACGCGCTCCGATCTCCAGGCTGTAGAGCAAGAACTGAACAGACTGAGTCAAGAGGGCGGTCCTTCTCATACAGGACAGCCTGTCAATCAGTGAGTGACTCCTCCCACTGGACTCAACCGCTGAAAGAGCGGGGATTTAAAACTAGACATGAATCTGCTCAGCTTCTTTTTGGAGAATTTTAGGACAAGCTTTCCTTAAAGGGGTTTTCTGACATTTTAATACTGGTGACCTATCCTCTGGAAAGGTCATCAGTATCTGTTGGTGGGGGTCCGACGCCCGGGACCCCCGCTGATCAGCTGTTTGAGAAGGCGGCCTTCTCTCAGCTTTCCCTAGGCCAGTGACGTCACGTTCATCAGTCACATGACCTAGGCGCAAATCGGCCCCATTCAAGCGAATGGAGCTGAGCTGCAATACCAAGAACGGCCACTATACAATGTACGGCGCTGTGCTTGGGGAGCTGGGAGAAGGCCGTGGCACTCACAGGAGCACCGGTACCTTCTCAAACAGCTGATTGGTGGGGGTCCCCCGCCGATCAGATACTGATGACCTACGCTGAGGATAGGTCCTCTGTATCAAAATCTTGGAAAAACCCTTTTAAAGAAATCCTCTGGACAGAATGCAAGCTCAGGGTAAGTGATGAGAGGGCGGAGCAGGACACTAGGCAGGAGTCCTGTCTAGAGGAAAGGGGTTTTCCGAAATATTTTAACTGATGACCTCCCCTCTGGATAGGTCATCAGTGTCTGATTGGTGGGGGTCAGACTCCTGCCGATCAGCTGTTTGAGACGGTGTCGGTGCTTGCAGTAGCTCCATGGCCTTCTCGCTGCTTTTTCCACTGCTGTGTGACTTCACGTTCATTGGTCACATGACCTAGAGTGGGACTGAGCTGCAGTACCAAGCACAACCACTATACAATCTGCGGCGCTGTTGCGAGTGAAACAGCTGATCGCAGGGGTCTCGGGTGTCGGACTCCCCACACCCATCAGATACTGATGACGATCTATCCAGAGGAGGGATCATCAGTTAAAATATCTCAGAAATCCCCTTTAAATCAGACACCCTTGTCTCAGTATTGAGCGCCCTCTATGTGAAGCAGGGGGTCCTCCAAAGAAAAGGTAAACGCTTGTAGGGGGGGGTCTACTTTGGTTGAAGGGGATTATACAGAATAGACAAATGTAAATTTATTTATTTTTTTTACACCAAACTTATTTTATTTAAAACTATATATTACACATCCTTATATTCAATGTACTTCTGATTTGTATTCACGTCCCTCACCGTACGGTTTTTAATTTATGGGTTCTCAAGCATGACCAGGCGAAATTTAACCCCCTCCTCCCCACCCACAACTGCCATCCTCGCACCAGAAGATGGAAAAAAAACTTAACACATAACGAAGCGAGGATGATGATAGGAACAAAAAAAAAAAAAAAAAAACCCAAAACATCCTTAAATCTCATTTTTACAAACGATTCTCCCCCGTTAACGGAACCTGTGCAGAAATAAATATCTTCCTCCCTCGGATTCACGGCTGGTGACAGTCAGGAGGGAGGTCCTGGCGAGCAGCTAAACAACATGTGCCCGGGATTTCGGGGCGGGGCGCGGTACGGGCGTCGGGTCGTGAACCCTTCATGGAAAATAATTAAACAATAAACCGTTAACTTCAATGGTTCTCGACGGCCCAGATGCCACTGTCCTACGTACCGCCCCCGTAATGGCGAACAAATAACCAGGCTCCTATAATCCGGTTCCTCCACTACCTTAAAGGGGAGCTCCAGTCAAGACTGAGGAATTGGCTCTCGTGATGTTTGCATTGTAGCAGCTGGTGGCTGTTATCCCCACGACACACAGTTTTGCACCCTTTTGGGGGGGGGGGGGGGGGGGCGTTCGTCTTGGGAGAAGAAATCGGCTCGCCCAGTAATCTTGTAGATCACCGGAGGATGCCCAGAAAGAGAAGCAGCTTGGAAGAAGAGTCAAGTGAAGACGCAGACGAGAAGTTAGGAGAAGAGAGTGTGTGAAGTGAGAGAGAGCGCAGGACAGCTGCTGGAGCCCCCGGGGTCAGACACTGCCACCTGGAGGAGACTGATCACTGAGGCACAAGGCGCAGGGTGTTAATCAGGAAGGGGTTGAGGTCCTCAGCGTTGACCGCTCTGTGAAGTGAAGGTTCGGAGGCGCTGCGCTCTATTTTTGGGAGAGCTCGCTGCAGCAGCTCGATAGAAGAAAGGATCTAAAGGAGAGAAACAGAAATCTACTTGTATTATACTCCAGAGCTGTACTCACTATTCTGCTGGAGGAGTCACTATGTACATACATTACTTATCCTGTACTGATCCTGAGTTACATCCTGTATTACACTCCAGAGCTGCACTCACTATTCTGCTGGTGCAGTCACTGTGTACATACATTACTTATCCTGTACTGATCCTGAGTTACATCCTGTATTATACTCCAGAGCTGCACTCACTATTCTGCTGGTGCAGTCACTGTGTACATACATTACTTATCCTGTACTGATCCTGAGTTACATCCTGTATTATACTCCAGAGCTGCACTCACTATTCTGCTGGTGCAGTCACTGTGTACATACATTACTTATCCTGTACTGATCCTGAGTTACATCCTGTATTATACTCCAGAGCTGCACTCACTATTCTGCTGGTGCAGTCACTGTGTACATACATTACTTATCCTGTACTGATCCTGAGTTACATCCTGTATTATACTCCAGAGCTGCACTCACTATTCTGCTGGTGCAGTCACTGTGTACATACATTACTTATCCTGTACTGATCCTGAGTTACATCCTGTATTATACTCCAGAGCTGCACTCACTATTCTGCTGGTGCAGTCACTGTGTACATACATTACTTATCCTGTACTAATCCTAAATTATACTCCAGAGCTGCACTCACTAAGCTGTTAAGGGTTACCAGTTGCGCTGCCGCTCACCTGTGGGAACAGAGGCCTCTCCTCCCTTTTGAACTTTAGGCAGTTTGCTAGGAGCCTTTTCATGGCTTTGGGGCAGCTGTTGGAGACTTGAGTGAAGTCAGGGGTGAGGTATCCGCGGCCAACCATGAAAATGATCTGCAGAGGGATGAAAAGAAGTTATTAATGCTGCCGCTCTTTAGTCAAAGGGTTCTGCAAAACTACAACTCCCATCAGGCCCTGAAACCCACAGGTTGGCAATGAAACCATGGCACTTGAAGACCCAATGACCTTCTAAAGAAGGACTACACGTCCCAGAAGCCCCTGCTGGTCACCTGGTCTCTGTTGTTGATATTTGCATATGGCAGTAGTCCGGCCATCAGCTCGTACAGCACCACCCCGTAGGCGTAGACGTCGGACTGGAAGCTGTAGGGACTGTTCTCCTGCATCCTGATCACTTCTGGGGCCTGGAAAATAAAGAGCAACGATCGGCACCAGAGCGAGGGATCATCCCGGGGCCACAAAGAGGACTGCAGAACTCACCATCCATAGGATGGAACCACTCGGCTGCTCCACCTGCTGAGATCCGCTCCACCTAGTCTTCACCGTGGCCAACCCAAAGTCACCAATCTTCACAGTCAGCCCCTCGTGCAGGAAGATGTCTGTATGTTCGGTTAAGGAAGAAAGGGGGGAGGGGTCCTCATTCAGGACCGGGCTTCGAAGACCATCTCTGGAGGACCCAACCTGGCCGTACATTAACTTTAGTGGTAACTGTGTAATGCTTTCTCTCTCCAGCGGGGGCGCTGAAGGGAAACCAAACACAATCCTTCCCAGAGTACAGACGATCGCTGGCGGTTCCGGCAGCAGGACACCCTTTTAGTAGCTAAAATTTGGGATTTTCGAAGGAAAAGAACCCCTTTGATGGCAAAATACGGTTCACAGCAGAAGACATTTAAATTCGGTGCACTATGACCTGCATCTGGTTGTGAAGGTCCTGAGTGGGCGGAGTCAAACACCAAACAGGAACTTCCTGTGTTGTGCCCCACCCCCGCAGATTTTGCATTAGGCATAACACGGTGTATTTGTTTTACCTGTGGCGTTCCTTTAAGAAACTTTTTTTTTTTAAAAAAACCTAACCCCCACAACTTTTGTTATAGTCACGTCTATGGAACTGTGTGAGCGCTAATTTTTTTGCTGAGCGATTGGTATTTTTCACTGATACTAAACTTTATTGAATTTGTGTTTGGGGGAGGTGAAGTTATTAAAAAAAACACGTTGAATTGGCCATTTTGATCCCCCCCCCCTTTCCCCGTTAAGCCAGACTGCATAAATATATTTATATGGAATTTTTATAGATTAATATTTTTGAAAACTTTTTTTTTTTTAATTGACGTCTTTTGACATTAAATTACTAGATTGCCATTTGTATTCTGCAATGCATTTCTATCCATTACAGAATACTGAGTTCAGTACATTCCACTGCAGCGCTGCCACCTTCAGGCCATCACTGGGATATACTAGTAATCGGCGGCTCCGGCAATCACTACTGCGGGACGCATTCCCCGATCTGAGCCACAGGAAGGTGTCCTGGGCTGGGAAGCGCGCAGCTTCAGTTTTAGTGCTCTCAGATGCTGTGGTCACATTTGACCATCTGAGGGTTTAAATGTCTGTGATCGGCGTTATTGCCGACTGCAGACATTAGCCACGGGTCTCTGCTGTTTAAAAAAGCAAGAAACCCGGCGGTGATGGCTCCATCTTTATAAGGGGTTTAGAACAATGTGCAGTAAAGTAAAATTTCCTTTCTGGGATGGAAGGATACTATTCGATTTCAGATCACGATGTATGATATTCTTGGCATGGAGGTAGCTAAAAAGAAAAGGAGCAAAAAAAAAAAAAGTGAAAAATTACTGTCAAATATGCACAAAAGCCACAGATAATCACAAATCAAAAATATAAACCCTCCGAGCACAATATGTCCAGTCCTCCCCAGATCAGCTCTGCAGGGTAACACAAATTTTAAAAGCTGCTATAATTACAACCAGCCACCAGGTGGCGCTGCATCACCCAAAATCAATGCCACTCAGCCTTCTCTATGCACTGACAGGTAAAGGGAAGTTTATGACCGGCATCTAGACAGAGGAATGGGTTCGGACTGTGCTGAGGGGGTCGTTACTTACTCCATCCCCTGCGCCGTTTGCCGCGCGATGTCAATCAGCTGGAAAACATCAAACCGTGTCTCGATGACGTGTAGATGGCGGTAGAGGCTGCTCCCCTCGCACCACTGCGTGATTATGGCAAAGTTGGGTTTTGTCATGAAGCCCATGAAGAGCAGGATGTTGACGTGACGGGTTTTCCTGTAGGGAGGGGGGGCAGTTAGCCGTGTGGACAGACGTCGTCACTTATGGGGGGGGGGGGGCCCTGCCCTCACCTGAGAACCTGCATCTCGTTCTTGAAGGCCTGGATTTGTTCTGCGGTGGGATTGGTCACCTTCAGGATCTTGACGGCCACGTCGCCGTGCCACTTGCCTCTGTACACCGTGCCGAAGGATCCCGTGCCGATACGTTTCAGTACCACCACCTCGCTGGAGTTCACCTCCCAGTAGTAGCTGGAGTCCCGGTAGCCCAGCTGCTTCTACAAGAGAACGGACGGAACCGGAGTCACAACTGGTGAGGCCCAGACATAATGGATGGCACCGCAGCTGCCCCCACCCAAGATGGACCAACCCCTTTAAGGCAGTGCTCACCTGGGTGCCTCAGCTAAAGGGTGGGGGTGGAGTTAGACCCCAACTAGTCTGATATTAGTGGCCCATGCTGTAATGAATATCAATGGGTCTGATGGAAAACAAGGGCCTGTAATGCCCTCCGGGGCCCCTCATCAATCACTCACCACTTTCTTCTTATCATCAGAAGACGACGTCCTCCGGTCTCTCGGGGCCTCCACAGGAGACTTCGCCGGTGGCGACTTGCTACCAACGATGGAGGGGGTTTGGGGCGTTCCCTCCTTGTCTGAAAACACAAGACGTAATGTTATTCATGGGCAGAAGGGGGCGCCGGTGAGGTCTACAGGTCAGGTAATAGAAGACGGATAACTCACGAGAGGCAGCGGCGGCGGCGATCCTTAAGGCCTCCTGTCAGAGAAGAAGAGCAGGGTTACTGGAGGGTCTTACCATATAACTTGGGGGGTCTGCTCCTTGTATAGGGGGGAGGGGAGGATATCACAGGACGCCCCAAAACATTTCAATATCATTTATCACTTCTGTCGCTTTTCAGAAATAGATGAGTCACAGGAGGAGGAGGACGATGAAGTCTGAAAATGGATGTATATGGCTGACCGGGGTCAATGTCTGTCAGGTACGGGGCGTATACCCCCCCAAAATGGAGAGCTGGGGGAGGGGAGAGCTGCATTAACAAATAAGGCGGCTCTGCTGCTCTTAAAGGAGCCCACGCCACACAGTCACTGGGTCCTCAGCGCCCCCCTCCCCCCCCATTAAAGGGAAGGCGTCCTGGTGACTTATACCACAAAATAACCTTTACAGACGACCTAACTACACAGTCCCCACATGACTTGACCCCCCCCCCCCCGGTGACCCCAAAACACCGACATCATTATCAAGGTCAGAGGTCGCAGTACAGAGGAGATGAAACATGGACAAAAAAAGCCTCGCACCACGGTGGTCGCCAGGGTCCTCTCACGTCACACATTTAACGTAGAAGGACTTTGCGGCGGGGGGGTCACTACAGTGCACCCCAGGCCGCGCCACACAGTGCACCCCAGGCCGCGCCACACAGTGCACCCCACGCCGCGCCACACAGTGCACCCCACACATCATACAGTGCACCACACAGTGCACCTCATGCTTCATCATACAGTGCACCCCACACATCATACAGTGCACCTCATGCTTCATCATACAGTGCACCACACGCTGCACCCCACACATCATACAGTGCACCCCACTACTTACATCGCACACATCACTGTTCACACTCCACGCTGCCGCCTCGCTCTCCTCTGGATAAACGGCCTCGCTCTCCTCTGGATAAACGGCCTTTCTCAGCTCTGGATGAACGGCCTCGGCCATAGCCATCCAGCACTCCCGGATGTAGCTCTTCAGCTCCGCTGACATCATGGTTGCCGAGGTCCTGAGATACTGCGCACCGCTCCTCCACTGTCCTGACTACAACGACTTCTCGTCCGTTAGCCCCTCCCCTCCTGCCAGCTCCCGCCGGAACCAACCAATCACAAAGCTCCATATTGTCCGGAGCTCTGCTATTGGTTGCTTCTCTCAGCGCTGCCTGTGCAGTTCGCAGCGCGCCATGCTCTGAGGTACGACAGGGACAAGGCGTGTTGGTGCACCTAAGACGTATCGGTGCACTTAGGCTCTGTCCTGAGGGTAACATGGCTTTTTATAGGCGTCTATGACGCTCGTACAAACGTTACTGCGACCTCAAACCCCCAGCAGTTATCGCTGAGGGGACCATAGAAAGCGCACAGTTCTCCTGCAGCGGCCACTACAGGAGGAGTGTGGTATTACATGTAGTATTGGCACCATCTCCCCTTCCCCAGTCATGCAGGACTGCCCCATGCCCACTAGTCTATCGCCATTTCCGCCGCTCTCTTCCTGACAGGGTACCTCAATAATGCTGTTATCCACGGGACCAGTGGTGCTGTCAATATGAACGTTGGGGGTGGAGGTGGAGCGATGCCGCTGCAGGGGTTGCCCCTCGCTGGGGAATGAAAAGGAAGCAGCTCCAGGGTGCTGTGTCCGGGGGCTGCTGGAGGGAGAGATGGAATGGGGTGGGAACCAGGGACATCAACACAGAGAGGTGAGGAGGACGGGGCGGCGGTGCCGTTACCTGGATGGCTGCGGGGTGTAGGGTTCATGGATAATGCCGGGGGAAGGATCGGGATTCACGGAATAATCCTGATAGCTGCTTACAGATCTGAGGGGCGACAAATGACAAACATTAGGAATCCTGAGCCCCGGGCGCCGTCTGTGTGCCCGACCGCGCCACTTTACTAAACAAGTGACCGTAATATTTCTTTATAGCGCCAATTTCAGTCATAGCTTTGCATGGTAAAATCTTAGCTACCTGCGGCCTCCACTAGGGGGAGCTCATTGTATGCAGATCTATACAGCTCCCATAAATACAGTAACCACTATGAGGCGGTCAATATCAGATCCCTGGGGGCCTGACACTGTCCGGGAGAAGCTCCGACACCAGGAAGGACACAGATCCGTCCTCTGTGGACACAGCTGGTTACCGCCGCACTAACCAGTGCCATCCACTACATAACTGGTGAGGCTGGGTAGTTCCTGAGCCCGTTTCCAGCCCCAGAGCTACTCCCGGAAAGCTGAAGTGTCCAGGACCCCTGCCCATCCTAAAAATAAGTCACCAATTGTTCAATTCTGGAGAACCCCTTTAAAAGGGTGGTGTCCCTTCAGCAAATGGCATTCATCATGTAGAGAAGGCACTTCCTAATGTATTGTGATTGTCCATATTGCTTCCTTTGCTGGCTGGATTCATTTTTCCATTACATTATACACTGCTTGTTTCCATGGTTACGACCACCCTGCAATGTATCAGTGGTGGTCGTGCTCGCACACTATAGAAAAAGTGTCGGCTTCCCTGGTGCCTGGGGCCGTGCGAGCGCACATAGGCTGCTGCTTTTTCCTATAGTGTGCAAGTACGACCTCCACTGATGGATTGTAGGGTGGTCGTAACCATGGAAACGAGCAGTGTATAATGTGATGGAAAAATGAATCCAGCCAGCAAAGGAAGCAATATGGCGAATCACAATACATTAGGAAGTGCCTTGTGTTAACTTTCTCTACATGATACATGCTGAAGTGAGAGGACCCCTTTAAGGACAAATACAGGCACTACTAGGGGGAGCCCCACTGGATTTAAAGGGAGACTGTCGCCACGTTTTCATTCTCATACAGCATTACTGCGCACATACAGAGTATTTGTCCCATGTAGCGAAGCTGAAAACACAAGGTTATAAATGTATGCAAATGAGGTCTCGAGAAGTGCCCAGGGGCGGAGTTCTGCACCCAGGCCCCTCGGCGATCTGCGCGCCTATCCCCTCCCCATGGGCTCCTCTGGCTCGCCCGGTAAGGATCTTGCGTCACCCTCTACAGTTCTCACCTGCACACCGCAGGGCCCAGGCATGCCTGCGGCATTAACCGGCATATGTCTGGGCCCTGGCGGTCAAGTGCACAGGTGAGAACTGTAGAGGGTGACAAGAGGGGAGGGGATAGGCGTACAGAACGGCGAGGGGCCCGGGCACTTTAAGACCTAATTTGCATAAGTTTATAATCTCATTATTGCATTTTCTCTACTTGGGAGAAAAACCTTATTTTTCACACCATAAGACACACTTAGGTTTTAGAGGAGGACAATAAGAAAAAAAATATTTTTTATTAGACCTCAGATCAGACCACCAATGTTTATCAGACCTCAGCTGACAGCCCCAATCAGACCTCAGATAAGAGCCCATATCCTTCTCATCAGACCCCCATATATGTCTCTCATATCAGACCCCCCATATCCATCTCATCAGACCCCCCATATATGTGTCTCATATCAGACCCCCCATATCCCTCATCAGACCCCCATATATGCCTCTCATATCAGATCCCCATATCCCTCTCATCAGACCCCCATATATGTCTCTCATATCAGCCCCCCCATATCCCTCTCATCAGACCCCCCATATATGCCTCTCATATCAGATCCCCATATCCCTCTCATCAGACCCCTTATCCCTCTCATCAGACCCCCATATATGTCTCTCATATCAGACCCCCCATATCCTTCTCATCAGACCCCCCATATATGTCTCTCATATCAGACCCCCCATATCCCTCTCATCAAGACCCCCCATATCCCTCTCATCAGACCCCCCCATATCCCTCTCATCAGACCCCCCCATATCCCTCTCATCAGACCCCCCATATATGTCTCTCATATCAGACCCCCCCATATCCCTCTCATCAGACCACCCATATGCCTCTCATATCAGACCCCCCATATGCCTCTCATATCAGCCCCCCCATATGCCTCTCATATCAGACCCCCCATATTGCCTCTCATATCAGACCCCCATCCTCATCAGACCCCCATATGCCTCTCATATCGCCCCCCCCCCCCACATGCCTCTCATATCAGCCCCACCAGCTTCATAGCACATAAAATAAAATAAAAAACAAAACAAAACAAAACACACTTACCCCTCCTGCTCTGGACGCCGTCGCTCCGCTGTCTTCTTCCTGCTGTTGGCTGTGTTGTGACGTGACGCACACACCTTTCTTAATGGAGGTGCTCATAAGTATTCCCCCATAAGACACTGGGGCATTTCCCCACACTTTTGGGGAAAAAATGCATCTTATGGAGCAAAAAATACAGTACATCAAAGTTTCTGTTTTATTCATGTGTATGTGCACAACTACACTATATGAGTTGTTTGAAAACCTGGTGAGAGATTGTCTCTAATAGTAATTAATTTAAAATATGTAGGAGGAGCTCACTGCATACAGATTATATAAATCCCATTAAATGTAATAATAAATGCAGCCACCACTAGGGGGAGCTCACTGCATACAGATTATACAGCCACCACTAGGGGGAGCTCACTGCATACAGATTATACAGCCACCACTAGGGGGAGCTCACTACATACAGATTATACAGCCACCACTAGAGGGAGCTCACTGCATACAGATTATACAGCCACCACTAGAGGGAGCTTACTGCATACAGATTATACAGCCACCACTAGAGGGGGCTCACTGCATACAGATTATACAGCCACCACTAGAGGGGGCCTCACTACATACAGATTATACAGCCACCACTAGGGGGAGCTCACTACATACAGATATACAGCCACCACTAGAGGGGAGCTCACTGCATACAGATTATACAGGCCACCACTAGGCGGGAGCCTCACTGCATACAGATTATACAGCCACCACTAGGGGAGCTCACTGCATACAGATTATACAGCCACCACACTAGGGGGAGCTCACTACATACAGATTATACAACCACCACACTAGGGGGAGCTCACTGCATACAGATTATACAGCCACCACTAGGGGGAGCTCACTACATACAGATTATACAGCCACCACTAGGGGGAGCCAAAACTACATACAGATTATACAACCACCACACTAGGGGGAGCTCACTGCATACAGATTATACAGCCACCACTAGGGGGAGCTCACTGCATACAGATTATACAGCCACCACTAGGGGGAGCTCACTGCATACAGATTATACAGCCACCACTAGAGGGAGCTCACTGCATACAGATTATACAGCCACCACTAGGGGGAGCTCACTGCATACAGATTATACAGCCACCACTAGAGGGAGCTCACTACATACAGATTATACAGCCACCACTAGGGGAGCTCACTACATACAGATTATACAGCCACAACTAGGGGGAGCCTCACTACATACAGATTATTACAGCCACCACTAGAGGGAGCTCACTGCATACAGATTATACAGCCACCACACTAGGGGGAGCTCACTACATACAGATTATACAACCACCACACTAGGGGAGCTCACTGCATACAGATTATACAGCCACCACTAGGGGAGCTCACTGCATACAGATTATACAACCACCACACTAGGGGGAGCTCACTACATACAGATTATACAGCCACCACTAGGGGGAGCTCACTTACATACAGATTATACAGCCACCACTAGAGGGAGCTCACTGCATACAGATTATACAGCCACCACTAGGGGGAGCTCACTACATACAGATTATACAGCCACCACTAGAGGGGGCTCACTGCATACAGATTATACAGCCACCACTAGGGGGAGCTCACTGCATACAGATTATACAGCCACCACTAGAGGGGGCTCACTGCATACAGATTATACAGCCACCACTAGAGGGGGCTCACTGCATACAGATTATACAGCCACCACTAGAGGGGGCTCACTGCATACAGATTAGGCTACTTTCACACTTGCGTTTGCAGGATCCGTTTGTATTATCTTTTACATAGCAAAGACGGCTCCGTCTTGAACTCCATTGCAAGTCAATGGAGGACGGATCTATTTTCTATTGTGTCTGAGAAATCGGATCCGTCCCCATTGACTTACATTCTGAGTCACGACGGATCCGTTTTCATCAGTTTCTTCATGCGGACACCGCAGCAAGCAGCGTTTTAGTGTCCGCCTCCAAAACGGAATGGAGACTGAACTGAAGCAAAACTGATGCATTCTGAACTGATCCTTATCCATTCAGAATGCATTAGAACAAAACTGATCAGTTCAGGACCGTTTGTGAGAGCCAGTGACGGATCTCACAAACGGATCCTACAAACGCAAGTGTGAAAGTAGCCTCCTACAGCTCCTATTAAATGTAATAATAAATGCAGCCACCACTAGGGGGCTCACTGCATGCACATTATACAGATCCTATTGAATGCAGTAATAAATGCATATGCAGTGAGCTCCCCCTAGCGGTGGCTGTATAATCTGTATGCAGTGAGCTCCCTCTAGTGGCGGCTGTATAATCTGTATGCAGTGAGCTCCCCCTAGTAGCGGCTGTATAATCTGTATGCAGTGAGCTCCCCCTAAGTGGCGGCTGTATAATCTGTATGCAGTGAGCTCCCCCTAGTGGCGGCTGTATAATCTGTATGCAGTGAGCTCCCCCTAGTGGCGGCTGTATAATCTGTATGCAGTGAGCTCCCCCTAGTGGCGGCTGTATAATCTGTATGCAGTGAGCTCCCCCTAGTGGCGGCTGTATAATCTGTATGCAGTGAGCTCCCCCTAGTGGCGGCTGTATAATCTGTATGCAGTGAGCTCCCCCTAGTGGCGGCTGTATAATCTGTATGCAGTGAGCTCCCCCTAGTGGCGGCTGTATAAATCTGTTGCAGTGAGCTCCCCCTAGTGGCGGCTGTATAATCTGTATGCAGTGGAGCTCCCCCTAGTGGCGGCTGTATAATCTGTATGCAGTGAGCTCCCCCTAGTGGCGGCTGTATAATCTGTAATGCAGTGAGCTCCCCTAGGGCGGCTGTATGATCTGTATTGCAGTGAGCTCCCCTAGTGGCGGCTTGTATGATCTGTATGCAGTGAGCTCCCCCTAGTGGCGGCTGTATGATCTGTATGCAGTGAGCTCCCTCTAGTGGTGGCTGTATAATCTGTATGCAAGTTGAGCTCCCCCTAGTTGGTGGCTGTATAATCTGTATGCAGTGAGCTCCCCCTAGTGGTGGCTGTATAATCTGTATGTAGTGAGCTCCCCCTAGTGGTGGCTGTATAATCTGTATTGCAGTGAGCTACCCCGAATGGTGGCCTGTATAATCTGTATGCAGTGAGCTACCCCGAATGGTGGCTGTATAATCTGTATGCAGTGAGCTCCCTCTAGTTGGTGGCTGTATAATCTGTATGCAGTGAGCTCCTCTAGTTGTGCTGTATAATCTGTTATGCAGTGAGCTCCCCCTGGTGGTGGCTGTATAATCTGTATGCAGTGAGCTCCCCCTAGTGGTTGGATGTATAATCTGTATGTAGTGAGCTCCCCCTAGTGGTGGCTGTATAATCTATGTAGTGAGCTCCCTCTAGTGGTGTCTGTATAATCTGTATTGCAGTGAGCTCCCCCTAGTGGTGGATGTATAATCTGTATGTAGTGAGCTCCCCCTAGTGGTGGCTGTATAATCTATGTAGTGAGCTCCCTCTAGTGGTGGCTGTATAATCTGTATGTAGTGAGCTCCCCCTAGTGGTGGCTGTATAATCTGTATGCAGTGAGCTCCCTCTAGTGGTGGCTGTATAATCTGTATGCAGTGAACTCCCTCTAGTGGTGGCTGTATAATCTGTATGCAGTGAGCTCCCCCTAGTGGTGGCTGCAGGCGGTCCGGGGGCACTTACTTGGGCAGCTTGGTCATGTCCACGCAGGCTGTGGGCACCTTGCTGCTGCAGTGCTGGTGAAACTTGTAGCCGCAGGTCTGGCAGCGAAAACCGTGAAACAGGAACTTCAGGCAGAAGTCGCAGAACGCCAGGTTAAAGTGGGTCTTCCGCACCTGCAGCAAAGGATTGTGGGAAAATGACCCTGGGGAGGGGGAAGGGCGGCTTCGAGACAGAAAATTGGCGACGACTACTTACGAAATTGTGCATGGACAGAGGGACGTCGGCCAGGACTTCCACCATCAGCTCCTCCCCCACCAGCGGCGTGATGTCCGTCTCCCAGTCTGTGAGGGTTTTCCGCCTGCGGTGGGAACAGGAGGTAGGTTTAGGATGACAGAGCGCCCCCGTGTGGGGGAGGGGGAATTGACAACCTCTGAGCGCCACAAGGTGGTGTCTAAACCGGCTGTCATTTTTCAGCCGCAGATTGGAGGGTACAGGTGACAACCCTTCAAGCCCCATCCCTACGACTGCTCCTCCTGTCAGCCAGGAGGGGGCGTCACGCACTTCTCTGGCAGGGATGGAGCCTGAGAGAAAACAGATGAATATCTGCAGCAGCATGGCGTTACATAATAGAGAGGGGTGTTAGGGGATGGTTGTGCCAAGCTGCCAACATGCCGGGAAGAGTGACACAAGACCATCTGGTGAGAGACAAGCTCTCCGTGTACGCAGATGTAGCAGAGCCGAAGGTGTCATTAAATCCTTTGGGAACTGCGCTATTTGTGCATCATGATAACACGGGGTTATGTACGGCTCTGATAATCTATAGGCTCGGCTCTGCTGCATCTGACAGACTCAGCTCAGAGCACTCAATGTCCGGATGCTGGCGGTAAAGCTTCAGCACCACCGTTCCCCGCTACCTACCCATGTAAGAGGCGATACACCGCACAGCACTGCTGGTTCAGACCGCGCACCTTCAGCGCTTTATCCAGGGAGTCGTAGACGGTCATACCGGGGCGGACATTCACCTAGAGAGAGGAGGAGGGGAAATATAAGGATGGGTCTGATATATGTCATATCTATCATCTACCTCCTATCTATCCATATCTATCTCTCCATCCTTCTCTCATTCACTATCCCTCTCTCATTCACTATCCCCCTCTCATTCACTATCCCCCTCTCATTCACTATCCCCCTCTCATTCACTATCCCCCCTCTCATTCACTATCCCCCTCTCATTCACTATCCCCCTCTCATTCACTATTCCCCCTCTCCCACTATCCCCCTCTCCCACTATCCCCTCTCCCACTATCCCCCTCTCCCACTATCCCCCTCTCCCACTATCCCCCTCCATTCCTCTCTCTCTCCCTGCACATAGCACCTATCAGACTCACCACTGTCCTCTGCTGGTTGGGCAGATAGACTTTGACGGTTCCCCCGGATTTGCCCTCAGCAGATGGGGCTTCGCTCTGCGATCCTCTGGGTCCGTCGTGAACCAGTCCACGCCCCCCAGGACTGGGCAGCTCCAGGACGGCAGCCGACAACATCACCGCGCTCCCCTTGCCAAGCTCTTGGGACAGAGAGCGTAAGGCACCATTGGCGATGTTCCCCGGGGGGGTATGAGATCGCTTCATTGGGGCTCTGCAAGCAAACGAGCGCGGTTTAGAGACGGAGCGGCGAGCGGAGCGCCTTCTCTCCCCCAGAAATGAGGTCCTCCGCCTGCTCTCTCCTTCTCCCCGCCGCCTGCTATCCAGCTGCATCTCTCGCCCGGGAGAGAGAAAAAGGCTTGTTTGTGCCATTTGGTGGAACAATACTGCGGCAGATGGAAGGAGAAGGGAGTCATAAAACAAGCCGAGAGAAAGTGGGAGGTGGGGGAGCGGCTTAAAGGGGCCCCACACAGCCATCCGAAATACACAGGGTGCTGGCCATGCAGGACAGCAAGACTGGAGAGGCAGAAGGTGCACGCCCCCACGAAATCATCCCTCCTAAGCTGTAACTAAAAGGTGGAGACCCCATGTCACCGACATATATGTGCCCCAATAATATCTATGGAATTTCAGATAAACCCTCTGACAACCCGTATTGTGCCTCATGCAGGGACTGAAGGGGTGGAGCATGACACAGACAGCCTATCCTTGGTGTTATGCTCTGCCCCTCAGGCACTGACCTTAGGCATCCCCTAATATAAAGGGGATGGAGCTGCCGTCCCTGATACAGAGCTCCAAATCCTCTGTATAGTCACAAAGGAACATTATAAAAATTCTCAGTGCCTTCAACCACCACTAGAGGGAGCTCATCGGAAAAAGTTGTTACTACCTACAGACACCACTAGAGGGAGCTCACTGGATAACATTCTTACTACCTAAACTTGGAGCTCGATATATATACTACCTACCTACAGACACCACTAGAGGGAGCTCACTGGATAATATTCTTACTACCTACAGACACCACTAGAGGGAGCTCACTGGATAATATTCTTACTACCTACAGACACCACTAGAGGGAGCTCACTGGATAATATTCTTACTACCTACAGACACCACTAGAGGGAGCTCTGGACACAATTCTTACTACCTACAGACACCACTAGAGGGAGCTCACTGGATAATATTCTTACTACCTACAGACACCACTAGAGGGAGCTACTGGAGAAAATACTACCTACAGACACCACTAGAGGGAGCTCACTGGATAAATTCTTACTACCTACAGACACCACTAGAGGAGCTCACTGGGAGCTCACTTACTACCTACAGACCACTAGAGGGAGCTCACTGGAGAAAATTCTACACTACAGGACACCACTAGAACTTACTACCTACAGACACCACTAGAGGGAGCTCACTGGATAATATTCTTACTACCTACAGACACCACTGAGGGAGCCTCACTGGATAATATTCTTACTACCTACAGACACCACTAGAGGAGACCTCACTGGACACATTCTTACTACCTACAGACACCACTAGAGGGAGCTCACTGGAGAACAATTCTTACTACCTACAGACACCACTAGAGGAGCTCACTGGAGAAAAATACTACCTACAGACACCACTAGAGGGAGCTCACTGCGATAAATTCTACTACCTACAGACACCACTAGAGGGAGCTCACTGGATAATATTCTTACTACCTACAGACACCATAGAGGGAGCTCACTGGACACAATCTTACTACCTACAGACACCACTAGAGGGAGCTCACTGGAACAGAATTACTACCTACAGACACCACTAGAGGAGCTCACTGGATAATATTCTTACTACCTACAGACACCACTAGAGGGAGCTCACTGGATAATATTCTTACTACCTATAGACACCACTAGAGGGAGCTCACTGAGAAAATACTACCTACAGACACCACTAGAGGGAGCTCACTGGATAATATTCTTACTACCTACAGACACCACTAGAGGGAGCTCACTGGATAATATTCTTACTACCTACAGACACCACTAGAGGGAGCTCACTGGATAATATTCTTACTACCTACAGACACCACTAGAGGGAGCTCACTGGATAATATTCTTACTACCTACAGACACCACTAGAGGGAGCTCACTGGATAATATTCTTACTACCTACAGACACCACTAGAGGGAGCTCACTGGATAATATTCTTACTACCTACAGACACCACTAGAGGGAGCTCACTGGATAATATTCTTACTACCTACAGACACCACTAGAGGGAGCTCACTGGATACATATTCTTACTACCTACAGACACCACTAGAGGAGCTCACTGGATAAAATTCTTACTACCTACAGACACCACTAGAGGGAGCTCACTGGATAATTCTTACTACCTACAGACACCACTAGAGGGGAGCTCACTGGAAAATTACTACCTACAGACACCACTAGAGGGAGCTCACTGGATAATATTCTTACTACCTACAGACACCACTAGAGGGAGCTCACTGGATAATATTCTTACTACCTACAGACACCACTAGAGGGAGCTCACTGGATAATATTCTTACTACCTACAGACACCACTAGAGGGAGCTCACTGGAGAAATTCTTACTACCTACAGACACCACTAGAGAGGAGCTCACTGGATAAATTCTTACTACCTACAGACACCACTAGAGGGAGCTCACTGGATAAATTCTTACTACCTACAGACACCACTAGAGGGAGCTCACTGGATAATGTTCTTACTACCTACAGACACCACTAGAGGGAGCTCACTGGATAATATTCTTACTACCTACAGACACCACTAGAGGGAGCTCACTGGATAATATTCTTACTACCTACAGACACCACTAGAGGGAGCTCACTGGACACAATTCTTACTACCTACAGACACCACTAGAGGGAGCTCACTGGACAAAATTCTTACTACCTACAGACACCACTAGAGGGAGCTCACTGGATAATATTCTTACTACCTACAGACACCACTAGAGGGAGCTCACTGGACAAATTCTACTACCTACAGACACCACTAGAGGAGCTCACTGGAAAAATTCTTACTACCTACAGACACCACTAGAGGGAGCTCACTGGATAATATTCTTACTACCTACAGACACCACTAGAGGGAGCTCACTGGATAAAAATTCTTACTACCTACAGACACCACTAGAGGGAGCTCACTGGATAATATTCTTACTACCTACAGGACACCACTAGAGGAGCTCACTGGAGAAAATTCTTACTACCTACAGACACCACTAGAGGGAGCTCACTGGATAATATTCTTTACTACCTACAGACACCACTAGAGGGAGCTCACTGGATAATATTCTTACTACCTACAGACACCACTAGAGGGAGCTCACTGGATAATATTCTTACTACCTACAGACACCACTAGAGGGAGCTCACTGGAGAAAATTCTTACTACCTACAGACACCACTAGAGGGAGCTCACTGGATAATATTCTTACTACCTACAGACACCACTAGAGGGAGCTCACTGGATAATATTCTTACTACTACAGACACCACTAGAGGGAGCTCACTGGATAATATTCTTACTACCTACAGACACCACTAGAGGGAGCTCACTGGATAATATTCTTACTACCTACAGACACCACTAGAGGGAGCTCACTGGATAATATTCTTACTACCTACAGACACCACTAGAGGGAGCTCACTGGATAATATTCTTACTACCTACAGACACCACTAGAGGGAGCTCACTGGATAATATTCTTACTACCTACAGACACCACTAGAGGGAGCTCACTGGATAATATTCTTACTACCTACAGACACCACTAGAGGGAGCTCACTGGATAATATTCTTACTACCTACAGACACCACTAGAGGGAGCTCACTGGATAATATTCTTACTACCTACAGACACCACTAGAGGGAGCTCACTGGATAATTTCTTACTACCTACAGACACCACTAGAGGGAGCTCACTGGATAATATTCTTACTACCTACAGACACCACTAGAGGGAGCTCACTGGATAATATTCTTACTACCTACAGACACCACTAGAGGGAGCTCACTGGATAATATTCTTACTACCTACAGACACCACTAGAGGGAGCTCACTTACTACCTACGGACACAAAGATAACACTAGCTCCCTCTAGTGGCGGCTGCAGGCAGCGATAGTTTTATCATGTAAGCTGCAGAGGATTTGGAGCTTTGTTTCAGGAAAGGGACGCTCTGATAATTATAAATTAAACAAAATGTTCTCTATAAAAAGAACCATATGAATATAATCTTCGTCCCCCGCCGCAGTCACCACCTCCATGACCTCGGAGGATCAGGGCCTTCCAGCAAACTGCAAAAGGCCCAAATGAAGAGCTATGTTCTCACCTCTCTGGGCTCCTATCCTCAGGGTCCGCGCGGCACACTATCTGCAAGGGACAGGAGAGGAAAGAGTTAACAGGCCAAGTACCGATCCTCTTACAGCTCCCAGGTTATAAATTGTGGAATTCCCCGTGGAATTCAGCATTGACCCCAGTATACGGGAGGACAGTACACCCGACTACACCGCACTCGTCTGCAACCTGTAATATCCAGTTCTGGACTATTATAAGGATATTACAGTACAGCCACTGTATACAGTCAGTACAGGACCTACCATTACTGTATACAGAGGTAAGTAGTTATATACAGAGACTACAGCACATTACATGTATCCGGCCTGTCACTGTATATAATACTGTATAATACTCAGCACTGGACTATTATAAGGTTATTACAGTACAGCCGCTGTATACAGTCAGTACAGGACCTACCATTACTGTATACAGAGGTAAGTAGTTATATACAGAGACTGCAGCACATTACATGTATCCGGCCTGTCACTGTATATATACTGTATAATACTCAGCACTGGACTATTATAAGGTTATTACAGTACAGCCACTGTATACAGTCAGTACAGGACCTACCATCACTGTATACAGAGGTAAGTAGTTATATACAGAGACTACAGCACATTACATGTATCCGGCCTGTCACTGTATATAATACTGTATAATACTCAGCACTGGACTATTATAAGGTTATTACAGTACAGCCGCTGTATACAGTCAGTACAGGACCTACCATTACTGTATACAGAGGTAAGTAGTTATATACAGAGACTGCAGCACATTACATGTATCCGGCCTGTCACTGTATATAATACTGTATAATACTCAGCACTGGACTATTATAAGGTTATTACAGTACAGCCGCTGTATACAGTCAGTACAGGACCTACCATTACTGTATACAGAGGTAAGTAGTTATATACAGAGACTACAGCACATTACATGTATCCAGCCTGTCACTGTATATAATACTCAGCACTGGACTATTATAAGGTTATTACAGTACAGCCGCTGTATACAGTCAGTACAGGACCTACCATTACTGTATACAGAGGTAAGTAGTTATATACAGAGACTACAGCACATTACATGTATCCGGCCTGTCACTGTATATAATACTGTATAATACTCAGCACTGGACTATTATAAGGTTATTACAGTACAGCCGCTGTATACAGTCTGTCTTGGACGCGTCTTCACGCTGCGGGCATTCTCCGATACAGCCGCTTCCCGGCATGCCCAGCTGATGTGACCGAATGTGAGGTGACGTCACGCCGGGGCCAGTTCTCACTCACCCGGTGCCAGGAGCCGCCGCTGCCGCCATGTCACACCGAGCACGTCCCGGTCCCGCCCCCTCCTACTCCCAGGTCTCTAGGGGAAACGAGGAACCGCGGCTTTCTATTTGTGGAGCGGAACGTCAATCAAACGTCACCTGGTTCCTCCCAGGGCCAAAGAGAAGGGAGAGGGCGGCAGTGACGTTTTGGGAGGGCGGGGCCAATCTGGCGGTGACGTAATACGAATAACCTGAGGGAGGAATGTTGGTGACGGCGGCGGTTTCGTGTGTCTTGTAGGTGGAGAGTCTGTAGGGGGCGCTGTGGATGAGAAATACCTCAGAAGTGGAGACAGAAAGCTCGTGGCCCTCCAAGAGCCAGTCAGGGGCCCAAATGGTACGAACAATAAAAAAAATGTGTCCACAACTATGTCTGTCCAGCAAAAGCTTCAAAACGGAGCAAATTGTACCAAATTTATTAAAATACTTCGCACCCCAGCACCATAAATGGCGCAGTGTTCCAGTTCCAGGGGTAGGGAACCTCCGGCTCTCCAGCTGTTGTGAAACTACAATTCCCAGCATGCTTCATTCATTTCTATGAGAGTTCTTAGAAGAGCAGAGCGAGTATGCTTGCTGGGAGTTGTAGTTTCACAACAGCTGGAGAGCCGGAGGTTCCCTACCCCTGTTAGACTTTCTCTTGCGCCACCTACTGGCCAGAGTATTTTGGTAGATTTACCAAAACTAGTGTAACGTAGAACTGGCTCAGTTGCCCATAGCAACCAATCAGATTCCTCCTTTCATTTTGGACAGCTCCTTTGGGAAATGAAAGGAGGAATCCGATTGGTTGCCATGAGCAGCTAAGCCAGTTCTACTTCACACCAGTTTTGATAAATCTCACCATTGGTTCACAAAAAAAATATAATGCACGCCCATAATAGTTTTGGCGTTTTTTCCTCTCGTTTTCCACGGCCATGCGCCTCGGCTGTGTACCGCCATTTTTTGTACATAGGTGCATTTGAAAGGTACTAGAACAGCGCCCCCTCCGTCCCCAGG
The DNA here is from genome assembly GCA_900303285.1 of Rhinella marina. Lineage (NCBI taxonomy): Eukaryota > Metazoa > Chordata > Amphibia > Anura > Bufonidae > Rhinella > Rhinella marina. Next base: position 114,722 of record ONZH01019437.1, on the reverse strand, counting down.
TTGTCCCTGGTATTGCAGCTCTGTTGTATACAATATATGGAGCAGAACTGCAATACCAGATATAACCTGAGGACAGGGGGGCGCTGTATCCTGACGAAAGCCGCCATGAGGAGTATCTAAGCTGTATCTAAGTCACTGACAGGCACGGATTAGTTATCAGGTAGCACAGTGCTCTGCACAGCGCTTGTGGAGGGACTACAGCTCCTAGCAGGAGCCTGCCAGGGCATGTTGGGTGTGGTAGTTCTAGGACTGTCAAATAACCCTCCTGTGAGATGATTCCTGCTTGCGTTTCAGGGAGGACGAGACCCTCCCTTGTGAGACGAGACCTTCCATGCTAAGACGAGACCTTCCGTGCTAAGACGAGACCCTCCCTACTGAGACCAGACGCTGCCAAGGTGAGACACAGGACAACAGGTACCAGGGTGCACACCCCCATGATAAGAGGTCACACCTCCATGATAAGACCCCCAGTATAAGAGGTCACACCCCCAGTATAAGAGGTCACACCTCCATGATAAGAGGTCACACCCCCAGTATAAGAGGTCACACCTCCATGATAAGAGGTCACACCCCCAGTATAAAGGTCACACCACACCTCCATGATAAGAGGTCACACCCCAGTATAAGAGGTCACACCTCCATGATAAGAGGTCACACCCCCAGTATAAGAGGTCACACCTCCATGATAAGTGGTCCAGGTCACACCCCATGATACCTCCAGTGGTCACACCTCCATGATAAGTGGTCACACCTCCATGATAAGAGGGTCACACCCCCAGTATAAGAGGTCACACCCCCAGTATAAGTGGTCACATCCCCATGATAAGTGGTCACACCCCATGATAAGTGGTCACACCACCGTGATAAGCGGTCACACCTCCATGATAAGTGGTCACACCTCCATGATAAGAGGTCACACCCCAGTGATAAGAGGTCACACCCCCAGTATAAGAGGTCCATGATAGAGGTCCACACCCCCATGATAAAGAGGTCACATCCCCATGATAAGTGGTCACACCTCCATGATAAGTGGTCACACAGGTCACACCTCCATGATAAGAGGTCACACCCCCAGTATAAGAGGTCACACCTCCATGATAAGCGGCCACACCCCCATGATAAGTGGTCACATCCCCATGATAAGTGGTCACACCTCCATGATAAGTGGTCACACCTCCATGATAAGAAGAGGTCACACCCCCAGTAGATAAGAGGTCACACCCCCATGATAAGTGGTCACACCTCCATGATAAGTGGTCACACCTCCATGATAAGAGGTCACACCCCCAGTATAAGAGGTCACACCCCCATGATAAGAGGTCACATCCCATGATAAGTGGCCACACCTCCATGATAAGTGGTCACACCCCCATGATAAGTGGTCACACCCCCAGTATAAGAGGTCACACCCCCATGATAAGAGGTCACATCCCCATGATAAGCGGCCACACCTCCATGATAAGCGGCCACACCTCCATGATAAGGCGGTCACACCCCATGATAAGTGGTCACACCCCATGTATAAGAGGTCACACCCCATGATAAGTGGTCACACACCCTCCATGATAAGAGGTCACACCCCATGATAAGAGGTCACACCCCCAGGATAAGCGGTCACACCTCCATGATAAGTGGTCACACCCCCAGTATAAGAGGTCACACCCCCATGATAAGAGGTCACATCCCCATGATAAGCGGCCACACCTCCATGATAAGCGGCCACACCTCCATGATAAGCGGTCACACCCCCATGATAAGTGGTCACACCCCCAGTATAAGAGGTCACACCCCATGATAAGTGGTCACATCACACCTCCATGATAAGAGGTCACACCTCCATGATAAGAGGTCACACCCCCAGGATAAGCGGTCACACCCCCAGGATAAGCGGTCACACCCCCATGATAAGTGGTCACACCCCCATGATAAGCGGTCCACACCCCCATGATAAGCGGTCACACACCACCGTGATAAGAGGTCACACACCCCATGATAAGAGGTCAACATCCCCATGATAATTGGTCACACCCCCATTGATAAGTGGTCACCCCCATGATAAGCGGTCACATCTCCGTGATAAGAGGTCACACCTCCATGATAAGTGGTCACACACCCCATGATAAGCGGTCACACCCCATGATAAGCGGTCACACACCCCATGATAAGCGGTCACACCCCCATGATAAGCGGTCACACCACCGTGATAAGCGGTCACACCCCCATGATAAGCGGTCACATCCCCATGATAAGCGGTCACACCCCATGATAAGCGGTCACACCCCCATGATAAGCGGTCACACCACCGTGATAAGCGGTCACACCCCCATGATAAGCGGTCACACCACGTGATAAGAGGTCACACCCCATGATAAGAGGTCACACCCCCATGATAAGTGGTCACACCCCCATGATAAGTGGTCACACCCCCATGATGATAAGCGGTCACCACTCCATGATAAGAGGTCACACCCCATGATAAGTAAGCGGTCACACCCCCATGATAAGCGGTCATCACCACCCCATGATAAGCGGTCACACCCCCATGATAAGCGGTCACATCCCCATGATAAGTGGTCACACCCCCATGATAAGCGGTCACACACCCCATGATAAGTGGTCACACCCCCATGATAAGCGGTCACACCCCATGATAAGCGGTCACATCCCCATGATAAGTGGTCACACCCCCATGATAAGCGGTCACACACCCCATGATAAGCGTCACACCTCCATGATAAGCGGTCACACCCCCATGATAAGCGGTCAACACCCCATGATAAGCGTCACATCGCCCATATAAGAGGTCACACCCCCATGATAAGCGGTCAATCTCCATGATAAGTGTCACACTCCGTGATAAGTGGTCCCCCATGATAAGCGGTCACACATCCCCATGATAAGTGGTCACATCCCCTCAGGATAAAGTGGTCACATCTCCGTGATAAGCGGTCACACCCCAGGATAAGCGGTCACACACCCATGATAAGTGGTCACATCCCCATGATAAGTGGTCACACCCCCATGATAAGCGGTCACACCCCCAGGATAAGTGGTCACATCTCCGTGATAAGCGGTCACACCCCCAGGATAAGCGGTCACACCCCCATGATAAGTGGTCACACCCCCAGGATAAGCGGTCACACCCCAGGATAAGCGGTCACACACCCATGATAAGTGGTCACATCCCCATGATAAGTGGTCACACCCCCAGGATAAGTGGTCACATCTCCGTGATAAGCGGTCACACCCCAGGATAAGCGGTCACACCCCCATGATAAGGTGGTCACACCCCAGGATAAGCGGTCACACCCCAGGATAAGCCCCGTGATAAGCGGTCATCAAGTGGTCACACCCCAGGATAAGCGGTCACACCCCTAGGATAAGAGGTCACACCCCCGTGATAAGCGGTCACACCCCATGATAAACGGTCACACCCCCCCCCCGGTCCCCAGGATAAGCGGTCATACCTCCATGATAAGTGGTCACACCCCCCAGGATAAGCGGTCACACCCCCAGTATAAATGTCACACCCCCGGATAAGCGGTCACACCCCCATGATAAGCGGTCACACCCCCATGATAAGCGGTCACACCCCCATGATAAGCGGTCACATCCCCAGGATAAGCGGTCACATCCCCAGGATAAGCGGTCACAACTCTTTGAGGGGATGAATGATCTCCATGGGTGACGGGAAGCATCAGGACTGTACAGATATCAGGCACAAGTATAACATGTATATTGTGACATTTCTTCTGTTTCTTTCTTTAATCCGACATTTTTAACGTAAAAAACGAGGCAGTTACAGCCCGAGCAGGAAGCGTCAGCAGTACACCTCTGTGGCCACAGGGTGGAGCTCTTTATTATGGGAGGGAAATCCAGCCAAGAGTAAAATGAAAATGCAAATACCTTTGTGACATTTCTTTGGCCGCACGTGTGAAATGTCACGACAGAATAAAAACTGAAATTAAATCACTTCATTTGTAATTTAATTTTTCACTCGCACACGGGTAATTTGTGACAAAAATTTAATTAAAAAAAATATATAAAAAAACCCTTTTTCTCATTTTAGTTTCATTACTGCACATTCATAGTCAAATCCTAAAATAAAGAAAACTCAAACTTCTCCATTCCTGAACTGCATAATAAGTCTGAAAATGAAAACGCCATACGCATTTAGCTTTTCCTTTTCAACACAGATGTGACATAATGCAAAAATAAAAGCAAAGTGACAGTTTAACCCCTTCCCGATCTCTGCCATACATGTACGGGTCAGGAGCTGGGCAGAGCTAATGTCATAGCATTGCAGAGGCTTTTCACTAGGAGCGTTGCGTTCCCAGGGGCAAAATGCCCCCCCCCCCGTGCTGAGATGGGGGAAGCCATTAATTCACTGTGGTAGCCTTGAGCCTTTTAAGGGGCTCAGTCGCTACCACAATGATAGTCCTATGGAGCAACGTCTGTGGCAGAGCTCCATGGGCACATAAACTCCCATAGACTGCAGTGGTAATTCAATGGGGCTGAGCTGCGCCTAGGTCATGTGACCAATGAGCGCGATGTCACCCGGCCTAGGAAAAGCTGAGAGAAGGCTGCCTTCTCAAACAGGTGGACGGCGGGGGTCCCAGGTGTCGGACCCTCACCAACCAGATACTGATGACCTATCCTGAGGATAGGGTGGTCACCTGCTTCATCTCAAAAAGGAGGACATTCTCGACCACACCCCCAACCTGCTAAACCACACCCACAATCTGCTAAACCACGCGCTGGGGCTGGAGTGCTTGTTTGCTCTGGAGCTGACACTCCACATACAATAAGACATGAGCCAGAGGGAGCACAGCGCTGGCAGCATCACCACAGTCATTTAAATACAAGGATGAGGAAACTTTTTTCCTCTTTTTGGTGATGTGCACACTGATGTGCAGGTGTATGGTATGTGACCACTGCAGCCAGTTCTCAGCATTAGATCACTGATTGGCTGCAGCAGTAACATACCATATACCGGCGAGTCCTTGCTGAAGAAACAGGTGACACATATTTGGATGGACATTACATTCACCAGCACCAGACATACCAGATGATACAGCAGCACATACCTCTTACATCCAGTGACGTCTTCCTGATGTAGATCTTCTCTTTTCTCATCTTCTCTATTTGGCCCACACCGCCATGACACTTCTTTCAGCCCCATGTTCTCTCTGCCACAAAGACATCATAGATTACCCACTTTTACTGTTATCCTGCTGCTGCCTAAAATACTGCGCCCACTGTGCTCCCCAATGTCCCCAAATACTATCCGTGCCCCCATCAGACCTCAGATCAGCCCACTGTGCCCCCTTCAGAGCTCACATCAGCCCACAGTGCCCCCATCAGACCTCAGATCAGCCCACTGTGCCCCCATCAGACCTCAGATCAGCCCACTGTGCCCCCATCAGACCTCAGATCAGCCCACTGTGCCCCCATCAGACCTCAGATGATCAGACCACTGTGCCCCCATCAGACCTCAGATTCAGCCCACTGTGCCCCCATCAGACCTCAGATCAGACCACTGTGCCCCCATCAGACCTCAGATCAGCCCACTGTGCCCCCATCAGACCTCAGATCAGCCCACAGTGCCTCCCATCAGACCTCAGATCAGCCCACTGTGCCCCATCAGACCTCAGATCAGTCAGCATTGTGCCCCCATCAGGCCTCAGATCAGCCACTGTGCCTCCTTCAAACCTCAGATCAGCCCACTGTGCCCCTTCAGACCTCAGATCAGCCCATTGTGCCCCCATCAGACCTCAGCAGCAGCCCAGACTGTGCCCTCCTTCAGACTCAGATCAGCCCATTGTGCCCCCATCAGACCTCAGATCAGCCCACTGTGCCTCCATTCAGACCTCAGATCAGCCCATGTGCTCCTTCAGACCTCAGATCAGCCATCAGCCATGTACCTTCAGACCGTGCCCCATCAGACCTTAGCCCATAGTCCCCCTTCCAGACCTTCAGATCAGCCAAGTGCCCCCTTCAGACTCAGATCACTCCCCCTTCACCTCAGATCACCTTCAGAGTCCCTCAGACCTCAGATAGCCCCTTCCAGACCTCAGATCATCCCATCAGTGTGCTTCCCTTCAGCTCAGATCACTAATGCAGATAGTGCCCCTTCAAACCCAGAGTGCCCCCATCAGACCTCAGATCAGCCTATAGTGCCCCATCAGACATCAGATCAGCCCACAGTGCCCCTTCAGACCTCAGATCAGCCCACAGTGCCCATCAGACATATCCCCTTCAGACCTCAGATCAGCTGGCCCCTTAGTCCCCTTCCAGACCTCAGATCACCTATGGTGCCCCTTCAAACCTCAGATCACCTATAGTGCCCCATCTTCATCAGAATCAGCCCACAGTGTCCCCCTCAGACCTGAGATCCCACAGTGCCCATCATCAGATCAGCCTATAGTGCCCGCCATCAGACATCAGATCAGCCCATACATCAGACCTCAGATCAGCCCATAGTTCCCCTTCAGACCTCAGATCAGCCTGTAGTGCCCCCATAAAAAAATAAAATAAAAAAACTTACCTCTAGGCAGCTCTGGGTCCGGCGCTCCTCTGTCTTCACTGCCCGCGCTGCACTGTCACCTGACTGCGTGCAGCGTCAGGTCGGAGTGCGCGCATTATGTCCTGACGCCGCACCAGTCAGGATAGTGCAGCGCAGGCAGCCGCTGACCACCAATGAAGAAGGGAGCGCAGGAGCTGAGCAGTTTAAAAAAAAAGAAGAAAATCATTTTAAAAAAATCTAAATAAGGCTCCATTCACACGTCCTGTTTTTCTTTCCTGATTCGATCCTGATCTGGATCCATTCATTTCAATGGGTCCTGAAAAAATCAGGATCGAATCAGGAAAGAAAAACAGGACGTGTGAATGGAGCCTAACTAAAATATCAAAAATGTAAATCACCTTCTCCATAATAAAAGTTAACGATCATTTGCCCCAAAATATAAATGTATTTATCCAGTGCGCTGCCATGGAAAAAAAAAAAAATGAAATGGCAATTTAGACTTTTGTCGCCTCTTCACCTCCCCAAAAAAAACCTAAAGTGATAAAAAAATGGTATCAACAAAAATTACAGATCACCCAACATTGAGCCCCTATACAACTGGGCGACTGAGGGAACATTACGTCTATTGGGAGGGCACATATAGGATATCAGATATACCTGAAGAACACTATGGGACACAATGATCATACTGGGGGGGATTAAAAGGCGGTATTACTCATACTGGGGCCATTTGCTGTCCAGGTAGCGCTATGTGGGGCATTATGTATGCTGTGAGGGCATATGGAGTTAAAAATGGATGCAAAATTGTACCCTTACTTTTCATTTCTGAACTGTGACTCTGTTATGGGGGCACTGTGATTTATCTCTGTTATGGGGCACTGTGATTTATCTGTGTTATGGGGGCACTGTGATTTATCTCTGTTATGGGGCACTGTGATTTATCTGTGTTATGGGGGCACTGTGATTTATCTCTGTTATGGGGGCACTGTGATTTATCTGTGTGTTATGGGGCACTGATTTATCTGTGTTATGTTATGGGGCACTGTGATTTATCTGTGTTATGGGGCACTGTGATTTATCTGTGTTATGGGGGGCACTGTGATTATCTGTGTTATGGGGCACTGTGATTTATACTGTGTTATGGGCACTGTGATTTATCTGTGTTATGGGGGCACTGTGATTATGGGGCACTGTGATTTATATGGGGCACTGTGATTTATTTATCTGTGTTATGGGGGCACTGTGATTTATCTGTGTTATGGGGCACTGTGATTTATCTGTGTTATGGGGGCACTGTGTGATTTATCTGTGTTATGGGGCACTGTGATTTATCTGTGTTATCTGTGTTATTATGGGGGCACTGTGATTTATCTGTGTTATGGGGGCACTGTGATTTATTTATCTGTGTTATGGGGGCACTGTGATTTATGTTATCTGTGTTATGGGGGCACTGTGATTTATCTGTGTGTTTATGGGGGCACTGTGTTATTTTATGCACTGTGATTTATCTGTGTTAGGGGCACTGTGATTTTATCTGTGTTATGGGGGCACTGTGATTTATCTGTGTTATGGGGGCACTGTGATTTATCTGTGTTATGGGGGCACTGTGATTTATCTGTGTTATGGGGGCACTGTGATTTATCTGTGTTATGGGGCACTGTGATTTATCTGTTTATGGGGGCACTGTGATTTTATCTGTGTATGGGGCACTGTGATTGTGTTATGGGGGCACTGTGATTTATCTGTGTATGGGGCACTGTGATTTATCTGTGTTATCTCTGTTATGGGGGCACTGTGATTTATCTGTGTTATGGGGCACTGTGAACTGTGATTTATCTGTGTTATGGGGGCACTGTGATTTTCTGTGTTATGGGGCACTGTGATTTATCTGTGTTATGGGGGCACTGTGTGTTATGGGCACTGTGCATTTATCTGTGTTTATGGGGGCACTGTTTGTTATCTGTGTTATGGGGCACTGTGATTTATCTGTGTTATGGGGCACTGTGATTTATCTGTGTTATGGGGCACTGTCTGTGTTTATGGGGGCACTGTGTGTGTTATGGGGCACTGTGATTATCTGTGTTATGGGGCACTGTGTTTATCTCTGTGTTATTGTGGGGCACTGTGATTTATCTGTGTTATGGGGGCACTGTGATTTATTTATGGGCATCTGTGTTATGGGGGCACTGTGATTTACTGTTATGGGGACTGTTTATCGTGTTATGGGGGGCATCTGTGATCTGTGTTTATCTGTGTTATGGGGGCACTGTGATTTATCTGGGGGCACTGTGATTTATCTGTGTTATGAGGGACACTGTGATTTATCTGTGTTATGGGGCACTGTGATTTATCTGGGGGCACTGTGTTATGGGCACTGTGATTTTATCTGTGTTATGGGGGCACTGTGTTATGTGTTTATCTGTGTTATGGGGGCACTGTGATTTATCTCTGTGTTATGGGGGCACTGTGATTTTATCTGTGTTATGGGGCACTGTGATTTATCTGTGTTATGGGCACTGTGATGTTATCACTGTGGCACTGTGATTTATCTGTGTTATGGGGGCACTGTGATTTATCTGTGTTATGGGGGCACTGTGATTTATTTATCTGTGTGTTATGGGGCACTGTGAATTTTATCTGTGTTATGGGGCACTGTGATTTATCTCTTTATGGGGGCACTGTGATTATCTGTGTTATGGGGCACTGTGATTTATATCTGTGTTATGGGGGCACGGTGAACTGTGTTATGGGGGGCGCTATGGAGGTCAGTGTTAAGGGGCAGGGTGCTGTAGAAGTCCCTGTTAAGATGGCAGGGTGTTGTGGAGGTCACAGAGGGAAAGGAGCTCTGTCACTGTTAAGGGTGTGGGTTATTTTTGTAAATCACTGTTACTGATGCACATCTGATTAGAGCACCTACAGGAAGGAAATATTTCCGCCATGTCTGAACTTACCCTGATATTTTTGGCAGATGTATCCTCTGTTCACACTACAATCCTGACTGATCCAGGTTCCAGTGTCCAATACGCTTCCAACTTGTAAAGCCACACAATCAATCTTAAAAAGAGTAAATTCAGAAATAAATGACACACATTTTAATGTATGTCAAATGCAATCAAATAGTGCAGATCAAATTAGCCCCTTGTGAGTATACAGTATGCTCATATGTGGTGTATCTGTTATATACTCCACTCTGCAGTACGATGCATGTGAAAATCTGCAGTACTATGCATGTGATAAACTAAGCAAAACTCACAGAAACAAAAGGATAAAAAAAGGATAAAAAACTTCCTGCATGATGTGATAATGATTGCGGATGTCAGTGGCTATATATATCAAAGTAAATCACAGAAAAAGGGTTTTAGTGCACAAAAATAGATGCAAACAATATATACTGTATAAAACTAAGACCTCATTCTGATATGATAAAAATCTGAGACTCTTAGCCAATATATTTTGATCAAAACACATCTGTGTGTTTGCTCCTCCTCTCATTGGTTGCTGTATGCACATAGAGGTTACTAGGAGCAACACACCTATATGTGCAGTGTCCATGCTCCTAGATATATAGATGCCCAACGGCATAGTTAGGTTTAGCGTAGGACCTGCCTGACCTGAGACCACCGTGACGCTGGGTAGGCGGGCACAGATGTGTTTTGATCAAAATATATTGGCTAAGAGTCTCAGATTTTATCATATCAGAATGAGGTCTTAGTTTATACAGTATATATTGTTTGCATCTATTTTTGTGCATTAAAACCCTTTTTCTGTGATTTACTATGCATGTGAATGGGAATTTGGAATATGCTTTATTGCAGAATTTCTGTGCAATTCTGCAGGAAATAGACAAACCCGACCTTATATGCAGGCAGCGTTCAGCTGGTTTTTATTTTCCATTTGTCTCAGGCTGCCTGTTCTGTCCTAGCTGCAAACCTAGAGATGAGCGAATATTCAAAGATTTGCTTCAGCGAATATTCGCCAAGTTTTTTAAAAGATTTGCCTTGGATAAGATTTGATTCGGGCCAAGTTGCGTAAAAAAAATTTGTGTTCTGTGAACATTCCCACGAATATGTACGCATCAGTCTACAAAGTGAGTACAAATCTTTAGCGTATTATTGTCTAGGCCCACACAAATAATGAACATACAGTAAAAGAACGCTACTTAATATGTACGCAGTAGCGTACAAATTATCAAATGCATAGCATTAGCATACAAATCATATAATGCGTACATAGCGATAGCTTACGAAGATTTAAGAAGATTCTTCCGAAGCAAATCTGAAAAGATTCAAATTCGCTTGTCTACTGCCTGTTTCAAGCATAGTCGGTAAGGGCACTATCCATGTGTCATTATAATGTAATTTATTGTATGTTTGCTGCATTTGTGATTGAATTATTACCTCATGTTACTGTATGTATAGCAGATTATCTGTATCCTTTGCACTGTACTATTTGATATCCGCCAAGAAATATAGAAATACGGACAAGAATAGGCATTCTTCTATGGGGTGCTGGCGATGTGTGTTTCCACAAAATTTGCGAAAACACACACCGTCAGCATCCGTGGTATTGCGGATCCGCAATACCATGGCCGTCTGAAAGGCCCCCTTATTTTATCCTGTTTCACCTTTCCTGTCACAATCTACTACCAATAAAAGAGAAGGTTACAGCTTCATAGCCTTTTTCATATTACACCACCGTGCTAAACAGTTATACTGCCTTTGGCTGTCTCATTTATATAACTGAAACTTACAGGAATCCATATGCTCGGCGCCAAAATAAAATAAATGGAACCGATATTCAGTGACAGGAATGTATGTAACAACATCTAAGTGTGAATAATAATCTTAAAAATATTAATAACATTTGTTTATAGAGCCACAATATTCTGCAGCGCTTTACAATTCAGAGGGTTCAAGTACAAATCAAAAGATATCACAAAATGACAGGGTAATAAGTAACTAAAACACTAGGAGTGAAGGCCCTTCTCACAAGAGCTTACAATCTATGAGGGAATGGGGGTGATACAAAAGTAACCCATGTCAAAGAGACTGGAATGCTGTAAAGATTTGGGGCCTGGCCCCTGATGTTTTTGTCCCAGGTCCTGAATGTCCTGCCTGCCAGATAGATACAACTGTATTGCTATCCTCAGGACAGCAGTACAATTGAATCTAATGCCCTGTAAGAGCTGAATGACCTGTGATGACATCACAGGTCATGTGATCAGTTCTAAATGCAGTAGCTGAAAAGGACCTGTGATGATGTCACCATCATGTGACCAGTTCAGGAGAGGCTGGCTTAGCAGTGAAGTCTGGGGAGAAGAAGATTAGACAAGGTTTGTACATGAGGGGAGGTAGGTAAGTGAAGAGAGAGGCAATGCTGGTAGTTGTGGTTAGGGCTGAAGGGAGGGAAGTTATTTACATGGGACTGAAAGTTGAGGGTGGTGATGTTATTTACATGGGAATGCATGTTGGCGGTGGCTGGGGCAGAGTGATGTTAGTTACATGTGACTGAATTAGAGAATTGGGCCATATGCATTGGTGCTTGGGCCCTGGATCTTTTGAGAGACCCTAGCAATGGTTCTTAGATATCTGAAAGCAGCTCTACAGGTCAAGCCAGCTATGGGACTAACAGGATAAGTAGTTGTTGAGTGGAGGTGTTAGAATAATGCTTATTAGGCTACAATCACAAGAACATGGTGTTTTGCGGATCTGCAAAACATGGATACCGGCCCATGTGCGTTCCATAATTTGAAGACCGCAATTGCGGATCAGAATAGGGCATGTTTTTATTTATTTATTTTTTTCTGGGCCGTGGCACAAAGCAACGGAGCATAGAAATGAATGGAACGGATGCGGACTCATTCATACGTTCGTGTGAATGTAGCCTTATTCTGTATATTGCAACAACTACATTAGGGGATTGCCTGTTTCCAGACATAGTGTTATGTTGTTAATAAAGTTCTGCTAAAAAAAAAAAGCAGGAAAGAATGGAGACTTGCTTGTTCCATTTAAAATACATGATTAAAAGCAGTTATCTGGTACATAGGTGGTAGTGTAGTCACACAAAAGCAGCAGGTAATGAGGGGCAGAATGGGGGAGTCACAGTACACGCCATATAAATAATTCACCTTAACATAAGCAGTATTAGGACTTATATAAAAAAGTAATAATAATGTATATGAATAAAGCGGGTAGTCCGCAAATCATGAGAAACCAATACTGACAAACACATTAAAAGTCACATAATATAGTGTAAAGTACACAATACTTGACATTCCAGACTGCCCAGAACCCCGATGAGTGTTTCGCAATGATGCTTCATCAGTAGGTGTGTCAATTATTTTATTTATATGGTGTGTACTGTGACCCCCCCATTCTGCCCCGCATTACCCGCTGCTTTTTGTGTGACTACACTACCACCTATGTACCAGATACAGTAACTGCTTTCAATAGTGTATTTTAAATTGAAGTTTCAATAAAATATATTTTTTAAAGATTATTTTCCCTGTCTTGTAGTTTTTTTCTTGGTAGTATATGAGGGCTTTAAATTTGGGGTTTCTATATAACTTGAATGCCCAATTCACTAAATTGTGATAATATATTCATAACTGCTGGTAGCGACCCTTGTGGGTTGGTCAGGGCTATGATAACGTCATCCGCAAATAATCCTGTTTTGTGGTCTGTGCCATTCATGTTAATGCCTGAAATAACATTGGAGGTTCTAATGAGTTCCGCCAGGGGTTCCATAATTAAGGTGAATATCAAGGGGGAAAGGGGACACTGCTGCCTATTTCCATTCGTAATGGTGAAGGAGTCTGATGGATGTCCAGAAGCCTATTACTTTTGCAGTCGGTGTTTGAATATAATGCTAACATAGCTTGTTTAGCCAGGCATGAAATCCCGAATTTAGTTAGAACCGCACCCAAATATCCCCCAGTGTACCCTGTCGAATGCCTTCTCTGCATCAAGGACAGAAGTAGAGAAGGCATCCGACAGTCCTCCACTTTTCCCATCATATCCAAGAACCTCCTCGTCCCATTCCACTGATTGTCTGCCCTGGATAAATCCTACCTGGTCATCATGCACCAACAAAGGAAAGAACTGCAGCAAGCCTAGTGGATAAATTTTGGTATACAATTTCAAATCTGTATTTAACAGAGAGATCGGACGAAAGTTCTGCGGCTTATCCAGTGATTTCCATGGTTTTGGCAATGCAAACTATAGTTTGCAGAAAGCATTTTCTTCGGGGAAAGACTCCAGACGTATATGATGGAACATTTATGAAGATTATGGGATAACTATGGTGCAAATTGCTTATAATAATTCATTAGAGAGGCCATCTGGGCCAGGAGTCTTATTCGGTTTTATAGATCTAACCGAAGCAGATATCTCAGTAATAGAAAACTCTGCAGAAAGATGTTCCAATGAGGACTCCTCCAAGGACGGCAATTGTACTGAATTAAGGAAATTATCAATGGCCGTCTGCTCAGGTTGTGGTGTGAAGTTATCTTCCTTTAAAATTGTAGAGCTTTGAGTAAAATTGCGCAATTGTATCAGTGATATCTTTAGGGTTAAAGATCTTATCCCCAGTTGAGGTATATAAAAAGAGGAACCTTGGACCTAGCGTGGAGGACTTTTAATCTGGACGCTAAAAGAGACGAGGCTTTGTTATCGTGTCCATAATACGTAGCTTTAAGCCTTCTCAGAGTTAGGGCACATTTATGTAGTTGGAGAAGATGAAGCTTATGTGTAGATCTTTTAGTTTCTGTTCCCTCCCTGGGTCATATGAAGCTTTATTCAGTTGACTAAGCTTAAAGGGGTTGTCCGGGTTCAGAGCTGAACCCGGACCTACCCTTACTTTCCAACCAGGCAGCCCGCCTGACTAGGGCATCGGAGCATCTAATTAGCGCAGGCAAAGGCATTTAGGCCCGGTTCACCCAGCAGTGACGTCAACCGGGCGCTGATGGGCGGGCTTTAGCGCGGCCCTAGCCAGTTTAAAACAGCTAGGGCAGTGCTAAAGCCGGCCATTACATCCAGTGACATCACCGAACACACTGTGGTATAATGTAAACAAAAAAACGTTGCCCTGCACGATCCAATCAGGTGGGTGCCTGCGGTGAAATTAGGGGTATGTCCGGGTTCAGCTGTGAACCCAGACAACCCTTTAATAATGGGACTCAGTAAGTTGTACTACCTGTTTCTCTCTCTCCTTTTTATCTTTTGACGCCAAGCTAATATTAATCACCACGCATAAAAGCTTTATGGGCACACCATATAGATGTAATGCCTGCTTCATCATTATCATTAAAGGAAATAATTCCTGTAATGCTATTTTGGACTGAGGGAGGTATTTTTGGAGAATGCAAGGTTCTACCATTAATCCTCCAGGGGACCCTCGGGGGCTGAATTATATTGTTCAGTCAACTCAATAAATATAGGAGCATGATCAGACCAGCTAATATACCCAATCTTACAGGAGGGAAACCCTTTGAAAAGTGTTATGATCCGCCAAGAAGAGATTCAATCCTGGAATATGTCTTATGGGCAGATGAAAAGAAAACTAAAGTCCTTTTCTGTAGAATACTGCAAACGACAAATATCTAGTAATCCTTCTGTATGGATAAGCTGGAACAATTTTAGAAAGACCAGAGGTCTTAATTTAGCCGTTGAGTCTAATTCAGGCCACATAAGCCGAATTGAAGTTGCCCATATAAAGATTATCTCTTCTTTAGCGTATCAACCTACACAAAAAGCTTCTTAAAACATCTAAGTTGCTTTTTGTTAGGCGCGTACACCGCTACCAAAGTAAACAGCATGTTATTAATTTCACAGTTAAGTATCACAAATCCTCCCCCTTCATCTATGTGTGAATCTATTAATTAAAATGCTAGGGTGTCCCTAAAGGCTATAGAGACCCCCCTCTTTTTTACATCACCTGAAGCGGAAATTATAACTGGAAATTTTTTGTGGAGATCAGCTTTGACTAAGTGTGTCTCTTGAATACATAAGATATCAGTTTTCTCTTTAATTGCATTCACCACAACTGAGATCTTTTAAAGGGACTATTAAGGCCCTTTGTGTTAATTGAAGTAAATTTAAGAACCTGTTATGGATATGAAGACTGAAGATGTGAAGCCATTACAAGATGGCTCCGGCTCCGGAACCACTCCTGCCCTTATCTGTAGTTTACATTCTTTAGCTAGACTAGATGCGCAGAAGTGAAACTTTATTTTGCATTACTAACCAATAAAATATATCCTAACCCTCAGGGAGGATTCACTCCTCCCTGGGGTATAATAACCCTGTACCCTCCTCTAATAAACAAGAACCTCTGACCCTACAAGGTGTCAGTGTTGTTTCTTCCATGCATGTAAAATCCTAGGATTACTTTAATTGGAGCAGAGAAACAAACTTTGTGGCTCCCTTTGAGAGCCATCCTTATCAAACCCGTTTGGTAGATTATTGAAAATGCTGGAAGCCGATCTTCCCACACCCAGAAACCCCCACAGCACAAGGTATACATATGACTATATTTTTATACTGTATGTCCCATTCAAAGATTAGATGTTGAAAAAAAATCTTATCTCTGGCAAAAAGAAAAAAAGATCCAAAAATAATAAAAAATAATAAACGAGTAACCAGAAACACAACATATGGTTTCCATGGACTGGAATACATTAATGCCTATTAGAAAGAATACGGCGTTATCAACCGAGAAATAAAGTAGGGAGGTCACTCCCAGATTCGGGCCACTTAGGGCCGGGACAAAAGAACTATTATATGAGAGAGAAAAAAGAAAACCTAGATGTGAAGAAAACAGACATTCTCACAATCTTGTCATTTGGAGAGCCACGTGAATGGACAACTGACCATTCTTCTTCCAGTTGAGTAGGCGAAGCAGGTTTAGATGTTGACGCAGAGCCAGGAGGAAGATCCAAGTTCCAACTAGATATCAGTTGTGTCGCCTCCGCTGGACTGGATTCCACCACTTTTCCACCATCTCTCGCAATCAGCAATTTAGCTGGGAATCCCCATCTGTACGGTATTTTATGAGCTCTCGGGATTTTAGTAGCTTCTTGAAATTCTCGTCTTTTGGCCAAAGTAACTGCAGATAAATCCGTGTATAGGGAGATGGAACGGAATCTTTACGGTACTTCCGGATTATTTCTGGCAACCACCATCAAGTTTTCTTTGACGTGAAAAAAAGGTAATTTGTGCCAGAACATCTCTAGGCACTTCTGCAGGCAATTTCTTCGGTTTCCGAATTCTATGAGCCCTGTCAATAAAGAGCTCTGTTTGAGGCGTATTGGGCAGCAAAATTGCAAAAAAATCAATCAAAAAATCGTGCAGCTGGTCAGGTTTCACCTCTTCTGGTATTCCCCTAAATCTAATGTCATTGTGTCGGGAGCGGTCTTCTAAGTCGATCACTTTTGTGCACCAACTGTGTGCCAACTCTGCTATAACCGCCATGACCAGCTTTACCCTCACCTACTGTGTCCTTCCTCCAAACCTTGTAGATTGTCAGGGTCCTCTCTCCTTCTGTAGCAGTTTGTAACTCGTCTTATTCATGCTTATTACAATTGTCTGTATTATGTATGGTATGTCCGTTTTCATATCAACAGCGCCATGGAATGGAATGGCGCGTTAATAATAAATAATATGGATTTTGCAGGCAGGACTTAATTGGTAGACAAGGATTTATGTGCCATGGCGCATGTTAAGGAATTCCTGAGGTCCCCAGAAATTGCAAACCCCAAGAAGTGACCCCATTTTGGGAAGTGCACCCCTGTACAAACATTTTAAGGGGTGGAAGGGCACCTTTGACCAAATAGGTGTTACACACGCACACTTGTCAAAAAATTTAAAAGACTGAGAAAATGAAAATTACTACCAGATCCCAAATTTTACTTTCACAACAAAATGTACCCCAGTATGTGTTGTTACCTATTTTCTCCCAATTAGGCCTCTTTCACACGACAGTATATTTTGCGGGCTCCGATCCGCATTTTTGTGGATAGGATGCGGACCCATTCATTTCTATGGGTCCGCAAAAATACTGACAGCACACTGTGTGCTGCCCGCATCTGTATGTCCCTTCCGTAGCCCGCAAAAAAAAAATAGAACATGTCCTATTCTTGTCCGTTTTGCGGACAAGGATAGGCATTGTTACAATGAATCCGCAAAAGAAACGAATGCCATATGGACATCATCCGTTTTTTTGCGGACTGCAAAACACAATGTTCGTGTGAAACTAGCCTAAAAAGTGTCCTGTTTGGCTTTCTGTTATAGCAATTTCGTTATTTTCCATTTTAATCGCAATGCTAGTATGAACTCCCCCTTATTGGGGCATTGAGTTAATTTAAAGGGGATGTCTCACTTCAGCAAATGGCATTTATCATGTAGCTAAAGTTAATACAAGTCACTTGTAATGGCAGCATCAGTGTTTAAAGGGATACCTTGTCCCTTTAAACACATGTGCATGTCCAAGTTGAGGCATTGAAGGCGGTGGAGTTCAGTTTATATTGAAACTAAGCTCATGCGCAGTAGATCTACTATGTGCTCAGCGCATACCACTACTGGAGTGCAAGACGTAAATGGGATAAGAGATGCATAGGGAAATGTACTACACAAAAATGGCAAATGTGGGATAAAGAATACGTATTCCGATAATGTCACACAAAAGGCACAGCTATGCAATAGGATCGTAAATACTATTGCAGCGCTCTGCTCCAGTGTGGCGGTACACTGCAAAGTGCAAAATAATGTTTTTCTGTGTAAAAATATATATTTATTTATTCCTGTATGTACGCCATATTCACAGTCACCACTAGGCGTCTATGCCTTTGTTGCTATATGTACTGCAACTCCTATCATCTATTCAGTAAAGAGAGTCTTTATTGCAACCAAATGGCCTAGTCATTGACTCCACCATCCGTCTGCTGGACACTCACCATCGAGGTCATCCCAGCCACCACCAGGCAGGAGACCCAAAAAGTCCATGGTGTGGTCTGAGGGAAGAAAGCGTGCAACTTCCACTCACTGCACAGCCCAGGGAGCTCAAGCAGGAGACGTATTAGCCACCGTGAGGACTACAACCACCCTTGTTGCAACAGGCACCACACTTATCCTCTCCAGCTCCACCAACTCCAGCAAGGCACCATGCCACCTTCTACAGCCCACTGCATACAAAAAAAACATTACTTACAGACCAGCGAATCACTGGATGACCTTTGGCCCAGTTTGTATAATGCACTCCACTTTGATCTGTCCAAACAAACTTGTATTCCCTCTTCTTGTCATGTAACCCGATCCAGACATCGACCTTAATATCTTTTAAATTAGACATCAAAACAGCTGGAATAAAACACATGATATTTGTATCATTATATAGGAAAATGTAGCCTATGGCCTCATGCACACCACTGTTGTTTGGGTCCCCATCCAAGCTGCACAAAAAAATAGAACATTTCCTATAATAGGCATTTCTAGAAGAGTGGGCAGTTATAATTAAAAATATATTTTCGGGCGTTGGAGAAAGGTGAAGAAAAACAAACTTTTTTTGTACATTTAACAAACGTTATGTAAATGGAAATAATGGTCAGCATCTCTAAAGGGGGTCTCGGAGACTTTAGAACTGATCCCCTATCCTCTGGATAGATCAATAGTATCTGATCGGTGGGGTGCGACACCTGGGACCCCCGCTAATCAGCTGTTTGAGAAGGCAGCGGTGCTCCAGTGAGCGGCGCTGACTTCTCCATGTTTTCCTATGCCATGGTCATTGGTCACGTGGCCTAGGCACAGCTAAGCTCCATTGAACTGAATAGTATTGAGCTGCGATACCAAGTACAGCCACTATCCAAGGCACTGTGATTGATAAGCACAGAGAAGACCGCGACGCTCATGGAGTGCCAGTGCCTTTTCAAACAGCTGATCCTCAGGGATCCTGGGTGTTGGACCCCCACAAATCAAATACTGAAGACCTATCCCTTTGACAAAATCTTGCCTACTTGTGGGCACTTTGGCCATCTCTCAGTTTCTGGCACTTATAGTTGAAACTTATGGAGGCGTGAGACTGTTATGGGGGTACCAAGCAGTCACTGTAATGAGTACATTCTGAATGTGGCAGTACCAGGCACAGCCCAAAGTAAGGTTGCTATACCCACTGATGCAATGAGGCGGGCCACAGTGATCACTTTATTCTCATGACTGGTATGGTCCTAGGTGTTGGACCCCATCAATCAACCACTGGTGACCTATCCTAAAAATAGACTATCAATGTTATAGTCCTGGAAAACCTTTAATATTTACAACAATATGATAGTAAGCTATAGATGACTTACCTTGTACCAAATCATCATTTATGGTGACCAAATGTCCTCCCAAGGACTGACATTCGCGTCTGGCATTATCCCAGTGAACGGCTTCACCTTCTTCTGTGCCAAATATTCCATAACACTGAAACACAGTATATTAACAGAATTCAATGACAGTTTTATATCAAACATCTTATGTGAAACGAATTACATGAAAATGTGTAATATAACCTGAATATAAGAATAAAGCCACGAGTTATAATTTGAAGTCTACCTTTGGTACCTTGTATGACATACACAGAACATGCCAATAACCATCTAATATTTGTAAAGCTCAATATTATACTCGTTAAAGGGGCTTATACTGATGACCTTTCCTCATGCTAAGTCACCACTGTGTGATAAGTTGGGGTCCGACAATCTACGCTCCTGCCGATCAACTGTTTGAAGAGGCCACGGTGCTTCGCAGCCTCCTCACAATGTAAAAGCATGGTGCCATACATTGTATAGTGGATGTGCTTGGTATTACAGCGCAGACCTATTGATTTGAATGGAACTGAGATGCGCCTAGGCCATGGGACCGATGAACGTGATGTCACCGGCCTAGGAGGCCACAGAGCTCATCTGAGTGCCATTGCCTTTTCAAACAGCTGATCAGTGGGGGTGTTGATGACCTACCCTGAGGATAAGTCATCTATATAAAACACATGGAAAACCCATTTAACTCCTTAAGGACCTTGCCATTTTTCACCTGAAGGACCAGGCCGTTTTTTGGAAACTTGACATGTGTCACTTTATGTGGTAATAACTTTGGAACGCTTTTACTTATCCAAGCCATTCTGAGATTGTTATCTCGTGCCGCATTGTACTTCATGATAATGGAACATTTTAGTCAATATAATTCACCTTTAATTATTAAAATTTTCCAAATTTGAATTTATCTGCTTTTAACCCCTTCACCCCCAGAGCTTTTTTCGGTTCTGCATTTTCGTTTTGCGCTCCCTGCCTTCAAACAGCCATAACGCTTTTATTTTTCTGTTCACATAGCTGTATGAGGGCTTGTTTTTTGCGGGACAAGTTGTACTTTCCAACGCCACCATTTAATATTGCATACGGTGAAGTGGGAAGCAGGAAAAAAATTCCAAACCGGGTGAAATTGCAAAGAAAACGCTATTCCGCTACAGTTCTACGGGTTTCTTATTTACAGCGTTCGATGTGCATTAAAACTGATCCGTTACTTTAATTCTACTGTTCGGTACGAATCCGGCAATACCTAATATGTATAGTTTTTCCTGCGTTTTCATAGTGATAAAATAATTAGAAAGTTGCCCTTTTTTTTTTTTTTTTTTTCCTTGTCAAATCTTGACCCCTATAACTTTTTGGTATTTATGTGTACAGAGCTGTATAGGGGCTCATTTTTTGCGGGACGATCTGAAGTTTTTATTGATACCATTCTGGGGTGTGTATGACTTTTTGATCACTTTTTATTTAATTTTTTTTAGAAAAAAAAAGCGACAAAAAACGGCAAATCGCCATTTGGACGCTTTTTTCCGCCACACAATTCGCCGTATTGGATTTTTTTTTTTTATATTTTAAAAGTACGGGCGTTTTCGGTCACGGTGATACCCATGATGTCTATATTTATTGTTATTTATGTATTTATTTTTTACTTATACGGAAAGGTGGGTGATTTGAACTTTTACATCTTTTTTATTTTTTATATATTTTTTAACATTTTTTTTTTTTTTTTTTTTTACTATTAGAAAGCTCAAATATGGTCTTATATATTGTGGCTTTTTTTTTTTCTTTATGAGCAATTATGGATTCTATAGACTCAGAAATCCATGAGTTGCTCATTTCTTATCCTGGCCTGCCATCTAGTGGCCAGAATAAGAATTGCACTTTGAAAACTGTAATCCTCACCAGCGAGGATTACAGTTTTCATATGGTGTACAGACACCCCGATTGGCCACACGGGGTGTCTGTACACCACCCGGAAGCGAATGCTTCCGGGTTGAAACGCAACTAGATGCCGTGATCACGGCATCTAATCAAGCAGGAAGACGCTGCCGATGGCGGTAAGTAGCGGCAAGTCTCTGCTGTTAGAAACAGCAGAGACTTGCCGGCCATGACGCCCGCCGCACCCACGAGCGGGCGCCATGTGCCCGCATCGCCCCAGCGCCGTACATGTACGGCGCTGGGCGTGAAGGGGTTAAGGGAGATAGTGATACATCATAAAAGAGCTATTACTTTACATTTCCCTAATGTCCACTTTCATGTTTGCATCATTTTGTAAATGTAATGTTATTTTTTAGGATCTTATAAGGCTTAGAATTTTAGAAGGAAATTTTTAAGAAAATTTCTGAAACCCATTTTTTTAAGGACCACTTTAGTTATGAAGTCACTGTGGGGCTTAGATAGTGGAAACCACCCATAAATGACCCCATTGTAGAAACTACACCCCTGAAGTTATTCAAAACTGATTTTACAAACTTTGTTAACCCTTTAGGTGTTCCACAAGAATTAAAGGAAAAAGGAGATGACATTTTTAAATTTCACTTTTTTGGCAGATTTTCCATTTTAATTCATTTTTTCCTGTAACACATCAATGGTTAACAGCCAAATAAAACTCAATATTTATTACCCCGATTCTGCAGTTTACAGAAACACCCCATATGTGGTTGTAAACTGCTGTACAGGCGAACGGCAGGGCACAGAAGGAAAGGAGTGTTATATGGTTTTTGGAGGGCAGATTTCACTGGGATAATTTTAAGTTGCCATATGATTTAAAGAGTAGAAACTCCAAAAAAGGTAGCAAAAAAATGGCTGTTTTATTTTTTGTTTTTTTGCTGTGTTCACCTGACAGATTAAATCATGTGCTATTTTTATAGAGCAGGTTGTTATGGAGGTGACGATATCAAATATGTCTACTTTTATTTTTCTTTTGTTTCAGTTTTACATAATAAAGCATTTTTTAAATAAATCATGTTTGTGTGTCTCCTTTTTCTAAAAGGCATATTACTTTTATTTTTCAGGCAATCATCTTATGTAGGGTCTCATTTTTTTCGACATGAGGCGACGGTTTGATTGGTACTATTTTGGGGTACATACTACTTTTTGATCATTTGGTATTACACCTTTTGCGATGTTTGGTGACAAAAAATTGATTTTTTGGCACAGTTTTTATTTTTATTTTATTTACGGTTTTCACCTGACGGGGAAAATAATGTAATATTTTATTTAGAGCAGGACGTTACGGACGTGGCGATACCTAATTTGTCTATTTTTTTAATATTTATTTTGGTTTTACACAATAAAAGCATTTTTGAAACAAAAACAATCATGTTTTTATGTTCCATTTTCTGAAAGCCATATCTTTTTTATTTTTAGCGCTATTGTCTTAGGTAGGGTCTCATTTTTTGCGGGATGAGATGGCTATTTAATTGGTACTATTTTTGGGTACATACTACTTTTTGATCATTTGGTATTACATTTTTTGTGATGCATGTTGACAAAAAAATGTATTTTTTGGCACGGTTTTATTTTTTATTTTTTTACAGTGTTCACCGGACGGGTTAGCTCATGTGATATTTTATAGAGAAGGTTTTTACGGACGTGGCGATACCCAACATGTCTGTTTTTTAAAATATATTTTGGTTTTAAACAATAAAATTATTTTTGAAACAAAAAAATGATGTTTTTATGTCTCCATTTTCTGAGAGCCATCTTTTTTATTTTTTAGCCGATTGTCTTAGGTAGGGTCTAATTTTTTGCAGGATGAGATGACGATTTGATTGGTATTATTTTTGGGTAGATATAAATTTTTGATCGCTTTGTATTACACTTTTTGTTATGAAAGGTGATAAAAAAAATGGCTTTTTTGGCTCAGTTTTTATTTTTTTATTTTTACGGTGTTCACCAGACGGGTTAGCTCATGTGATATTTTTATAGAGCAGGTTGTTACGCACACAGCAATACCTAATATGTCTGTTTTTTAAAATATATTTTGGTTTTAAACAATAAAATAATTTTTGAAACCAAAAAATGATGTTTTTATGTCTCCATTTTCTGAGAGCCATATCTTTTTTATTTTTTAGCCGATTGTGTTAGGTAGGGTGTCATTTTTTGCAGGATAAGATGACGGTTTGATTGGTATTATTTATGGGTACATATGACATTTTAATCGCTTGGTATTACATTTCTTGAGATGAAAGTTGACAAAAATGGCTTTTTTAGCACAGTTTTTATAATTTTTTTTTTTACGTTGTTGACCAGATGGGGTGGATCATGTGATATTTTTATAGAGCAGGTTTTTATGCAAGCGAAGATAGCTAATATGTCTGTTTTTTGTTTTTTTTTCTATTTTTTTACAATTTTATATTGTGCCACCGGACATGTAGAGCAAGAGCGGAGCGGGAGAAGTAAGTTTATTTATTTATTTTTAGTCTGATGGTGGTCTACTATTGGAGGGAACTGTTAACACTGAGAGCACTCTGGCAGATAATTATTTCTATTGAGGGGCACCATTACTGTTGAGGGGGCACCCTGGCACAGTATCAGCTTAGCACAATTATTTTTGGGGGACATTATGGATACACTATTAGTGTCAGAAATACTATTTCCTGGGCAGTTATTTTTATTTTGTTAATTAATTTGTTATTGTTATTTTATTTATGTATCATCTTTTTGTTAAACTCTGTAGAGACAAGAGATGCCTAAAAGAAGTCATAATGGTGGTCTGGTCTGAATAGAGAAGATGAGGAAAGAGAACGTCTACATTAGAGAAGACATCACTGGATGTACGTAAGGGATATGTTCGCTGTATTCTCTTGTATGTTTGTAGCACTGTATGTAATGGTTGCCAAGTAACAGTATGGATGTAGGGAAGGGGCTAGGTTGAGAACTTGACATGGGGGGCATTTCAATTTGTGCCTCTGTAGCAGAAATGCTAGGGGCACCCCTGCCCCTTGCCACAAAGCACTGAGGGAAGGGGCCCTCTACTGTCTGTGTCCACCCCTGGTCAGGTCACATGGCTACACATAGGGGAGTGAAGGTGACCGTGAATATTTTTCCCAGGCAATGTTAAGGGCTAAAGGGGCTAGATATTGATGACCTTGTTGGACATTCACAGACCTGATATTTATGACCTATCCTAGGGACAATCCATCAGTATTAAAGTACCAGGTAAAGTAGCTTACCAAGACTAAGAGACTCCTTAAAGGGGTTGCCTGAGAACATTTTCAGTCTCAGACAAGCCCTTCAATAGCCTTAAGTACAAATTGATGTTATACTCATCCCTTGTTTCCAGCGCCATTCTCTGTAGCACTGGTCCTGCCCTCCTTCCGATGCTAGCAGTGGTGACGTACCAGTATAGGGTATGTGACTTCTGCAGCCAATCATTGTTATCAGCGCTCTATAGCTGTTCTATAACCAACAGTATGGTGTCCTACTACACATCTGGAGCTGGATATACAAGTTACTTTCGTAAAATGTTCTGCATTCTATAGCCTGCAAAATTACCATTTGTCCAAATGAAAGCCAACCAGATGGACATCCGCCTTCAGGGGCAGGAACAGTTGGGGCAAATGTTGCATTGATGGAACTGTTTGTCCTTTCACAGATAAATGCTTTAGAAAATCCACAATTTATGTCATTCCAAACTCCTAGGAAAAATAAATAAAAGAAGGAAATGAAGAAGCAGTTACATATGTGGGCATACAAATCTAGTTAGGCTCAAAGTGTACCTGGTGCATCTGTCACCATCCCACTGCACATGTTCCGATGATACTGCCACCAGTGCATGAGATTTCAGAGCCAGGCATCGGAGCAGTGAGAATGTCTGGCCGTGTCAATCTCATCAGGAGTGGGAGAGGCAATAGGGAGAGTAGGAGGTGCACCGATGCTCTGAGGGGGTCGGGTCTTGATGCTCTTAGCACCTCATTTAAATATAAGTAAGAGAAAAAGGGCTAATTTAATTATCTACTGTATCATCTACTGTTATCTACTCTATCAGGCAATATGATGACAGATGCTCTTAAAAAAAACATGTTGAGACCAGCTTCAGCATGCGGATGGTCGGGGGTAGCAGTGAAAATGCAGAATGATCGGGGCAAGCAGTTGCAAAGATGAACTGGTTTACAATGTTTTCTTTAGTGCAGGTATATCAGTCAGCATTGACAAGCTGATACTCAGTGTGCCGGCCGTGCCCGTGCTGCGGGCCGCAAACTGCGGTCCGCAATGCACGGGCACTGACCGTGAGGCCACGCATGCAGATCGCGGACCCATTCACTTGAATGGGGTCCGCGATCCGCATCTGAGGGTCCGCACCGCAAAAAAGTAGTGCTTGCGCTACTTTTTTGCAGGCGGAGGCACGGTCAGAAAAACCATGGAAGCACACCGTAGTGCTTCCGTGGTGTTCCGATCCATGCCTCCGCTCCGCATCTCCTGGATCGCAGACCCATTGAAGTGAATGGGTCCGCGATCCATGATGCGGGCTGCACACGGCCGGTGCCCGTTTATTGCAGACCCGCCGTATGCGGCCCACAGCACGGGCACGGGCACGGCCGGCACACGTTCGTGTGCATGAGACCTTACTCACACAGTCAGGTTTTCTCAGGTTTTTTGGATGATGTTTTTGAAGCCTAGATCAGGAGTACAATCTGGACTTTTTACTTTCTATCCCTTTATAATTTTGATGTATCAAAACACCTGAACAAAACCTTGATCAAAAACCTACACATGTGAATTTCCTACACAGCTTTTCGGGGGTTTCAAACCCCCACGATCAGATACAGATGACTTAGGCTCCATTCATACCATGTGTCTGTTGTCTGTGTTTTGCGGATCCGCACATAATAGAAATGCCTTTTCTTGTCCGTGTATTCGGGCAAGAATAGGACATGTTCCATTTTTTTTCAGGTGCCGCGGAAAAGAAGTGCACATCTTTTGCGGCCCCATTGAAAATGAATGGGTCCACACCCGTTCCACAAAATTTCGGAACGGATGCAGACGCATTTTACGGAAGTGTGAATGCGGCCTTATCCAGAGGATACATCATCAGTATTAACATATCGGAAAACCCCTTTAACTCATTAATGAATCTGCAGTATGCTCCTCCCAGTGGTGGCTGCAGACAAACAGAATTGTATCATTTAACTCTATAGAAGAAACTGAATAAGGGGGTAAGGAACACGGCCGGTGCCGGCCCGTGCCCGTACTGCAGCCTGCATATGCCGGGTCCGCAATACACGGGCACCGGCCCTGTGCAGCCCGCATCACGGATCACGGACCCATTCACTTCAGTGGGTCCGTGATCCGGGAGATGCGGAGCGGAGGCACGGATTGAAACACTACGGAAGCACTACGGTGTGCTTCCATGGTGTTTCTGACCGTGCCTCCGCACTGCAAAAAAGTAGCGCAAGCACTACTTTTTTGCGGTGTGGACCCTCGGATGCGGATCGCGGACCCCATTCAAATGAACGGGTCCACGATCCGCATGCTGCGGCGCCAATGTCAGTGCCCGTGCGTTGTGGACCACAAATTACGGTCCACAGCACGGGCACTGACTGCACACGCTCGTGTGCATGAGCCCTAAGACTGAGGTTTTGCACGTCATCCCTAACCTGTGTTTCCCTGGTGTTAGATGCATCACAGTTATTAAGAGGTATATGCCTCTTAATGATTGTGGCACATATTGCTTTTCCAAGGCACCAGAGCTGAAATGTGCACAAGCCTGGGGCACCAGTTTTCTGGTGTGAATGATAATAAATGTCCCAGGTCAACTAGTTGCAAAATTTTCAAATTTTTGATGCAACTGGCATAGGGGTCTTGATAGATGTAGGCCAACATCTGTGTAAGGCTACGTTCACACGGCTGTGGTGCCACGGTGCCTGTGTTGCAGACCACAGTTTAAGGGTCCGCAAAACACGGCACCAGCCATGTAAATTGTGCATCACTGCGTGGACCCATTGACTTCAATGGGTCTGTGATCTGCAGGATACAGAGAAAGATAGAACATGTGCTATATTTTGCGGTGTGGAGGCACAGGCCCCAAAGCCCATGGAAACACACTGAAGCAGTGCGACACCACGGCCGTTTGAATTTTCCCTAAATGACGAAGGTGAAATAGATCAATAACAGAGGATCAGAGAAACAGCTCTGTTCCTTGTATATTATATATCATGAAATTAATCAAATGAATAATAAAAAAAAGATAGGTGCATATTAACCCCTTCCTACATTGTGGCGGTAAGGTAGTCAAGACTCAGCAAAGTGCTATAACAGCTATGTGATGGCATAGGTCAAGGACCTGTGCCAATACCATGACTTGGATAGGAGGCATCTTTGACCCTGGTGATTTAACCCCTCAGATGCCATTGTAAATGCTTACTGTGGCCCCTAAGCAGTTAGATCACTTAATTGGGAACAGTGCTGCAGTAACCGGCACCGTCCACTACACAATGGATGGAGCTGTGTACTTACAGTGCCTACTTCTGGAGGTTGATCGGTGGGGCTGCAGGGTGTTTGTTGGATTCCCACCAATCTGACATTGATGGCCTATCCTGAGAATGGGCCATCAGTATCAAAATACTGGAAAACCCCTTTAATTCTGTACCACCTTTCACAGGTTTACACCACACAGTAAAAGAAGGTACATTTAACCTGGTCTCTACCATAGCAGCCACATGGTCTACTCTATGGCACATGCACCCTTGATATGCCAAAATACTTAGACATACTGTACTGTCTGGAAAAAGTGAGGCAGAAGCTGTACTTGCTAAATTTGTAAATTCTGTTGATTATTCTATCATATAGAGATGTCATTAATTGCTTAAGATATACCTCGTTCTGCAACCATCTCTGCGCAAGACTCATCTTCATTGTCAAAGTCAGGCTGATTTAACGCCCAGGCGACAAAGTCAACTGGAGAACCGTCCATCCACCTAATGACGAACAAATGGCGTTGTCAAGATAATGTTATATTATAATACACATACTTAACGGAGAATGATCACATACTTTAAGGGATCGGGTCAGTAAAAAAGGGTCTGCTGTGTTTCTAGAAGCAGCACCATACCTGTCCATAGGCTCTGTTTGCAACAGGGGTGGTGCAGTGCCTTGTTGGGGCCACAGAGGATGGGAGTGTTGGCGGTGGTTATGAGGGTGATTCTAGTCCTCAAGGTGACTAATCCCTCTCCCTCTCCCTCCCTGGACTGTGCAGTGAATAGAGGGCACACTGGAGACAGCTGCAGGACTCAGAGGAGGGACCCGCACCTATTCTGGTGATACACCATCAGAGGCTGAGATGATGCAACATCTTTAATATCAAACTATGAAGATTTTACACTGTGTATTCTGGCTTTCTGCCACCATTAAAAGCTGTCTCATCTCAGCAAATAGTATTTATCATGTAGAGAAAGTTACTACAAGGCACTTACTAATGTATTGTTATTCTCCATATTGCTTCCTTTTCTGGCTGGTTTCATTTTTCCATCATGTTATACACGGCTCATATCCGGGGGCTTACGACCACTCTGCAGTCCAGCAGTCGTGCTTTCACACTATAGGAAAAAGTCTCTATGCACACTCTTATGGTCCTGACCACTAGAGAGGCCGACACCTTTACCGATAATGTGCAAGCACGACCACCACCACAGGATTTCAGGGTGGTCGTAACCCCTGGAAACGAGCAGTGTATTATGTGCTGGAAAAATGAATCCAGCCAGCAAAGGAGGCAATATGGACAATCACAATACATTAGTAAGTGGCTTGTATTAACTTTCTCTACATGATAAATGCTATTTGCTGAAGTGAGACAACCCCTTTATGAGACAATACCTGGGATCACATTTAGAGATCTTGTTCTGAGGGTCTATGCTCTTTCTGAAAGTATGTACCCCAGTAGAAGGCATTGTAGTCTCTTCTTTCCATCATCATGCACCCTATAGAGATCTTGTGCCATTGACATCGAGGCACCGCAAATCTGACGCATCCTTTCTCCCTTACTCCACTTATTCAATTGAATTTCAGCGTGTCCCTCTGGTGCGTTCACATCAGTACATGTATATCATACAGCTCTCCTCACTCTCCAACCATTGATGCCAGATGGTTTGATTCTCTATTCAGGTACAGCTATGCATTTGATTCATGTCTTTCTTTTCACATAGGGTTCTCAATGATTACTTTCAGTAAGGTTAAAAAAAAATAGCAGTGAGTTTAAAAAAGCAAATAAAATGCAAAATCATTATAATAATTGTTATTTCCATAAATGCAAATGCACTGGAAAAGCTCCACATTCAATTCCAAAGTAAAACAATAAAATGACCCAGTTTACACTAGATCTTTTCAGGAAGTAAAGAAAAAGGAATATTAGGATGTTCAAGGCTAGTTAGGCCTATGGTGCAATGAGGGCATCACCATTGCTCGTGTTGCACCCAAGCTCCGCTCCTTTCTGTGACCAGACACTCTCTGGCTGCTTTGATTGACAGGACCAGTCATTGGCAAAGCAGTAAGAGAGAGGATGGTTACAAAAAGGTGCGGAGGTCTGGTGCCTCAACAGCAATGGTGACGGCCTCATTGCACCAGAGATCTAATTTTATATTAAGAAAAAGTAACATGACTTGAAAAAGCAAGATCAAGAAAAGAAAAACTGCTTAACCGCAGCTATGTGTTTATGCAAACAGTTGGATGGGGAGGTTGCTGGTGACAGGTTCCCTTTAATGCTACTCCTTTTTTGTAAATTTGAGATTCTTGGCAAATACATTTTGTACAAAATTATTTGGGCCCGTCTGCCCGAGAGGTATAGTGTTGACTCTCATTGCATTCAATGGGGACAATCTGGCGCCAGGAGAGGTAAAGTGTGGGTTCAGCATGCATGTTGGTATCTGCATTCCCTGGATTGAATCCTGGCCATTTTGGCAGCAAAATGATAAAAAGCAGAGTGGACCCAGCATGCATGTGGAACCTGCACTCCCTGAATTTTATAGTGGCTATTGTGGCACATAACAAGTAACATTTAGTGTTAGGTTCCTATCTTACAGAGATTGCCTTGATGTTTGGCAGACGGATCTCCCGTGCGACGATTGGAGGAGTCGGAGCATGTCTGCAGCAGCCCCTGGCTTTCGTTTGGAGCCCTTGCCTGTAATAGGGCTCCATAGAAAAGTGGTAAAATCATCATCAAGTGCATTGGAGTCTATGATAACAGCAATCAGATGATTGCTTGTTATAGTTCCCTATGGGAACTATAAAAAAAAGTGTAAAATAATTAAATAAAGTTTTCAAAAATAAAAAAATTTAAAAAACATAAAAATTCACCCTCCTTTCCCCAAAATAAAAATAAAAGAACTAAAACAATAAAAAATACACATCATGTGCGAAAACGCCCATAGGATAAAAATATAAAAATTTATTTCCCATATGGCAAACAGCGAAACAGAAAAAAGTGTCAAAATGCCCGATTCGCCGTTTTTAGTCGCTTTATTTTCTAAACAAAAATAAATAAAAAGTGATCAAAAAGTCATACACACCCCAGAATGGTATAAATGAAAAGGTCAGATCGCCCCGCAAAAAATGAGCCGCAATACAGCTCCGTACACATAAATGCAAAAAAGTTATAGGTGTTTTTTCCAACTTTATCATTATTTTATCACCATCAAAATGCAAGAAAAACTATACATATTAGATATCGCCGACACATCAAACGTCGTAAATAAAAAAAAAAAAACTGTAAAACTGTGGCGGAATTGCTTTTTTTTTGCAATTTTGCCCAATTTGGAATTTTTTTCCCGCTTCCCACTACATCATATGCAATATTAAATTGTGACGTTGGAAAGTAAAACTTGTCCCGAAAAAGACAAGCCCTCATACAGCTATGTGAACAGAAAAATAAAAAAAAAAGTTTTGGCTCTGTGAAGGCAGGGAGAACAAAACGAAAATGCAAAAACAAAAAACTCTTCGGGAGTGAAAGGGTTAAATGGTTCTGTATATACAACGAGTCTACCGATTAATTTATGTGACATTAATACAGGCTTTAAAGAGCTTAATAAAACCTATAAGCAGTACATCGGATCACTATGAGAAATAACTAGTCTGGAGACAGGATTGGAGGAGGATGGGGCATGAACATTAATTCCCTGGTCAAGGCAGTAAGAGTGACCATGGGCTTAGACGACCAGAAGCTACAGCATTCGGTTCAGGATTCCATGTTTGAGGGTTTGGGTCCCAAGAAGGGAGAGGTTTTTGAACATAAAAATGTTCAGACAGCCATGACAGACTAAAGAATGAAAGAAGCCTGATAGGAAGTTTTTTATTCCCTCTTCTGTAAAACGTAAATATCCTTTTGATGAGGAACGGTCTGCCTCTTGGGATAGAGCCCCAAAACTGGATGCCCCTGTAGCAAAGATGTCTACAAAAGCTGTGCTCCCCTTTGAGGATATGGGTTCCCTTAAGGACGCAATGGACAAAAGGGCAGAAATGTATTTAAAAAAGAATTGGAAAGCCTCTGCAGCAGCCTTTAAGCCTGCTATTGCCACCACTTCCATTGCCAGATCCTTAAAAATATGGATGGAAGAACTAGAGGCCAACATCAAAAGGGGGTACCCCTAGGGAGCAGCTTTTATCCTCTTTCCCTACTATACAAAATGCACTAGATTTTTTGGCTGATGCCTCCGCAGACTCTTTAAGGTTATCTGCTAGAGCCTCCACCTTGTCTAACCATACTCGTAGAGCTATTTGGCTGAAAAGCTGGAATGGCGATGCAGGTTCTAAGGCAAAGCTTTGTGCCATTCCCTGTCAGGGTGAATTTCTTTTTGGGCCCGTCCTTGATGATTTGCTGGAAAAGGCCTCAGATAGAAAAAAGGGTTTTCCTTCCACTAGGCAGCAGACTTCTAGAAGGTCCTTCCATCCTAGGTTTAATAGAGAGGGCTTCAGAGGGAAGGATAGAGCAAGACAATATGCGGGTACAGCCAAAAAGTCTAAGGGGTTTCTTTTTTCCGGGTCAGATGCCTCAAAGAAACAACCCCAATGATGCCAGGCCTCCTATGGGGGGTTGTCTGTCTCTGTTTGTACATCAGTGTCAGAAGAGAGGGCCTAAGATTAAAATTTCAAAAGTTACCCAGGGAAAGATTTATTGTCACAGACTACCGATCAGATCCCCTAAAATAGAAAAAGAAAGCCGAATGGTTCCTTTCGCATAATAATAACCCTTATTTTGATCCTTTCGTACCATAATAACCATTATTGGGCGTGCGAGAAATTTCAGATGGAATCCATCCGGTCGGTGTTGAACAATCTCTTTCCAGGCTGTTTTATGGCCACATTGGATCTGAGGGATCCCACATGTTCAGTTTCAGGCCCTTCCATTTGGTCTCTCTCAGGCCCGAGGATTTTCACAAAGATTGTTGCAGAAATGATGGCTCATGTCAAGGAGAAGGATGTGATTATCATTCCCTATTTAGACGATTTCATTCTGATTGCCCTGTCATGTCAGATGCTAAGAGAGCAGGTAGCATGGTAGAGGGAGGTTCTGGACAGTTTAGGGTGTGAGATAAATCTACAAACGTAGCCCCTTCGGAAGGCTATTTTGATCAGTCGGTATCCTTGAGATAGGCCATGTTGGTACTGGGTCTCATGACAGCCACTATTCTCGGGGTGGAATGGGTTCAGTATCATTCAAGGGTCCTTCAGCTTCAGATTTTGGAGGTTTGGGAAAAAGATGTCCTTTCTCTGGGTTCGGAGATCGCTCTGTCAACCCAGACTCTGCTTTCTTTGGGGTGGTGGATAATTCTATGGAATCTGCAGAGAGGAGTTCTGTGGAGCAGGGAAGCGGTTCTTTCCCTGACCACGGATGCCAGGCCATACTGATGGGGAGCCCACATGGGGTCCCTTCTGCTGCAAGGCGATTGGAACAGGGATTCTCTCTCTGTCTCACAATTTCAGGGAGCTGAACGCTATCATGTTAGCCCTAACTTAGTGCCTCCCAGCCAAGGGGAGAAATGTCAGAATTTATTCAGACAAAATGACAGCTGTGGCCTGATATATCGCATCGACAGCCCAAAAGGTCTCAATGAAGGCTTTACTTTTTCATCATTTTTATGAGTATTCCTCAGGAGTGTTTATTCATCCATTTAAGATATATCAGTCAATTGTGTGATTAATATGTACTAGTGAGTGATTTAGACGCCTTTTTGTTGTATTTTTTTGTTGATTTGGGATTATATTTTTGTTTATATAATATCTTAATACTTGTACTTATTTACCCTGTATTTATCAGTGTCATTTGTGACATGGTACATCAATTAGTGCTACTGTACCTAAGAAAGTTTGAGCCAATCTGTAATATATTGTGATATAATAACGAGATGCTGTGCATTATGTTACGGTTTTTTAGTACAATGACTTAGGTAGATGTGTGCTCTCCTGAGTTTAATGCATCTGCTCATGAGTTTGTGCATAATTCTATTCAGAGGTTATGTTCATACGCAGTCATGGTTGGGTATGTATGGCTCTGCTGGAGACCATGTCCATGCACAGCCTCAGTTGATCTCCTAATGATAAATTCCCCCCATTAGGAGAATATTTGAAGTCAGTTTTGCTTCAGTCTGTGTTGGAGTACTTTGTGCCACATTTATCACATGTCACAGGTTGTTTGATAAATGTGGCTTGTTCTTAAACCTAACACTTCTGTCTAGAGAAGCTACTCCACTTTTCCTACTCCACCCTCCTCCTGGAGTGAGATTGCGGCTATTTTGCGACTTTTTAAAAAAGTCGCAATTATAAATCTGGAGTGAAACTCATTAACATAGCTAACCACACCCACTTTTCCACCAATATTACAAAACTGGAGTGAGTGGTGTACACATGCAAAAAGTCGCAAAATTTTGCGCAAAAAGGTCGCCATAGGCCCTGATTTATCATACCTTTACTCCAGAATTCTGGCATCACAAAGTCGCAAAATAGGGCTTTTGCCAATTTTTTGCACTGCCGTGCGCAAAATTTATGTGATTGCGCAAAAATTTGTGATTTTTTACACTCACTTGCGCAAAATTTTGCGACTTTTTGCATGTGTACTCCACTCACTGCAGTTTTGTAATATGGGTGGGAAAGTGGGTGTGGTTAGCTATGTTAATGAGTTTCACTCCAGATTTATCATTGAGACTAGGGATGAGCGAACTTTTGAAAAGTTCGGTTCGCTTCGTACGAACCGAACCTAAAACGAACCTTGCTTTAACGGCTGAATAATAGCTGCTAAAATAATGGGAGTCTGATAGGGTACAGTTTCGTTTACTTGCAGTTGCTATTACAATGAAAAAAGTGGAAAAAAATCCAAGTGACTTCAACAACGGCGACGCAAAATATACGCATATTTGAGAATTTACGCTAATGCGTACGCTAATGCGAACATTCCCGCACAAATAACGAACATACAGTGTAGCGTTGTCAAAGGTACGCTACTTAACAGAATATGTACGCATTAGCGTACTCATACATTGCGTCTGCGAACATTCCTACTCAAGTAACGAACATACAGTGTAGCGTTGTCAATTTTACGCTATTTAACTGAATATGTACGCATTAGCGTATGCATACACTGCGTCTGCGAACATTCCTACTCAAGTAACGAACATACAGTGTAGCGTTGTCAAAGGTACGCTACTTAACTGAATACGTACGCATTAGCGTACAAATCTTTAACGTACTATTCGTACGTACGTACGCACGCATGACGTAGAAGCATAGACTCCACCCCTTTTACTCCTCTTCCCTCTCGAGAGCCGGTCAGCGCGAGAGAAGACGCAAGAAAGATGGCGTTTCGCCAACGTGGCCCTGACTGGGGCAGAATGGTTTGGGGCACTGACCCCTATGAGCCTACAGAAAAGCCAGAAGAAATATATTGGGAACAATGGAACCGGGACTCCCGGCCCAAGAAGCCGCAAGAGACACCCGCCGCGCCGGCTGGTGCGGTGGAAGCGGCTGCAGCTCCCGCTCCGCCGCCCCGGATGAGAGATTATTCGCTGAGGCAGAACCCCATGGTTCCCGAAGCAGTGACCGCAAAGGCCCTCACCCTCTGGGAGTAGAAGAGACGCATGGAGGAGTGGGTGGTGCAGGTCTTAGAACACCCCCGTACCGGAGATCCCGTACTGGAGAGAAGATGGGGCACCGTGCTGTGGTTCAGCGTGGAGAGAGGCGTAGGTTTTATCACCGATGAAGAAACCGCCGAGGAATTCTACGTGAATCGCAGGTCGGTCAAGAGGACATATCTACCTCGGAGTCGTCATAATTTACATCCCGGGGACTATGTGATCTATACCCCGATGAAGTCCCTCCAGGGGCCGTTTGCAACAGGCGTGAAGGTATTGACCCGTCCAGCGAGGCCTGCCTGGCCCCCGGAAAGGTGGGAAGAAGAGTCAGCGGACAGCATGGAGCCGTATCGCTTACCTGCTGCTGATGCCCCGCAGGCAAAAGAAGAGCCTACCCATCAGCCGGGACCCCTGATCCCAGGTCTACTGCCTCCACCTACAATGCAGGTGGGAGAGTTGGTCACCTCCACCTTCAACTTTCAGCCCACTGTGGTACATGCCAGACTACCCTGGCAAATCGAAGCCGCCATGAGCGCCGCCCGTGGGAGACCCCTACAAGAACCCCTATAGCCGGAGTGTCTGACCCTCGTCGTACCGGAAAGAGGATCCGGCCAGGAGGCGAAGGTAGGAGAGGCTTCCGCATCAGCATGCAGGACCCCCAAACTGGTCCCATCACTGAGAGGACGCCGGGGAATGGCTGCCGCTTATCGGGCAGCTTATCAGAGGCAGGAGCACCCTCTAATGTCCTTCAGCTCAAGTAGTAGCGAGGAGGACTGGCAGGCCTTCCAATAGTGGGAGCCTGCACTCAAGTACTGCCAAATAACTCCAGGACTAATGGGATGGGAGCCACCCCGTGGACTGAACCTGAAAGGGTGAGAACCTTATTGGCTGTGTTTTAGTTGTTTATGTTGCCCTGTTTTGGCCTCATCTGGAAGGACACGTGTGGCTGGACTCCCCCCATCTGCAATAATCCAAGTTGCGCCATGTTTGCACACCACATCCTTTTTCCCCCCTTTTCAGGTTGTTGGGAAATCACTTTTAAAACTGTTTGTCAAGAAACCTTTTCTGCTATTTATAACCTATTTTATTACCCATGTGGATTACAAATTTCAAGTCGAATTTGGGACTTTGTTCCTGTTCCAAGCCAAATAAGAAGAAAAGATGGACTTGAATGTAACCACAGATATCCTATATTATGCCTTTATTATATTTCTACTTAAATGTTTGCACTAATGTTTTTATATTTCATGAACATTCAAGAATATTGCCCATTGTGTGTGTTTCTTTGCAGGTACCACAATGTGTCCTAAATGCACTTTAATGTATGGTCACGCACTTAGCCAGATAGATAGCACCTTACTTGTCTCTACCTCAGATATATATGCTGCCTCTGAGGGCGTTTCACACTAACGGTTCATGGTAGCCAGGTGTCAGAGCCACAAGCAGTTTTCTCTTTATTCCTTCAGGGTTATCCTCACTGCTATAGATGTGTCCGGAGAGAATAGTCTCTCCTTGGAACTATGGAAGGACTGGCAGGTTCCCTCCCCCCACTCCTAGTTCATTGTCCTTTATGTGTGTGGTTAGAGAGATCTTAATTCTCTCATTGGAACTATGGCAGGACTGGCAGATTCCTCCTCCTAGTTCACTGTGTCCTGACGCCTCGAGCACCGCCTCCAGGAAAATAACTTGCAGCTACAGATAGACATCAAGGTGACAAAGCGTAAAGCATTATCAGGCTTTGGTGCTTGGAAGGGATTACAGAATAAGGCCACCCTTCCGTTTGCGGGCTTATCATTTCACAATGGTGGGATTACAGAGTGAAGACACCCCCATGCTTTCTTTGGTATTTTATGGCCGAAATATTCTGAGTCAGTCCGAAATGGTTGCTTAGTGCAGTTTACATAGGTTGTTCGTCTGCTGAGAGGGGATAACAGAGATCGGACACCCTACTCACAAGGCAGGAACGTACCAGCATAGTAGCTCAATTGTCTATTTATGTATGTTATGCCATTTATATGTATCTATTTCATGCAGCACCTTGTATTCATTGGATTCTCTGTAAGCTTTTCTATATCCTAGTCCTGTATGCTAATCCTAAGCACAAGCCAAGGACGGCTTGACTTTAAGTAAGGGGGAATGTAACACCCCAGAGTAGTGTTACAACTCTGCGTAACCAGCTTTTATCTGTGTGCTACTCTAGAAATGTAATTCTGTGCATTGATGTCATCACCAGCATTAATATGTATTATATTCCAAGTTATGCAACTGTTTCTCATGTAATGTACCTGGTGTACCAGCAGGTGTCAGTACATACTATGGCAGATTCAGATGTAGTTTTACCAGAATGGTACATTCCTTAGTCCATTCTGACCCCCTCTGCTGGAGAGAAGTTAAGCTCTTCCAACTTCCTGCAGTGAGGAGGAAATGACAGTTTAGTCAGAGAGTTGTCCCCTGTACCCTGATCAGGGAGGACATGTGCAGGACAGCAGAGCACCTTCAGCTCTGCTGTACCCTAAAGACAGAATAATATAGCCTGCAATAAGACACAACAATAATACTCTCAAGAGAAGCCAGACTTAAAGGGATTCTGTCAGCAGCATTTCACATATTGAGATATTTATACCATTGGATTGGGCCAGTTATAAGCATTTCTAAACTGTAATTGTTATAGGTCACTGAGGCAGTTTTTCAGTTAAAAAAACGATTTTTAGGAGCTGTCACTCACAGTAAATAAGGAGCCCAAGGGGAGTTCCCAACCGTTGCTGGAGCCCGGGCTCGGCGATTCCTTGGAGCCCAGGCACGCCCACCTACTTAATATTCACTTCACTTCGTTCAGTGAAGCTCCGGCTCCGGCGAAATCCCGCGCATGCGCAGTACATCCAGAGGCCGGCGCCCGTGCAGTCTGCGGGCGCCGGCCTCTGGATGTACTGCGCATGCGCGGGATTTCGCCGGAGCCGGAGCTTCACTGAACGAAGTGAAGTGAATATTAAGTAGGTGGGCGTGCCTGGGCTCCAAGGAATCGCCGAGCCCGGGCTCCAGCAACGGTTGGGAACTCCCCTTGGGCTCCTTATTTACTGTGAGTGACAGCTCCTAAAAATCGTTTTTTTAACTGAAAAACTGCCTCAGTGACCTATAACAATTACAGTTTAGAAATGCTTATAACTGGCCCAATCCAATGGTATAAATATCTCAATATGTGAAATGCTGCTGACAGAATCCCTTTAAGAGGTAACCTCAGTTTAGAACAGGAAGCCTGACACCTGAATTTCCAAGCATCTGCCAAGTATAAGCAATAAGCTGCACTTGCTGGACACCAAGTTGAAGGATGAACCTTATTCAAAGATAAGTTAATAAAACTACGTTGGACCATTCCCACAAGTCTGCACATCATTCCCACCTGACGACCCGCAATTACTACTGCTAGTAATTTATTGCAGCCGGAGCCACCGCCTGGGGCCTGTCCGTCTCACGAGGTAGGAACACCGTGACAATCCCACCAAAGACTTGAGTGGCCTAAATACCCCTTGGCACTCCTACCACTGGGACATAAAGGAAAATCACCTTAGAGGGCCCAGGAGGGGGAAAGGGTCATTATGATTATTATGACATTATGACATTATGATTGAGTGCCTGCTGGTGAACAGACCTTTGAAAACATTATGGTTGAAGACCTGGTGGTGAACAGACCCTAAAACATTATTTTTGAGGGACTGGTGGTGAACAGACCCTTGAAAACATTATTGTAGATGGCCTGGTGGTGAACAGACCCTTGAAAACATTATGGTAGAAGGCCTGGTGTGGAACAGACCATTGAAAACATTTTTGATGGCCTGGTGGTGAACCAATAGGGTTAAGAAGA
Organism: Rhinella marina; assembly: GCA_900303285.1. Taxonomy (NCBI): domain Eukaryota; kingdom Metazoa; phylum Chordata; class Amphibia; order Anura; family Bufonidae; genus Rhinella; species Rhinella marina. The sequence goes on along the minus strand of ONZH01019437.1, from coordinate 74,949 downwards.
GACAAGTTGAGGAGGAGGAGGAGGCAGCACTTGATTGCACCCAGTATGTTTCCAAATAGACAATTGACGGTGGGGGCATTAGTAGGAGCAGTATTCTTTTGGACCCAGAAGGGCCTAGTACAGAGAACTGAAGTTGGAAGCTAAGAATATGCACGCTTGTAAAAATCACTTTTTATACATGACAAAATGTTGATGTAGAGTTCAGCACAGGACAGTCAACGTTAAAAAAACCCTCTAACATTACAGCTAGTCTAGTAGGATACGGATACGGTTAAATAGACAGAAAACCTCACCCACAGAATCCATGAGGTGAAGAAAGGACATTTAAAAAGGCACAGATTCAAGAAGGCTTTATGCCAGTTCCATTATCCAAAAATACGTGTCCAATTTTCATGAAATGGACACCTCACTGGCACTCGCTTTACAAATTGACAAAATATCAAATTTGACAAATTGAAAAATAGACAAAATGTCAAAAATTGACAAATTGACAAAATGTTGGTGCGTTCAGGCACTTCCGGAGCTGTGTGGGTGACGTCACACATCTTGTTTTTCACAGAAAACCAGGATACAAGGGATTATAGGAGTAATAATCCCTTGTATCCTGGTCTATTCTGTGAAAAAAGTAGTTTTGCGTTCGGTTCGCTGAAAATAACGGCGACGCAAAATATACGCATATTTGAGAATGTACACTAATGCGTACGCCAATGCGTGTACACATTAGTGAACATTCTCAAATATGCGTATATTTAGGTTATGGAATATGGCATATTCCATACCCTAAATATACGCATATTTGAGAATGTTCACTAATGTGTACGCATTTTATGAATTAATACGAATTAGTATATGCATTAGCGTACATTCTCAATAAATATGCGTATATTTTGCGTCGCCGTTATTTTAACCAGATTCGTTACGAACTTTCTCAAAATTCGGTTCGGTGACGAACTGAACTTTTGGGAAAGTTTGTAACGAATCTGGTTCGTTACGGTTCGGTTCACTCATCCCTAATTGAGACTTTTTTTTAAAAGTCGCAAAATGGTCGCAATCTCACTCCAGGAGGAGGGTGGAGTAGGAAAATTGGAGTAGCTTCTCTAGACAGAAGTGTTAGGTTTAAGGACAAGCCACATTTATCAAACAACCTGTAGCATTTGATAAATGTGGCAGAAAGTACTCCAACACAGACTGAAGCAAAACTGACTTCAAATATTCTCCTAATGATAAATTCCCCCCATAGGCCCTGATTTATCATACCATCACTCCAGAATTCTGGCATCAAAAAGTCGCAAAATAGGGCTTTTGTGACTTTTTTGCACTCCCGTGCGCAAAATTTATTTGCTTGCGCAAAATTTTGCGACTTTTTGCATGTGTACACCGCTCACTACAGTTTTGTAATATGGGTGGAAAAGTGGGTGTGGTTAGCTATGTTAATGAGTTTCACTCCAGATTTATCATTGAGACTTTTTTTAAAAAGTCGCAAATAAGTTGCAGTCTCACTCCAGGAGGAGGGTGGAGTAGGAAAAGTGGAGCAGCTTCTCTAGACAGAAGTGCAAGACACATTTATCAAACAACCTGTGACATTTGATAAATGTGGCACAAAGTACTCCAACACAGACTGAAGCAAAACTGACTTCAAATTTTTTCCTAATGATAAATTCCCCCCATAGTGTTTATATTTAAAGGGGTTGTCTCACGAAAAATATTCTACAGTTTTCAAACCAGCACCTGGATCTGAATACTTTTGTAATTGCATGTCATTAAAAATTTTGTATAGCTACTGAGTTATTCAGTAACATGTATCTGTATAGGACCACTTAATTTCTTATTTCTTTGACCTATTCACTGAGCAGGCCGCACATGCTCAGTTTCAACTTTTAACTGCCTACTGAGCTGTGATAGGCAGAGCTGAGACACGCCTCCTTAGCTGCAGCAGAAAAGACACTCCCCTTGAGCTGTCAGCTTGATATAAATCTAGCAGATCAATGAATGGGGAGATCTCTGGGTCCATGTGAGGTACATGGCTGGTTCTAGCTTTGTTAGAAAGGTATTGTCATGGACTATATGATGTCTGATTTTCATTTTTTACATTATTCGTGGGATAACCCCTTTAAGTTATGTTTTAGACTTGAAAAATGAGTTGTGGTACTCCGAAACAGGTTGTCCTTCACAATATCCAAATATCACAATAAAGGAGTTTATTTTTATCATCAAGTATAGTCATAGTTTTGCGCCAAAACTGATATCTGAACATGGTTGGATTTTTCATGTCTGACCTCTCCTCTCCGGCAAAGGGCAGACCGACTCCATATTAACACCTATGGATTTATAATGGGATGTCATAAAAACCCCTTTAGATGTAATGTGTAGATGTCACAAAACTTCTCTTGATATACTATATCAGCCATAAGCATTCAATTACCAAAAATAATGTTAGAGTCTTATCTGTTAAACACCTACTTAAATTCATTCAGTCCCAAACGTAAACCAATGTAATACGATTTTTCTGTTCTTTTGGTTACAATCTAAAAAGGAAAAAGAGAAGATCAAGAAGAGAAAAGCTAGATATTGGCCATTCAGGACCAAGCAATTTTTTTTCCAATGATTCATTCCAAGCACTATAAGGGCTACTGCACACAGACGTGTGCTGGCCATTATGTGCATTGGAGACTGCAATCTGCAGTCCCCAATGCACGAGCAACATCCGTTCAACAATCAACTTGAATGGGTCCGTCATCCGTCCGCACGGCAAAAATATAGAACATGTTCTATTTCTTTTGCAGTACGGAGGCAGAAAGAAAAACCTCACCTTATTATTATTATTATTTTACAATTCCAAGTAAATATTGGTAATGAGTTGTTATCAGAATATTGACTTATTACTATAATCTTTATCATACTTTATGGTTTTCCAATTTGACCATAAAAAAATGTTGACCATGCGTGATTTTTGGATAAATTGCCCAGAGTAAAGAAAAATTCCAGTTGGCAACCCTGTGCAGTTTAAAGTCTGTCAGGTGCATTATGCCTACCGAATGACTTGAAGCATTTGGTAACCTAATTAAAAACCTATGGACACAGACGGGTTGTTTCTAACTCTTTTACTGCCAAGAAAATGAACTCAAAATGCACAAATGAGTGGCGAGTGCATTGATGGTCCCAATCCTGCTGCAGGTCTCGCTTACAAGTTCTCCCTAGCACTTCTCTTTTTGCCTTGATTGACCGTACCAGCAGTTCCTGACTGATTCTGAATGAAATCTCATGAAATCACTGTTTATCCTAGGCCCTACGCAGTACACTTCCTTCCCCTCGCAGACATAGAGGCCACACTGTGTGGTCTTCGGAAGTGTGCTGATGAGGCTGCTGCCCACACAGGACCGAAAATGATCAGTGCCTGCATGACATTTCATTGGAAACCAGTGAGATTGAAAAAGGCTGCTGCTGTCAGGGAATAGATATTGGGGAAGATTCTACAGTATATACCGTATGGTGTAAATTTCTATAGGCTGTCTAGACATACATTGGATTTATAACAGTGACCCAGGCTGAGTGATAAATTTGGTACATGATCAGCCATCTTTATAAAAACTATCAGTTGGCTTTGTTAGGTCCAAGCTACCTTAGTAACCCAATCGCCTCCCCTCTACGGAACAATCAGAATCCTTCTACGGTCTAAATTTTACCCCAACTGTTACACGAACAAAAGTTGCCGTGGTCCCCTAGCCTAAAATGAGAGGTAATTTAGTATTCAGAACTTACGTAATTCCAGATAAATTTTCTCTCCGATTCACTGTTAATAGTGACAAGGTGGGAAAAATTGCGGTTACAAAATTCTTGAGCTTGCTTCATTGACATTTCTTCTGTGCTAATATAGTATTGGCTGTCATTGTAGATAAGCCAGCCGTCATTTGTAAATCTATATTCTGCAAAGGAAACAAATATCTCATTATAACATGAAAGTGAGAAGTGACACAAATAATGGGTAAATGTAAGCATGGCTGCACAGGGGACGCTGGAGTGTAACTTGTTTTGACTATTTTTCTCCATTGCACTTAGTTTACCTCCAAAAATCTAAAAATGTATCACATTATTTCACCTCTAGGTGTTCATGTACACAGTAAGAAAGTGAAATTGGATTTTTTTTGTTGTTGTTTGGTTAGTCAGAGAGAGTAAAGAGGTGAAGATGGGGGCTGCCCAACTTAAACTTAATGTTCACAATGGTTGGTACAACATTACACTGAATGGAATGGCGGTTGTTCACCCTTGTGTTTGGGGGGGCCCCAATGTGACCATAGGGCTCTACTGCGGCAAGCTGCTCTCTGTCTCTCCTGGTGTTCCCTATCATTCACAATGCCAACCAACTGGTGTGCTACACTAACTGAACTCAGAGGTGATGCTCCCTCAGGCTTCTTTCTGTAGACCACTCCATCCCTCTCTCTGGATTTCTACTCGGAAGCTGTGGCTCAGACATTCGCATTAGGGTTTTGATACGAGAGCATCAACACCTCTTTGGGTGGTAAGACATCCTTTTTAACAGATCTCTTGCAGTTTAGTCACTGGGAGTCTTACACCCTCTATGCCTCTATGTTACTAACCTAAACATGTTGGTTATTCTCATATTACATCTTCCTTTTCAAACAGCCCTTAAACAGACAGTTTTCCTACTCTTTAACCAACCAGCAGTCCAACCCATATGGGGAAACACACAAAAGCTGTCTGAACATGTTAACCTTCCAAACATAGGTCAGATCACACCATAAACATAAACCCTCTGTTTAATGAGTGCTGTCCACGGCAATCCCATATGGCAATGTCCATATGGCCATGGTCACTCCAGCTACCCAGACCGCTTTAACCCCCTCCAAGGACCGATTCACATAAACATCTTGCCCGATCCCATCCATCTTGATGAATCCATATCCTTTTTATGGCGATAACATTCCACCATACTGAAGTTGTGCTCTTCTCACTTCTTGACCAAAGATGCATCTTGGACATAAATGATCTCTTAGTGATAATGCTCTATTAACCTTCTTTCTTCCTCAGCCTCCATCTTTAATTCTTGCAGTTCCTGGAAGTTGTGGCTTGCAGCTTTGGGGTTGTTGATTTTAAAACTATAAGCTGGGCATATAGTTGGTTACCCACTCTGTGTTATCACATTTAATTTGAGCTGGAGGTCCTTGTTGCCCTACCTAATCTTGCCAGCTTCAATTGCGTTTGTGAGGAATGTGGAATTATGACCTAATTCCAGCCATGGGCTGCCAGATAGCAGAGGGGATAAAACTCCATAGGTGTCCTGGCTTCAAGCAGACCACATGTGTACAAATTCACCCCTCAATCAGACGGCCAAGTCATCCTACAGGGAAAACCCCCAGCAGGGGGTGTCAGCTTCATAGCCAGATCACTCAAATCCCGCAGACATCATAGAACCGGGAGTTCATAAAGAATTATAAATTGCCCGTCCATCCCAGGCATAAACTAGTTACATATTTACAGGGACCAAGATAGTAATGCCCATAGCCGTAGCTAGGTGGTAAAATACCAGGAAAGGGAGATACGGAGATCTAAAAGCAGGAACGTAATAATGGCACCATGTTTGGTCTCCACCTATAGCCAGAACCCAGGCGGATCCATTGGTCCCAGAACCATCTTCCTTTGACCTTCCGGTCCAGAGCAATGGGCCAAAATGGGTTTTGACTGCTAGGACAAGAAAGGGTGGGTGAACTCCTCCCGGAGGGAGGGAGGGGAGTGGCCAACTACAGGTGAAAAAGACAACACAGGCCAGAGGCCAGCATCTTTCTTTGAAAGGGGGTCAAATCGAGTAATGTGTTTGTAGGGACCATGGACAAGCTGCTGACATCACTGCCCCCATGTGATTAGGGCCAGGCCTTACAGCAACCCAGGACTCATCCTGATTCAACAGACTTCTCATTCACCTGGTAACTGACTATTGCTCTGTCTAACTCTGTTGTATCATCTGTATTTGTACCATCTGTATTTGCACATCAGACCACTGTATCTATTCTCTGTATATCGTTTTATATCTAGTGCACCCTTAAGGCAATTAAATAGATAATTTATTCTTGTTCTGCTCTTGTATCTCGATCACGAATCCCCACATCCATGTTCGGCATAGTTATACGCTACTGCGGGTTGGTTTCTCACCCGATATAGTCCCGTTAGCGGACCGAGCTTATATTAAACGATGAACTGGTGGCAGTGAAAAGGCTATTTCAGCTTTAAGGGTTGTGAGAGAGTGTGGAGTTACGCCGAAGGCAGCGCAAATCATCCCCTCTCATTTCCCGTGCCTCCCTGTACCTGCATGGACAGGAGGCATCTGTGTAAACTGTACCAAGCTGACTTCACATACTCCTAGGGATGGCGTAACATCACGTCTTGGTAACCAGTGATGTAACCGCACCCCGTAGGCTCAATGTAGTTGACTTCAGGTGGGCTGCAAGGTACGGGATTCGTCACAGCTTTGCTCTTAGATTTTTTGTCTACCAAAACATAATCTCTTTGTGTTTGAGTTTTACTCCTTATGACACAGTGGCCAAAAAAGCTCCTCTTCCAGCTGCAAATATGGGCTCTGCCTCCAGGGGAAACAGCATCCTCCTGTTGAGAAATGACTCAATCTACTTGGAGCAGTTGTAATTTTGCCAATACAAAGGTTGTTGGGGAAGGGGGGTGGGGGGTGGAATGTATCATGACTAGTTTCTAATGTCCGTCTTAATAGCGAAGCCAATCGGCATACAAAGAACTATAGTTATTAAAGGGATTTTCTAAGACTCTAATATTGATGACGTACAGGTAAATAAAGGTGATGTCACAAATGTTTTGATACAAAGCGTTTTAGGTGCTGTTTTTGTGTTGCTTATGGGAAGTTTGTAGCATTTTTGGGATTCTTTTTTAAAAATCAGCATACTTTAGATATTTTTTTCAAAAACTGCAGAAAAGCATGTTTAAAGTGTTTAAAAGAAAAATTTTAAAAATGGAGCAAAAAATACTAAAAAATACTTGCCAATTGCCATTTTTAGAAGAAAGAACCACCCAAAATATGTATGAAGGAAGTGTGTTTTACCAGTATTTAACATACTTTGCAACTTGAATTTCTAAGAGGGTCTTGAAAAAATGGACTCCCAGAAGAGCTGTCAAGTTGTTTGGGTTTTGCCTCCTGACTACAGACACCCACCTCAGATAATATTCTAATGCCAGGGCAGCATTAACCTACAGGAATGAGGAGGGCTGAGTTACTGCAGAGTCTGGTCTGGAGTCTGAATATAGGGGGTTGGTCAAGAAATCTAGACAAGCATTTGCATTCATATAGGGGATCTGTATTTAGAGAGTGTGGTATGGAGTTGTTTAACTTTAAGGGGTCTAAGGCCCTATTCACACGATATTTATTTGTGATTTGTGGCATGGGTTCTAGTCTGAGATCTGTATTCCTTTAGGTGGTCTAGTTTGCAATGGGTATTAGCTTAGGCAGTCTGGTCTGTGATGTGTATTAGCTTAGGGTGCCTGGTCTGGGATCTGTATTAGTTTATAGGGGCTCTAGCATCTGGTCGGTGGTTTGAATTAGTTTAAGAGTTCTTTTTTTGGGGTCTTTATTAGTTTAGGGGATCAGGCCTGTTTCCTGAAGCCATGTAGGGTATTTCAACAACAAACTTTATTCAGACACAAACAATATAACAAAGATAATAAACTGTCATATCTATATAGCCTACAGGTGGCAGTAAAAACGTTAACATGTATAACATGTCTGTGGTTTGAATTAGTTTAAGAGGTCTTTTTTGGGGTCCTTATTAGTTCAGGGGATCAAGCCTTTATTAGATTAGGGGATCTGGTTGGTTTTTTGTGTTGTATACATTATTGCTCTTATTCACTGACCAAGTTATTCAACATTTGAAAAGAAGGAAGAATAAATTGCTTACCAATCGGTTTGGGTTCTTCCTTTAATTCGGCTCCTGGAAACATGAAGAAGAGTAAATATGTTAACAGACAATGACAATTTCAGTTGGTCTGCAGTCCTGACACTTCTTATCCCCTTACTCAAAGCCAATAATTAGGTGTTTTCTTAAATGATGCCCCTTCCCATATAAAGACCAGTGTAGAGAGAGGTAGGTGTCCTGTTGTGTATCAGCGTATGGAGAGAGAGGAATATAGCTTGCACGCAACATTTAATACTGATATAGCATTTCCTGTTGTAGGTTATGTACTTTTTTGGTTTGCCACCTTCTAAGATACATAGTCTGGAGACAGGCCTAGGATAGGTCTGGCAGTGTATAAGCATACCTATGAGACAGGTACGAGGCCAGGGCACGTGGCCATAGGGCAATGCGAGAAACAGGCTAAGGTCAGGGCAGGTGGCTAGAAGTCAGAGACAGTAGACATACTGGAATATGGTACAAAAGTGGTCAGATAGGAACGACACTTTTGCTGGTCACTAGAGACTAGAAACCTAAAGCTCAGGCACCCGCCCACTGGGGAAGGTGCGTTAAATACCCAGGGACAGTCTGCCCTAGGCTGGGGAAGAATTTCAACGTGTACAAGGAGAGGAGGAGAGTGGGCACATGGAGCGCCAGCAGACAGACCCTCAGCAGATGAAAGAAGAGGGTGCACGGCTCCAGACCAGCGGTGAAACTGAATGCAGGGCCGGGTAAGAGATGAGACAACCGTGCTTGCTCTGGAGAGCAGGGCAGTAGCGGGCACGGGCTATTATCGTTACATCTATCTATCTATCTATCTATCTATCTATTGAAACATAGAAACAGATTGACAGCAGAAAAAAAGACCACATGGTCCATCTAGTCTCCCCTTATATTATTACTTCTCTTTGGCTAGACATGTCTTTATCCCAGGCATGTTTAAGTTCACTTACTGTTGATTTCCCATCCACATCTGCTGGTAGTTTGTTCCAAACCCAAACTATTATTCTCAGTGTAAAAATATTTCCTGACATTGGTTTTGATCCCCCCCACCCAACTAGGGATGAGCAAGCCTGACCTGCACAGGGTTCGGGTGGGTTAGGAATTTCGTTATAGGTTCTGTTATAAAATATATATAACGAAATTCGTAGACGAAATGCGAAACAAAAGCCTTTAAGAGGCATTCTGTTTTTATCCGTTATGATAGAAGTCTATGGCCAAGCATAACGGATCCTTCTGGTTTCCGGAAAACAAAGTCCTGCAAAACAGAAGCTAGGCGGATCCGTTATGATTGGCCATAGACTTCTATTATGACGAATCAAAACGGAATGCCTCTTAAAGGCTTCCGTTTTGCATTGCGTCTACGAATTACGTTATATTCCATTACAATGGAACCTATAACAAAATTCCTAACCCATCCGATTCATTTTTTTTTTATTAAAATCACCTCTCTTTGGAACCTTATTTATGTCTTTCACATATTTTAAGGTTTCGATCATGCCTAAAAGGGTTGTGCATGGGTTTTATATTGGTGACCTATCCACATTTTTTTTACCCATCTGACCTACATTTTTTATTGTGGATTGGATGCGGATCCATTTAGTTTGACCTGCAAAAAAATAGAACATGTCATATTCTTGTCCATTTTACGGACAAGAGTAGGCATTTTGACAATGGGGCCCGTGGAAATTTCTAGGATGCATATGGCTGGTATCCGTATTTTGCAGATCTGCCTTTAGCAAATTGCATAATACATATGATTGTTTGCATGAGGCCTTAGACTACTTTCACCCCACTGTTTTTGCTGGATCCATCAAGGATCAGCAAAAACGCTTCCGTCACGATAATACAACAGTCTGCATCCGTTATGAACGCATCCGGTTGTATTATCTTTAACACAGCCAAGACGGATCCATCATTGCTTGCAGTGTTAATCTGTCTGCGATGGGGATGCAACCAAAAGGAATGGAATGTATTCTAGTGTCCTCTGTTTTGTTCAGTTGTGTCCGCATTGACAATGAAGGGGGACAAAACGGAAGCATTTTCTCCCCACTATTGAGATCCTATGACGGCTCTCAATAGCGGAAAGGGAAAGCACAGATGTAAAAGTAGCTTTAGACATAATGTGACCTGAATTTTGTTAATTGATAATGGATTGCCATATGCATTTAAAGATTCTGTAGAAGTAATCTGACGTTTATGGTGAAACGCATGCCAAGGACAGATATCTGACAACTGGAAAGAGCCAAGCACTTGTCTGTCTGTCACATGATCAGAACACATTTATAGCCAAGGGACACAAGTATTGAAGGTTTCTACTAAATGAAAGCTAGCAGAGATGTTGAAAACTGTAAAAAAAATGACAAAGAAATTATAATGGAATATTTAAAACATATGTTGATGCTGGAAACCTTTTCATTGAAGCATTGTGGCGTGTTGTATCTATTGGTGGGAGTTATCTTTTACTTTTTTAGGTTTGTACCTTTTTGTATCTTACACATCCATTCCAATAAAGTATCACAGTGTAGATCGTTCCACCTTGTTCCATAATCATATACCACGCAGGACTCCTGCTCATTGAGATCAGGTTCCCAAATACCCCAGTTTTCATAGTGCAGCTAATTAAATAAATAGAAAAATGTCATCAATTAGCTAATAAAAACAAGCATTAATAAATTATACCATGTGCATGTCCCCTCAGGATATACAGGTTTCAGCTATGCTCAGTAGGGCTATGTACAGTATCTATCTATGTATCCAATAATATCGGATCAGTGGGGACCTGACACCCCGCACCCCTGCTGATCAGCTATTCTGCTCTTGCTCTGGCAACAGAAATCCCACTACACTCCTATTGAAGTGAATGGAGACAGCACCAGCTCTGTTTACTACATAGTGGATGGAGCTGTAGTTCCAGTGACAGCTTCTGGCACTGGAGCTGCTGCAGAAGAGCTGAACTGCAGGGTGTAGGATGCTCTGATATTGGTAATGCTGTGCAGCCAGCCAGTCCGCAAGTCCTCTGTAATGTCAGAGCCCTATAAAAGCCTCATCTGCGCGGTCTCCGCCATTGTGTTGTGAGCTGAGCATAGAGAGAGATATGACAAGCACTCAGGCACTAGGGACAGTGTTGCTGAGAATTATTAGTAGACAAATATTGGAGAGGAGGACTGCAGGGAGAGTGCAGGGAGACATATTCTATGTCAATTTTACTTATTTATTCCTACATTTACTTATGGCTACATCAACTGTAAACTAAGATAATGTAATTCAATACCAATAAGATGGAAGCCTTTATTATTCCACTCCCAGCATGCCAACTAATACCATCCAGTCTGCATCCCTTAGGGGGGCCAGGTCATAATGATGACCAGCCTCAACTTTTGCTGGCTTTACTTCCTCCAAATCATCCTTCATAGTCAAAAGTCAGCAAGATGCAGAGAGAGAAGGAGCTGGATGACATAGTTTCATCGATATTAGATAATGTGGAAAAGAAGAAAAGCAGATGGCAGAAGAAGTGCTCCCACCTGTAGGGCAGGAGAGTGCTGGGGCAAACATGTGGAGAGGCGGCCAGACAAAAACTGCCGGTGTGAAAGAAGCCTAACTTCGGTAAAGTTGCTGAATCAAAATTTATGAAAACTTGGCTAATCTCTAGTCTTGTCATTACTTACAGGTGAACCATCTGACCATGTGAAGCCTTCATCCAGATTACTGCGCCATAAACCAATCCAAAATCGTCTATGGTAGGTGTCATAATCATCCCATTCCTCTAAAAAGTAATTTCTAGTTCTGTATAAAAAATTTAATAACATTTTATTAACTCCTTAAAGGGGTTGTCTGGGAATTAAAAAAAAACATTAAAATACTTACCATATTTTTCACCCTCTAAGACGCACTTTTTTCCCCCCAAAAGTGGGGGGAAATGTCCCTGCGTCTTATGGGGCAAATGCTAATGAGCACTTCCATTATGAAAGCACTCATTAGCACCGGAGGACAAGGAAGTGGTGAAGACTCTGTACTCACCACTTCCTGGTCCTCTGCTCGGCTGTCAGCTGTGCAGGGCTGCGCACAGTGTGAGGGTCACAGCACAGCCGACAGCAGGAAGAAGAGGATCGCGATGGAGGAGAAGAGCAGCGGCGTTTGGAGCAGGAGAGGTAAGTGGCTTTTTTATTTTATATGCTGTGAGGTTGGGGGCTAACATAAGAGGCATGGGGGCAAATACATGGCATGGGGGCTGACAGAGGCATGGGGGAAAATACATGGCATGGGGGCAGAGAAATGGCATGGGGGGCAGAAAAATGGCATGAGGGCTGACATTAGAGGCATGGGGACTAACATGAGAGCAAATGGGGACTCATATGAGAGCAAATGGGGACTGATGAGAGGCATGGGGCTCTTGTATAAGATCTGATTGGGAGTCATTTACATTGGGGTCTCATCTGAGCTCTTATTAACATTGGGGGTTTGATTGGGTCTGTGAGCTGAGGTCTGATTAATATTGGGAGTCTGATTGTTGGTCTGACCTGAGATCTAATGAAAAATATTTTTTTCTTATTGTCCTCCTGTAAAACCTAGGTGTGTCTTATAGGGCGAAAAATACGGTAAATATTATTTCATTATAAATATATTCCCAAATACCTTTCATTATTTATAATGGCTCGTTTTGTCTAGAGAGCAATCATCAGGGGAAACAAAATGGCCGCCGTTCTCTTAGTACACACAGAACCTGTCCTAATCACACAGCAGGACAAGTTACTTCACAACACTGAGGTAAAGCGCTCCTCGCTGCTCCACTTGTCAGGGATTATGATCCTGAATACAGATAATAAAAACTTTACTGAAACTCTGGGGAATGGAGCTCATGAGGAGACATGAAGTACATAGAGGACGGACAGGACAGACCAGGGTAATGGAGACTCCATAGAAGTAGTGCTGCTCAATAGCCAGGGGCGGATTGGCCATAGACCTTACAGGGAAATTTCCCAGGGGGCCGCCTGGACCCTCCTCACAACTGGCCAGTGGAAGTTTTTGGGGTTGTATTTTGTGCTGCTGGCGGTATTTTGTGATGGACTTTGGTATTTAACTCTGTTGGTTTGGTTTAATGTGCCACAATGTGATATTGCTGGCCATTCCTTCCATCAATTTGGACCCAACTACAAAATGGGGCCACTTTAAGTTCCCAATCCGCCCCTGTCAATAGCCACACCTCACAATCCTCTCATGTCTCCTCATCTTATTCATTCCCACAGAGATTCAGCTGAAGATCATATTAAACTGTATTTAGGATCATAATCCCTGACAAGTAGAGCAGAGAGGAGGATGAGGCAGCTCTTTACCTCAGTGTTGTGAAGTAACTTGTCCTGCTGTGTGATTAGGACAGGTTTTGTGTGTACTGATAGGACGGCGGCCATTTTATTTCTCCTAATGATTAATCCCTAGACAAAACAAGCCATTGTAAGTAATGAAAGGTATTTGTGAATATATTTATAATAAAGTAATATTTACATATTTTCATTTTTTTTTTTAATTCCTGGAGAACCCCTTTAAGGATGCAGCCTATTTTGACCTTAGAGACACAGAATGTTACAAAATTTGTAACATCTAGGCACAAAAAGTTGCACGCAACATCACTTGTAACATTTTTAGCAGATTTGATAAATGTCCCCCTTGATTTCTACTGGTAATTTTTATTTTATTTTTTTTCCTTCATTTGTTAGGCTACTTTCACACTAGCATTTTTGCTGGATCCGGCAGGGTTCAGCAAAAACGCTTCCGTTACTGATAATACAACCATCTTCATCCGTTATGAACGGATCCAGTTGTGTTATCTTTAACATAGCCGAGACGGATCCATCATGAACACCATTGAAAGTCAGTGGCGGCGGATCCGTTTTCTATTGTGTCAGATTGTGTCAGAGAAAACGGATCCTACCCCATTGACTTGCATTGTTGGCCATGACGGATCCGTCTTGCTCTGCATTCCAGGACAGAAAGAAAACTGCAGCATGCTGCGGTTTACTTTCCGCTATGAGAACGGAACGGAATGCATTTTGGGGCACTCCGTTCTGTTCAGTTACGTTTTGTCCCCATTGACAATAAGTGGGGGCAAAGCTTTTTTCAGTTTTGAGACCCTATGATGGATCTCAATACCGGAAAATATTAATGCTAGTGTGAAAGTAGCCCTATACAGGTTGTATACTTTAAAGGGCATCTGTCAGCAGATTTGTACCTATGACACTGGCTGACCTGTTACATGTGCACTTGGCAGCTGAAGACATCTGTGTTGGTCCCATGTTCATATGTGTCTGCATTGCCGAGAAAAATGATGTTTTGATATATGCAAATGAGCATCTAGGAGCAACGGGGGCGTTGTCATTACACCTAGAGGCTCTTCTCTCTATTTAACTGATGCACCCTCTGTGCTTTCATTGACAGGACCAGGTGTGATCATGTTTTCAAAGTGAGGGAGAGCAGAACCTCTAGGTGTAATGGTAACGCCCCCTGTTGTTCCTAGAAGCTCATTTGCATATATTAAAACATCATTTTTCTCAGCAATGCAGGCACATATGAACATGAGACCAACACAGATGCCTTCAGCTGCCAAGTGCACATGTAACTGGTCAATAGATGTCATAGGTACAAATCTACTGACACATGTCCTTTAACTATGTTTGCAATATATTTGAATTTTTCAATGTTGAAATATATTTTATTGCTTTTTTTAACATTTTTTTAACATTTTAAAAAAAATAAAGTTGACTGTACATATGCAATCCTTGTCTTCACAGATCCACAGACCTGCGCCTTCGCAGATCCATACATTTTTTTTATTTTCCCATCAACATCACTTTATGAACACTTTTTTTTGCGGGATGTGATATATTTTTAATGGCACCATTTTGAAGTACATACTGTCTAATGTACTGCAACTTGAACTGTATTTATTTGGACAAATATTCCACAGTTTTTTTGGGGGGGTTTGTTCTGTTGGATTTTCATTTTTATAGCATTCACCACAGGACAGTATGACACTAAATTTATAGAGGTTGGGTTGTTTTGTGTTTTTTTTTTTTTCAAATTTATTTCACCTTTTTACTGCTTTTGTACTGCAAATAATAATTCGCTTTTTTTGTTGCCATATTCTGAGAGCCATGACTTTGTTATGTCGATGGAGCTGTATAAAGGCTTGAATTTTATGGGCTGGGTTGACATTTTCATTGGTACAATATTTAATTGCTTTTTACTACTTTTTTGAGTGGCAGGATGAGCCTAAAAAATATCAATCACTAATAGGATCGCCCACTAGACACATTTTTCCCACTGAACTGCAAATCAGGCTGCTCAGCTCCTCCTGCTCTATAATAAACTGCCAGCAGATAGGACATCATGTTCAGTGTGACAGGCTCCCTTTAATTCATGTTCCCTATAGTATTGTATGTTATTTGTAGCAAGGTCACGCCTTACCCTGTCATTCTTGACACTTCCTCCTGATCCTTCTGGTCAGTGATACTGACTAAGTCTCCTCCTATAGCTCTGCAAAAATCTCTTGCGTCAAACCAGGTCTTTTTATCATAATTTTCTTCAGAGTAAAACTGTAAAAATAAATTAAAGAGAACTTAAAATGCTTTAAACATTATCTTATCCTATAACCTCCTGAGGGTCAAAGGGTCAAAGTTCAGTTTCACCTCTACAGAGGTTTGAATTCCTTGCTCACTCTTGTCAGAGGAATGCAAGAATTGTATACACAATGGCCACCACTAGAGGGAGCAAACTGGACCGCAGATTTATATGACCCTCATTGAATTACCTGCTCACTAAAAGGGATTCAAAGCTTAGACCATGTCTGCCATTCACATCCATTGATTTACGTGGGATATACTGAAGGTCAAAGTAAGCTTTATATGCCTAAAAGATTATTTGGATATCTATCCATTACAGAATACAGGATTCAGTATAATCCAATGCATTGCTGCCACCTGTAGGCCAGCATTGGCATATACTAGTAAGCGGCCTGGAAGCCTTGTACATTACTGCTATAGAACGCCTTCCCAATCACAGCCAGGGGACGGTGGCCTGGTTCAGGAAGTGTGCATCCTCCCTTTTTTAGCACTTTCAGATGCTGTGGTCACATTTGTCCACAACATCTGAATGGTTAAAGGGGTTATCCGAGTTATATTTATTGATGTCCTATCCTCAGGATAGGTCATCAATATCAGATCGGCGGGGGTCCGAAACCCGTCTCCCCTGCCGATCACATGTTCGAGCAGGAGGCGCACGCCGTACCAGTGCTACCTTCTCTTCATTGTTTACCTGCTCGCCGTAACATACGTATCGGTGAGCAGGTGTAATTACACCCAAGCCGCCTCATTAATTTCAACGGGACGGCTCGTTTCTATACAGTTCTATGGGAACGAGCCTTCCCATTGAAATGAATAGGACGTTTAGATGTAATTACACCAGCTCACCGCTATTGTACGGCGAGCAGATAAACAATGAGGAGGAGGTAGCACTGGCACGGTGCGCGCCTCCTCCTCAAATAGCTGATCGGCGGGGGGGTCGGGTGTTGGACCCCCGCCAATCTGATATTGATGACCTATCCTGAGGATAGGATAGGTCATTAATAAATATAACTCGGATAACCCCTTTAAATGTCTGATATCTGCATTATTGCTGATCGCAGAAATGATCCCCGGACAGGGCCGTAACTATAGGGGGTGCAGAGGTAGCAGTCGTTACCGGGCCCAGGAGCCTGAGGGGGCCCAAAGACCCTTGTGCCACATAATAAGACACACAAAGCACTGAGGGGAGGGGGGCCCAAGCTGAACTCTTGCACCAGGGCCCATGAGGCTATGGCTACGCTCCTGTCCATGGACCTCTTCTGTTTTAACTAAATCTATGTATCAATCTGCTCAGCTTCTTCTGCTCTAGAACAAGTTGCCTGTTTGACTAAATGTACAGGCTCCCTTAAATTCTTACATGGATACATTTCCTTACCTTGAAACATGAATGGTTTGATGAAGTCCAGTTACTTGGACACACTAGTTCTGCTGTGGTGGTTGGTGGAGGCAGTGTTGTCACTCCTTGTGCCCACTTCTTGCACACATACTTAGCTTTCTCCTCGCAGTTTATAACATCCCATAATCCAGCTTTTTTTCCAGTTCTCATAGCCACACAGCCCTGTCTTCTGTCTATAACATGTATTACAAAGTTAATGCAAACAAAGAGCAGTCTGTTAAGTTCATACAGCCAAAGAAATGAAGGATCACCAAGGCGATAGAGGGAGATGTAGAGTATGGTCGGCACTCAATCCTTCAATGCACCCGCGCAGGAATGGGCTTTACCAGCCCATTATCATGAACTCCATCATTCCATTTCTCAGGTTAGCTTTCAAGTACTGGAGACATTACAACCCAGCTATTACACAGGGAAGCCTATTGGATACATACCCTGAGCACACTGCAGCCCCGAGGTCTCAATAGAGAATATGAGGTAGTTAATCTGAATTGACACTTCATTTTGGTAATTGTGTGATTATTTCTTTTACAGACCGCAAATCCACGATGACTGCAAGTTATTGGTATTCGGAGTATTATTGTTATTATTAATATTGTTATTATCATTATTATTTGTGTTGTTTTCTTTTTATGCCATTGATTGACAGCTTTGAGTTACCGCCCTTCTGTTGGGCGTCTGAAGTCTTCCCACGTGTTTAGGGAATGAGATTTAAAGGGAACCTGTCATCTACTTTATGCTGACCTCACTGAGAGCAGCATTAATTAGGGACAGAAATGCTGATTTCAGCGATGTGTCACTCATGAGCTAAAAGTAAGTGCTTGCGGTGAACCAGAATCATAATCATTGCAGCCGAGGCCTTGAAAAGAGTCAAATCTACTTGAGAAGAGTCATGGTTATTCATAATTTCCTGCACTCCTCGCCCATCTGCTGATGATTGGCAGTTCTCTCCTAGAGAGAAAGGAAAAAAACTAGGTAGAAGCCTGCCAATCATCAGCAGGTAGGTGGGGAGAGCAGGAATTCATGAATAACCAGGACTCTTCTCAGGTGGCCGGGACTCTTTTCCAGGCCCAGTCTACAATGATTGTGATGTTGGTTCTCGGCAACCACTTACTTTTAACTTATAAATGACAGACTGCTGAAATCAACTCACCTGTCTCTACTGTATTCTGCCATTAGTATGGGCTACATAAAGTTGATGACAGGTTTCCTTTAAGTCTGTAATTCATATTGTTATGTGAGCTGACGAAGGCTGGACGGGGCGAAACGCGTCCTTTTGTATTATAAGTACATGATGGAATAACAGATCATATGCATTGGAAACATTGAAGCATCCGCTGGGTATTCGTTACCCAGGGATATCTAGGACACTCATCTCTATGATAAGAGGGCTTAGGGGGTACTGGCTCTCCTTAAAGGGGTTGGCCAGTTTCTTATACTGATGATCTATCCTCAGGATAGGTCATCAATATCAGATCTCAGGGGGTACTGGGAGTGGCACAGTGGCATCCCAAGCAGGTAAACAGTGGAGACAATGTTGCACTTGTGCCTTCTATTTAAACAGCTGGTCCTCAGGGGAAGTGCTGGGAGTCAGACCCCACTGATCTCATATTGATGACTACCTTGAGGATAGGTCATCAATATAGGAAATCGGCCAATCCCTTTAGCGAGACCAGTTGTGTATGGAGACTTAGTGACGATGCTTCATGAGCAAATAATATGCATAAATGTATCTCCGAGGGAAAGAGAACCATCTTTCTAGTGCCACCTTTTGGAAGTGGCTTGAGACGGTTCTCTTTCCCTTGGAGATACCTCTTTGTATACAATAGTAGGGCATATGGAAAGGAACTGTCCTGATAGGACAACCTCTTAAAATGCAACACTGTACATCAAAAACCGAATAAACTTACATAGAAAATGTTGAAAAAAACTACTACTTCTAGTTTAATTTATAAAGTCCAGTTTTATAAACCTTAACCCTTTCAGCCCCGGAGGTTTTTTTTTTCTTCCGTTTTCGTTTTGCGCTCCCTGCCTTCATACAGCCATAACTTTTTTATTTTTCTGTTCACATAGCTGTATGAGGGCTTGTTTTCCAACGCCACCATTTAATATTGCATATGATGTAGTGGGAATCGGGAAAAAAATTCCAAATCAGGTGAAATTGCAAAAAAAAACACAATTTTGCTACAGTTTTACGGGTTTATTTATTTACGGCGTTCAATATTCATTAAAACTGACCCATTACTTTCATTCTACTGGTCAGTCCGAATCCGGCGATACCTAATATGTATAGTTTTTCTTGCGTTTTGATAGTGATAAAATAATTAGAATGTTGGAAATTTTTTTTGTCATATTTTGACCCCTATAACTTTTTGGTATTTATGTGTATGGAGCTGTATGGGGGCTCATTTTTTTGCGGGGCGATCTGAACTTTTCATTGATAGCATTCTAGGGTGTATATGACTTTTTGATGGCTTTTCATTTAAATTTTTTATTTTAAAAAAAAGCATCAAAATGGCCGATTTGCCATTTTTTGCTGCTTTTTTTTCTAAAAAAAATTAAATAAAAAACTATTTCCCTGTTTTCTGTACGGGAAAGAAATTTTTATATTTTCATAGTATGGTCGTTTTCGCACGCGGCGATACCCATGATGTGTATTTTTTTTACATTTTTTTACTACTTTTATTTTGGGAAAAGGGGGGTGATTTGAACTTTTTTTTAAACTTTATTTATTTAATGTTTTTTACACTTTTTTATAGTTCCCATAGGGAACTATTACAAGCAATCATCTCATTTTAATTGACTATGACAGGGGCTGCTGCATACATACTCCGGTTCCCCCAATCGCCACACGGGGAAGCCGGAGTAACACCGGAAGCATGCGCTTCCGGTGTTTTAAGCCCTCAGATGCCGTGGTCCAGATTGACCGCGACATCCGAAGGGTTAAATGTCTGCGATCGGCATTACAGCCGGTTGCGGATATGAGCCGCGGGTGTCTGCTGTATAAATCAGCAGTTCACCTGCGGGCATGACGCCCGTTCTATTCAGGAGCGGGCACTATCTTTAAACAAGCACCCAGCGCCGTACTTATATGGCGCTGGGCACAAAGGGGTTAAAGGGAATCTGTCATCAGCAGTCTCCCTTTCCAACTGCTTGCATAGACACATAGCCCTGGATTGCTTGATTAAAATCCTGTTTTTCTTTTGTGGATCTGAGGTTCCGTTCCCGAGTTATACTTTGTCTTATTATGCAAATTACTTATTTGGTGTAATGAGGGCATCATCATTGCTGTTGTTGCATCCAAGCTCCACTCATTTATGTTGCCAGCCCCTTCCTGGCTGCTTGGCCCTGTCAATCAATGCAGCAGGGGAGGGTGCGATGAAGATGAACAACTTCTTTAAGAACTTTTTGGTTGTCAGAAGAGCTGATGGTAGCAGCACAGAGCGTGGACACTGTCCTCGGTTAGAACGTCATAGTGTGGTGAATGGACTTACTTGGCATGTCTGCATTCCAGTGCGTGTATAAGACTTTTTGCCTGTTTGCCCACGTAAATGTGTTCCTCTCCTCCACATCAGAGAGCCCTGTCCAGAAATATTTCTCAGATCGAAATCCAATCAGACTTGTTAAATAGGCCTGTTCATACCTGCAGTAAGAAACCGACATTATGTCACATTAGCTGCAGTTTGTAGCGCAAACAAATCACCAGCACAAATGAATCAGTCAAAAAAGTGAAGAGCAAGGACAAAAAGTTATTTTATTAATCCCAAAGGCTATATTTAACAATGTTTTATGTGATAATGTATTTCCTACTTTTCATTAACTTTTCACACATAAATCAATAGTACCACAAGAAACTTTGTAATATGTTTTATTAGAGAAAAATGTCTAGTTCTTCTGTTATCAGCTGTTTATCTTCCCATCCCCCTTACTAATTGCTTTTCACTTTGAAATACGGTATAGTGCCTTGAAAAAGTATTCACACCCCTGGAAATTTTCTACATTTTTTCAGGTGACACCCACTTAAATGTATTTTAGTTTCAAATAGTATTTATTGAGTTGATTGAAAGAAACAAGAAGAAATGCATACGAAAAGTATACAAATATAGACTAGATATGTAAAACAATTTACAATTTTCAATGTAATGATGAACATATAAAGAAAATAATGTCACACAATAAAATTGAACAATCTTTGCATAGGGTGGACTCATTTTTGAATACGAACTGTTTCAAACAATCCGGATCCAGTAAAGAAGGCGTAGCCTTCTGGACTCCCCTGGTCAGGAAGGGGAAGAGGAATGGAGGGGACAGGGGTATGTGGAGGGCCTCCTAGTGCCTAAGGCTTCCCCTCAGAGGGATAGAAAGTATTGCAGGTTAGGGAATTGAGAACAGTTCAACCAGGGGTTCCATATCTGATAATAACGTTCCCTCGTATCTGTTAATGTAGCATTTAATTTTTCGTATAAGGCTTATTTGATTCACTCTATGAATGACTGCCGAAATCGAAAGCGATGGAGTTCGCCACCGAGACGCCACATGAATCCTGGCAGACATCAATATGTATTGAAGTAGTTTATGGGTGGTATTATTGAATGCAGGTGGTTTAAGGCCTAGAAGATATACCGGGGCCGATAAGGGGAGATCCTTACCAAATACCTCAAATAGCCCTCTTTTCATGTTGATCCAAAACCGACGTATCACAGGACAGGTCCACCATATATGAAGAGTGGTTCCTGAATCCTGACAACCTCTGAAACATAAGGGAGAGACATTGGGGTATATGAGGTGTAGCCTGGAGGGTACTAAGTAGACCCTATGGAGAATCTTTAAAGATGTTTCCATAAGGGTAACCTGCCAGCTTCCTTTACTGATTGTCGTACAACAATCGGACCATTGTTCTGATGTGAGGGTCTCCCCTAAATCCACCTCCCAGCCATGCATGAAAGCCAGTTTAGTGTCAGAAGGTGGCGAATTCAGGGTGGCATAAATAGAGGAGAGGATACCTTTCTCCAGGGCTCTATATTTGCAAAGCTGTTCAAACGTAGTGAATTCTATCACGCTGTGTGCTGGTATTAGGGAGGTTAAAAAGTGAAAGACCTGAGAAACCCTGAAGTATTCAGAAGACGGAGGCGCAAAGGTAGAGATAAAGTGTGCTCTGGACATAAGCTTAGTGCGGAGTATAAAGTCTCCCACATAACGAAGTCTAGTATGCTTCCACCAGACAAAAGCAGTCAATGGTAAGCCTGGGGGGAATAGGGGGTTGCCAAACAGAGGAAGCATAGGGGAGACGTGGCTTTGTAATTTGTATTTAAACCGGACTTTCCTCCAAAGTTGTAACATAAGGTAGGGGATTGGTAGTAGGACCAATTTTAACTCCCGCTATGTTTGGATCAGTGCGGATCATAATGGCCAACAGCTCAATAGCCAAAGCAAAGAGGGCAGGAGAGAGGGGACACCCTTGACGTGTTCCTCTGTAGATATGGATGGAACTAGGATCATCAGTCGGTAATTTAAGAAAGGCAGTTGGAGTGGTATATAGCGTTTGTATGGAGCATAGAAAGGGACCCGATATGCCCATGGCGGACATAACCTGGTAGAGGTATGACCAGGAAAGGCTATCAAAAGCCTTTTCAACGTCCAAGGCTAAAATAGAGAAGGGGTGAGTGTTCGTATTAGCCCATTGGATGATATTACAGATTTTCCTAACGTTATCTGGTGCTTGTCTACCAGGAATAAATCCCACCTGGTCATAATGGGTTAGAGTAGGGAGGTGAGAGTTGAGATGTTTGGCCTAGATGGAGGTGAAAATTTTAAGGTCCACGTTAAGTAGGGATATAGGGCGATAATTTGCAGGGTATAAATGATCTTTATCAGGTTTTGGAATCACTGCTATAAGTGCATCCAGCATTTCAGACGGCAGCTGACCTCCATGTAGGACATGATTACATAGGCTTTTTAGGTGGGGCGTCAGGATATCTTTAAACTTTTTAAAGTAAAGCGCCGAAAATCCATCTGGGCCTGGGGATTTGCCAAGTTTAAGGAATGCTATCGTCATGCCTATTTCCTCTTCTGTGACGTCAACGTTTATAGATTCTCTAGCAGATGAGGAGAGGGTCGGTATCGGTAGCGTTGCAAGAAATGTGGAAATATCTGCCGTAGGAGGATCTGTGGGCTGGGAATATAATTTTTGGTAAAACGCTTGGAATTGTTGGTATATTATGGTTGGATTGGATGTAATCTGTCCCCTAGCGTCCTTTATCTGGTAAATGGTGTTAATACGTTGCCGAGCTCTCAGTTTAGCTGCTAACATCCTGTCCGGTTTATTAGCTAGTTTATAAAATTTAGCTTGGGTCCATCTTAGTGCTTTTTCGGTGCGATGTAACAAAGCGGCATCCAATTGTAGCTTGGTGTCCTTAATGGCCTTAATGAGATATATGGACGGTTGCCTCTGATTAGCTAATTCCAAGCGCATCAGTTTAGATTCTAGATCAGATTGAGCTTTCAAACGCTCCTTCTTCAGCCTAGACGCCTCCGCTATAATGATTCCCCTAACTACAGTTTTATGTGCAGCCCAGTTGATCGCAGGGGTAGTGTCAGATGGATTATTGATAGCAAAATAGTCTCCAAGAGCTATAGATATGCGCTGTACTATAGAGGAATCTGTGAGAAGGGATTCGTTTAATCTCCAGGTATAAGGGAGAATCCAAATTAAATTCGGCTAGTACCAGGTCATGGTCAGACCAGGCACAAGGAGCATGTCTTGCATATAAAAGGCGTTGGAGAAGCCTAGTGGAAGCCAGGATCAAATTTATCCTAGTATAGTGGCCATGTGCAGGGGAAAAATAAGTATACCCACGTTGTGGTCCGTTATGCTCCCTCCAACAGTCGGCTACATCCAAACCCTGCATAATGCGCCGTATCAGGTTTTTGGACTTGGAGGACAATTTGTCTGCCACAGGAGAAGACCTGTCCAACTGCGCATTAAACGTCATATTAAAATCCCCGCACCAAACAAGTGATGAGGGATAGTACTGTTCTAGTAATTTTCCCAAGGTGCGGAAAAAAGAGGCAGGCTGACTATTAGGGGCATAAGAGTTAACCACACATAGAGGTGTGTTGTATAAAGATGTTTTTTAATAAAGATGGCCACTACTCTGCTTTTGGAGGGGCACGGAGCGTGCGCCAACATAGTATATCGATTATGAAAATATCTGGGGCAGGATTTTGGAGTAAAATGCGTTTCCTGAAGGCAAATGATATCTGGTTTGAACCTGTCATATTGCAGGAAAGCTTTACGTCTCTTTTGTGGGGAATTAAACCCCCTCACATTATGGGATATGACCTTACACATGATTTAAGTATAAAGTAGTTCTTAGATTCCGAGAAGAAGTGGTATGTCCAAAGCATACAAAGAGATAGGGGGAAAAATTGCAAGAAGAAGGGTAGACCGGGGGAGTCCATCGGCGACCCCACCAATATAAGACAATAAGGGGAGTCCATCTAGAGCCACACAAGGACAGTATAGTAAAGTACTCAGTAATTTGTAAACATAAACTCAATAGGATGAGCAAAACAACAGTAACAGTCAGGGGGCACTTGTCGAGCCAAACGTGTCGACAACGTGTCCTGAAACGCATATAGCGTGGAGAGAGCATGGAGCCCATGCTCCGCGGCATTCAGTTCAAAAAACGGTTTATAAAATGAAGGAGGCATAAGGAGAAAACAGGACAAAATGAGGAGGAGAAGTGGGGAGAATAAAGGTGAGAGTAAAGGATAGAAGGGGACATAGGGGAAGGGAAAAGGAACAAAGAGAGAAAGAGAAGAGCAGATAAATAAGGCCCATCCACCCACCAGAGGAGGTAAGGTGGACGGAGGAGCCGCCCCCTAACAGGGTTAAAAGAACAAATCGGGGGGGGATACCAGCCACATCATGGCAGGCCCCTCCACTCGAAGAGACTCCAGCGTCCACCCCTGGTTAACAATCAACTTGTCACCTGTTAGAAGACAACCCAGCTCAGAGAGTCCCCAGGAGTGTGTACATGGAGGAGTTAAAAAAGATGCTAACAATGAGGACAGGCCCTGCAAGCAGGAGTTACAGAAGATTCATCCTGTCCCTGGACAGCAACGACAGACCGGGTGGGAAAAGACCACCAATCACGATCGTCAGTCACCATCCAAGGCCAGGAGAAATAATAACACAAAAGAGTGACATCTGGAGAAGTAGTCATGGTCAAAACCAAAACGTGCATAAACATCAGGTTTTGACATAATACAATGAACATATAAGAAAACAAAGCTATTGAGTGGCCCAATGCAAGCAACATAACCTGGAGTATCTTATGGTCAAAATGTGATCATACATAAGTTGTTCAACAGGGGTATTCCAGGTCAGATGGCTACTCCAGTAGCGGGACATCCAAAAGATAGGGAAGTAGCTGAGTATATTGTTATTGAAAGTTGTGGGTAACGTCCCTCCACCACAGTCAATGACAGCAGGCCGGGCACCAAAAATGCACCTATCGCGACCCCAGTCACAGTCCGCGGATGGAAAGGGCAAGACCCCCAACCAAAAGTCAACAGAGAAACAATGAAACCAGAAAAATAGATACAAGTAGTCCCGCACCAAAAAATGGGGTACTCAAAGAAGCAGGCCTTCGTTGAGGAAGGACAAGGTCCCATTGTTGTAGTAAGTAGCTGGGTATATTGGCACCAAAGGTTGTGGGTCACATCCCCCCACCACAGACAGCATCAGCGGATCAGGCGCCAAAAGTGCACCTATCGCGACCCCAGCCACAGTCCATGGAATGAGAGAGTGGCACCACAAGCCAAGAGTCAAAAAGGAAAACAATTAAACCAGAAAAACAGGTACGAGCAGTCCTGCACCAAAAAGTGGGGAACTCAATGAAGTAGTTAATACAGGCCTTCAGCGTGGAAGGACAGGGTCCCATCGCTGTAATCCAAGAAGGTCGGAACTTCAAGGGAACCATGTAGATTGTCACAAGCTTCAAGGAGGATCTTGGGAACGCCGAGGAACTTCAGGTAGGGCAGGAAGAGGCTGTCGACGGGTGTGCCACGATCTCATTGGTCTTTGCGGTAAGGGTGCGGTAGCTGCAGGACAGTCAAATGGAATGCCTTCCCGTTGGAGCATGTCAAAGGCCTCCGAAAGATCCTTTATTGTGTAGTCGTGACCACTGATCTTGCAGGCAATATGAAAGGGGAAGCCCCACCGATAACGAACTTGGGCTCTCTGAAGTGCCAAGGTCACTGGCCGCATCATTCTTCTCTTTTCTAATGTAACTGGAGCCAGATCGGCATACAATTGTACAGAGGAATCAACCCCCGGGAGAGCCTGTAGATTATGGGCCGCTGCTAGAAGTAGATCTCGCATTTCTGGGTAGTGTAGCTTCAGTATAATATCCCGGGGTACATTGGGATTTCTGGGGCGTCCTAGAGCTCTATGTACCCGGTCCATCCTGAACATGTTAGAGTCAACCTGAGGCTGTAACGCTTGATTTAGGACTGTGGGTTGTAGAGCAGTAATGGTTTCCGGCATACCTCGTATTCGGAGGTTGGCTCTGCGATTACGATTTTCCAAGTCCTCCAGCTTATATTCTAATGCCTCCAATCTCTGAGCGTGTCCGTCCAGTCAAGAATTGTCAGCGTCCATGGCGTCCGCGACCTCATCCATCTTCTCCTCCAGGTCAGAGACTCGAGTACCCAGGTCCTGGATCTGTTTTGTAAAGTCATCCACAGCTTTGGACAGTTCTGTGGTAAAGTGTGACTTAATGTTGTCATAAAGCTCAGTTGGATCAAAAGCTGCAATTGGATTCTCCACTGCGGGTTCAGGTTCTGAGAGCAATAGTGAACTGGTACTGCCAGTGGGTGAGTCCGGCCGTTCCATGTTGGATGGTTGTGGAGTACGAAAGAGCTCCGGTAACGTTTGGCAGGATGAAGGAAAGCCCTGCGTTTTTTTCTTTTGCGATCTTGCAGGCATGCCTCGCAGAGAAGCTGGCAGCAGACAATCAGGCAAATCAAAGATCAGATAGGAAGATGGGCCGGTGCGTAAGGGGTGAGGAGAGGGATTAAAGGACCTCCAAAAAATACATCATGCCGCGAATGAGGCGAAGTGGATCAGTGACGGTGTCTCAGCATGGTGACGGACACTGGAGCTTCTCAATAAGCCCTCTAAATATAGTGGTAGCATGATGCACTGCAAGGCAGAAGGTAGATTTAGAAGCAGGTGCAGAGCTCAGTAAATAAGGTTGGGGTCTCCCTTAATGGTCTAAGGGACCGGTATGACATAGGAGCACAGGCAAGTAAAGTCGTCCCAATTCGCCAAGAGAAGTTCCGCTAAACGGTGGATAACGGACCACCTAAGTATCACTTAAATGTATTTTATTGTGCTTTTATTTAATAGACCAACACAAAGTAGCACGTACAGTACATGTGAAGTGAAAAGAAAAGTTATACATGGTTTTCAAAATATTTTATATAGAAAAATCTGGAAAGTGTGGCATGCATTTATATTCAGTCAATACTTTGTAGGACCATCTTTCACTTCAATTACAGATGCAAGTGTTTTGGGGTATGT
Organism: Rhinella marina; assembly: GCA_900303285.1. NCBI lineage: Eukaryota > Metazoa > Chordata > Amphibia > Anura > Bufonidae > Rhinella > Rhinella marina. The sequence continues at coordinate 47,424 of ONZH01019437.1, read as the reverse complement.
CTCTACCAGCTTTGCACATCTAGAGGCTGAAATTTTTGCCCATTCTTTGTTTGCAAAATAGCTGAAGCTCAGTCAGATTGGATGAAGAACGTCTGTGAACAGTAATTTACAAGTCTTGCCACAGATTCTCAATGGGATTTACAGTATCTCACAAAAGTAAGTACACCCCTCATATTTTTGTAAATATTTTATTCTATCTTTTTCTGGGACAACACTGAAGATCTGACACTTTGATACAATGTAAAATAGTCAGTGTACAGCTTGTATAACAGTGTAAATGTGGTTGCCCTCAAAATAACTCAACACATAGCCATTAATGTCTAAACCGCTCGCAACAAAAATGAGTATACCCCTAAGTGAAAATGGCTAAATTGAGCCCAAAGTGTTAATATTTTGTGTGACCACTAGTGTTGAGTGAGCACCTCTGTGCTCGGGTACTCTGGCCGAGCACTAGAGGTCCGCCGAGCACCCGAGCATAATGTTAGTCAATGGTACTAAACCCGGCACCCCCCGCTCGGAAGAGGGGAGGGTGTCTGGTTAATAGAAAAAGGTCAGAATCGAGACTTCTCCTCTTTTACTGCTTTCACTCGTAAAAGTATGCTAATTAACTGAATTTGTACGCATTAGCGCACAATGCGTACTCATTAGCATACAAATTCGTACCTGAACTCTCTTGGGCATGGAGTTCACTAGAGCTTGGTTGCCACTGGAATCCTCTTCCACTTCTCCATGAAGATATCAGAGAGCTGGTGGATGTTAGAGACCTTGCGCTCCTCCACCTTCCATTTGAGGATGCCCCACAGAGGCTCAGAAGGGTTTAGGTTTGGATACATGCTTGGCCAGTCCAGCACCTTTTCCCTCAATTTCTTTAGCAATGCGGTGGTCATCTTGGAGGTGTGTTTGAGTTCATTATCAGGTTGAAATACTGTCCTGTTCTGCTGAAGGGTGAACCTCTACCCCAGTCTCAAGTCTTTTGCTGCCTCTACTAGGTTTTCCTCCAGGATTGCCATCCATAGCGCCATCCATCCTTACATTAACTCCAACCAGCTTCCTTGTCCCTGCTGAGGAAAAGCATCCCCACAGCATGATGCTTCCACCGCCATGTTTCACTGTTTGGACAATGTGTTTAGGGTGATGTGCATTGTTAGTTTTCCACTACACATAACGTTTTGCATTTAGGCCAAAAAGTTCAGTCTTGGTTTCATCTGACCAGAAGACCTTCTTTCACATGTTTGCGGTGTCCCCTACATGGCTTGTGACAAACTGCAAATGGGGCTTCTTATGGCTTGCTTTCAAGAATAGCATTTTTCTTGCCACTCTTCCATAAAGGCCAGATTTGTGGAGTACACGACTAATAGTTGTCCTGTGATTCCCCCACCTGATCTGTGTATCTCTGCTGCTCCTCAAGAGTGAGCCACCATGGTCCTCTTGGCTGCTTCTCTAATTAGTGCTCTCCTTGCCTGGCCTGTTTCTGTGGACAGCCATCTGTTGGTTGGTTTGCAGTTGTGTCATATGCAGTGACCAGGACCGCAGGGGCAATGTGTGAGTGTGGTGGCCTGATGGTCCTATCTTGGGGCAGAATCCACGCTGAAACTCCCTTTGAAATGAATACGAAGCCTAAAAAACTTCTCTCTTTATGTCTGTGCATTTTTTTGCACATTTCTGCATCAAAACCCTCAAGTAGAAATGGTTTTATGTGCTGAAGGAAACACCCATTGGTTAAAAAAAAGTTGAAAAACCACATCAAAACTGCATTAAAAACACATGAAAAAATAAAATAAAAAACAAGCGTAATTCTGTGCTGAATTTTGTAGGCAGGTTTTCAAAATCGACAGTATATATCCAGTCATTGATGTCAGTGTGTATTATAAAATCATGCATTCCCCTTAGAATGTATGACTTTGGTAATGCTTTGTCTTTTATTTGCATCCCTACATTTGTGGCAGCAGAAAGAGTGCTGTAAGGGGGCAAGAGAATACTTACCTTGCGATCCTCCCAGCAGCTGCGCTCCACTCTTGTGTGTGAAGCTGGTGCAATGTCAATCCACCCAGAAGTGGAGGTACTGTAAATGTTTATGTGACCTAAGAGCACTTTACTAGCAATAACTAACAGTTAACACAAGCAACATTGGCAGGTTTCCAGGGTGATGGACCAGCTCTGCCCCTGGTCAGTCTAGGCTGAGCAAGGCAAGGGAGAAGACACTTGTCTCCCAGCTCCTGCTATCCAGAAAACACATGAGTGCCAGGTCCTGTTGTAATACCCTGAATTGGTATTACCATTTCTGCACTTTGCTACTGTCCAGTGGCGTAACTACAACTGACCGGGCCCCACAGCAAATTTTAGAACGGGCCCCCCTCAGCAAATTCTTCACACCCCGCAACTCACTCACTCCTGTGGCTGGTCAAAACTGTTCTCTCAGACGAGGCCCGGCAGCCGCTCCGTCCGTTTCCTACACGTATATACTGTATATAATGTCATTGTATAATATTATTGAGGGGGCCCTGCAATAAAATCTTTTAGTATTCCTCCTGAGGGGGCCCCTTGTGAGTCTGGGCCCCAAAGCAGCCGCTTCCCCTGCTTCCCCTATAGCTACGCCCCTGCTACTGTCTCTAGTGGTCTAACATTGATGCCATATGTTTATTTATTTCCAGGTCCTTCACCATTGTGCATTATAATAATACTGTTATAATAATTATAATAATATTGTTATAAAACTGTTTTGTTCATGTAATATGCCTGGTTCACCAGCAAGTGCCGGTGTATATCTGGCAATATCTATTTGTTAGTTTAATTAGGTGGTATTTCCAGTAATATTACAATTCAACAGGGTTGTTACCCTCTCCCCTACTGCGCTCGCCTACAGCAGGGGCCATATGCCTAACATCAATATTATTCCTTTGGTGTGGTTCATCCAGTAACACTGATGAAGGCCTTGTGGCCGAAAACGTTTGAATTGTAATATTACTCGAAATCCCACCTAATTAAGCTAACAAAAAGATATTGAGCAATATAGTGGAGTACAGGAGTCTTCTTTTTTATTGACATTGGCCTGGGAACCCTCTCTTGAAAAATCCACGCCACTCTTAAGTGCCATATAAATTTGCATTATGGTGTATATCTGGCAGAGAGTGAGAGAGATCTCTAGATAGAATGGAACTCACCATTCCATTCTCCCCCATTTGGGTAGAAGTGGGCCAGTCCTGCTTCCTACCAGAAGGGAAGGGTTGCATGTCTAGTTAGTTCCAGTTTAGACTTGATAGTGGAGCTGGTATGCCTGGGATAAACATGTATCTATCCTAAGATAACAATAAAAGGATAATAAAAGGGCAGACTAGATGGACCAGGTGGTCTTTTCCTGCCGTCAATCTTCTATGTTTCTATGTTTCTAAGATATGAAAGATGTAGCAGCAAGAGACAGAAAGCAGAGTTATGAAGTGTGCCTTCCAGTTTATGCCAAAGCTTGCTAAAACCAAGAGAAAGCTTAAATGTTGTCTGTATACAAGTTGATGCAAGTAAAGCTATTGAACTTTATAAGAGTTTGGACTCGACTTATTCTCCACCGTTACTCATCCCCTTTATTGTTCTGGGGACCAACGGTATCCAGGTAGGAACACTGTGACTATTAAGGGCTGCACCACACCACTCGGCATTCCTAAAGACCTGGGACACGATTGGCCCTGGGGGGTGGCACGTTGCACTTCTAGCTAGGCCTAGGTCCAGAAAACCTCAATCTCCGAGCTTACAGCTGCAAAAGAAACTATTCCACCTCAAAAGTACTCCTCAAGGAAAGATCCAGATCCATAATTTACAAGGTGGTGCAAAACTTTAGACAACAAGGTATTGTGTTTGTTTATGGCGGAAAGGTTTTACTGTTGTGGAGAGGGAATACTGCTAATGCAATCCCCATAGTTTGAGACTATTTGGCCACCTGTATCAAAAGTTCTGCACCCCTCAGTCCATGAACTACAAGGTGTCCTATAGTGTGAGAGGGTTTACTATAACTATCAGCATTGTTGCTGCTGATATGATACTATTACGGAGGATTATACTATGAGATTCCTTGGAATTGTGCCTTTTTGCTGATATTTGTACTACTACTCCTGTCATCAATTCAGCAAAGACAGAGTTTATCTATTGCAACCAACTGGTTATTGTTTCCATCATCCGCAGGCCTTGCATCTGCAATCCTGCCTTTCACCCTACCAAGCACTCATCTAACATCACGGCAGCCCACCTAACACCAGGTAGGAGCTCCAATACCCTGGTGTTCCCCGAGGGAAAAAAGGGTGAGTCCTCCTACCACTGCACGGCCCCAGGGAGAACCAGAGATGACACTGTCACCTGTGAGCACTACTACCATCCTCAGAGGCAAAACTACCACTCCCATCTTCCCCTCTCCTGAGCTTGTTCCGTATATCTTAGTTTATCATCTTAAATACCATGGTGAATAGCAACAAGTAGTATGACAGAGAAGTATCATCATAATCACAATGACCAAGTGGAATACAATTAGCACATTACGAACAAGGAAAGATAAAATGCACAAAAAGCATTGGAGGAAAAGCAGTTTTACTACCCCACCCCCCAGGGGAGAACAGGTAACTTAAAGTGGCCCTGGAAAAAATACAAAACATGGCCCTATTTTGTAGTTGGGTCCAAACTGATGGAAGGCAGGGCCAGCAATACCATATTGTGGAACATTATACCACCCCAACAGAGGCAAATACCACAGTCCATCACAAAATACATCCCCAAAAACTTCCACTGGCCGGCTGTGAGAAGGGCCCAGGTGGCCCCATGGGCATCGACCCACCAGGAAATTTCCCTGTAAGGTCTATGGCCAATCTACGTCTGCCACCCCCAAATTCTTACTATATACCAGTTCCTTGGGGCAAAATCAATGCCATGAAAACCCCCTTTTAACCAGGTAATCATAAGTAATGACGAAGGTATTTTTTGTATATGCAGAGATCATAATCACCTGTCATCCACGGTCAGGAGGAAGGCTCCATTATGATTACACGAGCTGTTAGCTTCTGCAAATGAACCAGGTGCTTCACCTATTAGATAGCAGTAGTAGCCGTGTCTATTCCAGCCCTGTTACACATGAAACGATAGTAAGTTAGATTAGTACAATATACTTTTTTTATTCTATAAACTATAGACCTAAAGCGGATTTTCTGATCCCTGATAAAAAGACCTGGGGGGGACTACAGTTATATATAGTATAATATTGTATTGTTATGTATTATTGTATGTTATGGCTGTAGCTACCAGTAAGGAATGGATAGTAATAGTTGACAAGAAACAGGGCTAAACACCCTGCTCCTTCTCTCTTGGTTGGAGTTGCATGGTCCAGGTTTCTCCCCGGAGAGGGAGTTCCAGTGTTACTATTGAGAGGAGAGGAAGCACACGACTGAGTTCCTTCTCCTAAGAAGGATTCTCTAATGATAATAACAGCTAAATATATACATCCTCAAGTAAATCCTTGAGAAGACAGACAGCAGAATGAACAGCTACAGCCAGCATTAGAGACACTGCTATAAGGTGAGGGACTATGGCTAAGACGCCCATTACCCAGAATACTACTAGTACTATACTAGTGCTAATCTATAGACATTAGAGATGAGCGAGCACTAAAATGCTCGGGTGCTCGTTATTCGAGTCGAACTTTTCCCAATGCTCGGGTGCTCGTTTCGAATAACGAACCCCATTGAAGTCAATGGGAGACTCGAGCATTTTTTGCAGGGGACCAAGGCTCTGCCTAGGGAAGGCTGGGTGAAAACCTGGAAACATCAGAAAATGATGGAAACACCACGGAAATGGACAGGAAACAGCAGGGGCAGCATGCATGGATGCCTCTGAGGCTGCCTAATCCCACCATTACCCCAAATTCTCAGGCAACAGCCTGGTGGCTACCCTCATGGCAATTGTGCTCACCCAGACCAAGAAAGGCGAGCCACATACCCATCACATGTTAGGGAAGCACCCAACTAGGTGCAACGAAGGTCCATCACCGCCTGCAGGTGACACCACTGCTCATGCTGGCACTGCAGCTGACATCAAGTTTAGTGTAGTACAGTGGTGAGCATAGCTGCTTCCCAAGCAGTTGATCTGGGTTCGATTCCCGTCTATCGCAGGAGGCAATTAAAAAATTAGTACAATATCTAATATGTCCCCTATCCGGGTAAATTGTTTGAAGAGAGGGCCTGTAGGTGGGGGGAAGGAGGTTTTGCTGGAAGAGCCAGAGGAGGGCTAGCGTGTGTGGTGGCAACAACAGCCAGAATGGATTTTGGAAAACTGTTGCATCAACCGGTATGGTATTGATTCTTCTCAGTTTAATACCATATACGTCCCCTATCTTGGGACCTTATATTTAATGGATTTTTCGACCACGGAAAACGGAAAAAGAGCTTGCTCTGGCCAGGGGAGTGTCTTTCCCACTGCAGCTAAGGGGACGTGTCCATGCTCTGCCTATCACAGGTCAGGAGGCAATTAAAAGAAGAAACAAAAAAAACATCAGTACAATATCTAATACGTCCCCTATCCGGGTAAATTGTTTGGAGAGAGGGCCTGTAGGTGGGGGGCAGACTGGGGGGAAGGAGGTTTCGCTGGAAGAGCCAGAGGAGTGCCCCCTGGACTAGCGTGTGTGGTGGTGACAACAGCTGGATGGAGTTAGAATGACGACGCAGGACCCCAACTTAAAAATTTAGCATCAACCGGTACAATTGTCAATTATGAGCTAGATCAAGTGTGGCATGACTTTTAAATGGATATTGCATGTGTTCACGTACTCCCTGGAACCCCATAGTCACCCCTTCCCTGATGTGCTAGCCTAGAACATTTTCTGCCCCAATTCGCAAGACCTTTTGCTGTTTCCGTGTGCTGACAGTGGGGATTTACCAGTGTTGTCTGAGGAGGTGGTGGACAATGGCGAGACACAGGTGTCGGGGGGTGAGGCAGTTGTATGGGAAGCAAGTTACAGTGGGGACTCCTTGGGGGGGAATTTCTCAGGATGGGACAGATTCAACTTGGGTGGATCAGGCACAGGAACAGATGAATTTTTTGGGGGGTTTATTTAACTTTTATTTAGCACAAATAACCACAGAGATATTTATTCGTTATCTTCTCTGCGCAGTCTGGCGTTGGGGTTCGTCACTTTGATGGCGAGCTGTGCCGCTCTCTCCACAATGGTCTGTGTGTTCTTAGATGGAGACTTTGTCGGCGATTTCAGTACAGAAGGACTTGTTGCTCATCCACAGAACCTCGACCTCCTTGACATTGTGGACAAGGAATTTGCGGGTGGACCAGGAATTTGCGGAACCCTGTGGGCAGCATGTGTTTGGTCTTCCACTTGCTACCGTATCCAATGTTGGGCAATATAGATACGCAAGTAATATTATTTTTCACACCTATCACAAAAATAATAATTTACGCAGTTTGCGCAAATAAAACTGGAAACTGGAATTGGAGAGAGGGCCTGTAGGTGGACCTCCGGAAAAAAATGTTGGAGAGAGGGCCTGTAGGTGGAACTCCGGAAATATAGTTTGGACAGAGGGCCTGTAGGTGGACCTCCGGAAAAATTGTTTGAAGAGAGGGCCTGTAGGTGGACCTCTGGAAAAATTGTTTGGAGAGAGGGCCTGTAGGTGGAACTCCGGAAAAATTGTTTGGACAGAGGGCCTGTAGGTGGACCTCCGGAAAAATAGTTTGAAGAGAGGGCCTGTAGGTGGACCTCCGGAAAAATTGTTTGGAGAGAGGGCCTGTAGGTGGAATTCCGGAAAAATTGTTTGGACAGAGGGCCTGTAGGTGGACCTCCGGAAAAATTGTTTGAAAAGAGGGCCTGTAGGTGGACCTCCTGAAAAATTGTTTTTTTGAAGAGAGGGCCTGTAGGTGGACCTCTGGAAAAATTGTTTGAATAGAGGGCCTGTAGGGGGCCCTCCTGAAAAATTGTGCTAAAAGAGTGCCAGTTGGACCTCTAAAAATGCCGTTTTTTGGGTCAGCGTTAGGCAAAGACGATATGGAGGAGGAGGAGGAGTAGGAGGAGGAGTAGCGAAGAGGAATCGGATACATAAGTTATTTAAATCTTTAGCTGCTTTCCCCCGGAGGAGATTTGAATTCCGGTGAAATCCAGGCTTTGTTCATTTTAATAAGCGTCAGCCTGTAAGCGCTGTCAGTTGACAGGCGTGTACGCTTATCGGTGATGACGCCACCAGCTGCACTGAATACCTGCTCTGACAGCATGCTAGCGGCAGGGCAGGACAGCACCTCCAAGGCGTACAGCGCCAGTTCAGGCCACGTGTCCAGCTTTGAAACCCAGTAGTTGTATGGAGCAGAGTGATCGCTACGGACGTTGGTATGGTCAGCTAGGTACTCCCTCACCATCTTTCTGTACAGCTCCCCCCTACTCTGCCTAGACTGGGGACAGGTGACAGTGTCTTGCTGGGGTGACATAAAAGTGGCAAAGGCCTTGGAGAGCGTTCCCTTGCCAGTGCTGGACAAGCTGCCTGCTCGCCTCCTCTCCCCCGCTACTTGGCCCACAGAACCATGCCCTCTGCCGCTAGCGGCGTCAGATGGGAAGAATTGTTTCAGCTTGTGCACCAGGGCCTGTTGATACCTATTCACTCTCATACTCCTTTCCTCTGCAGGGATGAGAGTGGAAAGGTTCTGCTTGTACCGTGGGTCCAGGAGAGTGAACACCCAGTAATCGGTGTTGGAAAAAATTCTTCTAACGCGAGGGTCACGGGATAGGCAGCCTAACATGAAGTCTGCCATGTGTGCCAGAGTCCCAACACGCAAGAATTCCCTCTCCTCACTGGCCTGACTCTCCATTTCCTCCTCCTCCTCCTCCAAGTCCTCCTCTTCAGCCCATACACGCTCAAGAGTTAAGGACTGAGCACTGGTACCCTCTACTGTCTCGCCGACATTCTCCTCCTCTTCCTCGTCATCCTCATCCCCCTCCTCCGATACGCGCTGAGAAACAGACCGGAGGGTGCTCTGGCTATCAAGCGACGTATCTTCCTCCACCGTCTCTTGTGACAAGCGCAAAGCATCTTGATGCTGAGCAGTGAGTTTTTCAACAGGCAAAGCAGCGGGATGGTGAGGCTGATAATGGTGGCATCGCCGCTAACCATCTGTGTTGACTCCTCAAAGTTGCTCAACACCTGGCAGATATCAGACATCCACGTCCACTCCTCATTGTAGACTTGAGGAATCTGAGAGACCTGACTACCAGTTCTGGTGGAAGATGACATCTGGCAGTCTACAATCGCTCTGCGCTGCTGGTAAACTCTGGATAACATGTTTAATGTGGAATTCCATCTCGTGGGCACGCCGCACAACAGTCGGTGAGCGGGCAGTTGTAGGCGGCGCTGCGCTGCCCTGAGAGTGGCAGCATCTGGGGTCGACTTGCGGAAATGCGCACAGATGCGGCGCACCTTGGTGAGCAAATCAGACAGATTGGGGTATGTCTTGAGGAACCGCTGAACTATGAGATTGAACACGTGGGCCAGGCATGGCACATGTGTCAGTCTGCCGAGTTGCAGAGCCGCCACCAGGTTACGCCCGTTGTCACACACAACCATGCCTGGCATGAGGTTCAGCGGTGCCAGCCACACATCGGTCTGCGCCGTGATGCCCTGTAACAGCTCTTGGGCGGTGTGCCTTTTGTCACCTAAGTTCAGCAGTTTGAGCACCGCCTGCTGGCGCTTACCCACGGCACTGCTGCTGCGCCTAGAGCTACCGACTGAAGGCGCCGTGCCCACGGATGGTAATTCGGTGGAGGAGGAGGGGTCGGAGGAGGCATAGTACGTCTGAGAGACCGTGACCGAGGTAGGCCCCGCAATCCTCGATGTGGGCAGTACATGAGCGGCCCCAGGGTCATTCTCGGTCCCAGCCTCCACCAAGTTAACCCAATGTGCCGTCAGTGAGATATAGTGTCCCTGCCCGGCAGCACTTGTCCACGTGTCCGTGGTTAGGTGGACCTTCTCAGAAACAGCGTTGGTCAGGGCACGGATGATGTTCTGTGACACGTGCTGGTGTAGGGCTGGGACGGCACATCGGGAAAAATAGTGGCGGCTGGGGACCGAATACCGAGGGGCAGCCACCGCCATGAGATTTCGAAAGGCCTCGGTCTCTACCAGCCTATAGGGCAGCATCTCCAGGCTAAGCAATTTGGAGATGTGGACGTTGAGGGCTTGGGCATGTGGGTGGGTGGAACTGTATTTCCTCTTGCGCTCCAGCGTCTGCTGTAAAGACAGCTGAACGCTGCGCTGGGACACCTGGTGGACACTGTGGAGGATCGTGGAGGATCGTGGAGGCGAAGGTGTGGTTTTCTGGCGGAAGGCGCTCATGCCGGGGTCCTGGGCAGGGGGTTGACTAGCAGAGGCAGCGAGTGACGCAGGGGGTTGACTAGCAGAGGCAGCGAGTGACACAGGGGAAGGAGCAGTGGTGTGACCCACAGGAGGTGGTGAACGGCCTTGGTTCCATTGAGTGGGGTGTTTAGCACTCATATGCCTGCGCATGCTGGTGGTGGTTAGGCTAGTAGTGGTGGCACCCCTGCTGATCCTGGTGTGGCACAGGTTGCACACCACAGTCCGTCGGTCATCCTCACTTTCTTTAAAGAACCTCCAGACTTGCAAACATCTAGGCCTCGCCACAGGAGCTTCACTACGTGAAACAGTTGCTGCTGATGCACCAGCTCTTGCCCTGCTTCTCCCTCTGGCCACACCACTGCCTCTTACAACCTGTTCTGGTGCAGCACTCGCCTCCGCCTCAGAAGCACTGTCTTCACTCGGCATATCAACCCAGCTTGGGTCAGTCACCTCGTCATACTCCGATTCCTCAGTCTGCTCCCCCCTCGGAATTCCTCCCCTAACAACAACTTCACCACTGTCTGACAACCGTGTCTCCTCATCGTCTGACACCTCTTTACAAACTTCTTCCACTAACTCAACATTGTCATCATCATCATCACCCACAGAGTGCGACAGTTGGAAAACTTGGGCATCGGGAACGAGGTCAGCAGCAACCTGAGAAGTGGTTTGTGACTCTGGAAAGGGTCCAGAAAACAGTTCCTGAGAGTATGCCGGATAGCATTCCAAATTTTCCTGGGAGGGTGCAGACTGGGGGATAGGAGGTTGAGGTGGAGGAGCCAGAGGAGTGCTCCCTTGGGTAACGTGGGTGGACTGCGTGGAAGACTGACTGGTGGACAAATTACTTGAAGCATTGTCCGCAATCCACGAGATCAGCTGTTCGCACTGTTGTGGTTTCAACAGTCCTCTACCACGAGTCCCTGTAAGTTGAGACATGAAGCTAGGGAGTGTAGCTCTGCGGCGTTCCACAGCTCCCTCATCAGCAGGTACTGTCTCACCCTGCCCAGGACCACGGCCTCTGCCCCCTGCAGTAATTGAATGCCCACGCCCTTGTCCTCGACCCTTAGCCCTGGGGTTCAACATTTTTTGTATATAAGTGTATGATATAAAAAAAAACGGGCCTGGTGTACTGAAACCCACAAACTTGTTCAGTCTGGTAGAATTAAGTGACGTACAGAAAGTGTCACCTGGACAGATTATACGGATTGGAGCGAGTGTGCTGAACTGTGACACACAGAAAGGTTACACGCAGCTGAGTCAAATGGATTTGTATCACTGAGCTAAAACAACTGAAAAAAGAACTTTTTTAAAAATTTTGTTTTATATATTTTTAATAAAATTTTGTTTTTTTGGGAACGTGACGTGCAGGAACTATGGTAGAACTGACTGACACCCTGTTAACGGTGGCTATTTAGACTGCGACCCAGACAAATGTCGCACAGAGAGTTTTCTGGATCAAGCTGTAGATGATATTGGTAGCAAATGACTTGGTTGTATTCTGTGACGTACAGAAAGTGTCACCTGGACAGTATATACGGATCGGAGCGAGTGTGCTGAACTGTGACACACAGAAAGGTTACACGCAGCCGAGTAAAATGGATTTGTATCACTGAGCTAAAACAACTGTAAAACTAATTTTTTTTTTAATTTTTTTTTTTTTTTTTAATTTTGTTTTTTTGGGATTGTGACATGCAGGAACTATGGTAGAACTGACTTACACCCTGTTAACGGTGCTTATTTAGACTGCGACCCAGACAAATGTCGCACAGAGAGTTTTCTGGATCAAGCTGTAGATGATATTGGTAGCAAATGACTTGGTTGTATTCTGTGACGTACAGAAAGTGTCACCTGGACAGTATATACGGATCGGAGCGAGTGTGCTGAACTGTGACACACAGAAAGGTTACACGCAGCTGAGTAAAATGGATTTGTATCACTGAGCTAAAACAACTGAAAAAATATTTTTTTTTAAATTTTGTTTTATATATTTTCTTAAAATTTTGTTTTTTTGGGAACGTGACGTGCAGGAACTATGGTAGAACTGACTGACACCCTGTTAACGGTGCTTATTTAAACTGCGACCCAGACAAATGTCGCACAGAGAGTTTTCTGGATCAAGCTGTAGATGATATTGGTAGCAAATGACTTGGTTGTATTCTGTGACGTACAGAAAGTGTCACCTGGACAGTATATACGGATCGGAGTGAGTGTGCTGAACTGTGACACACAGAAAGGTTATACGCAGCTGAGTAAAATGGATTTGTATCACTGAGCTAAAACAACTGAAAAAAGAACTTTTTTTTAAATTTTGTTTTATATATTTTTTAAAAAATTTTGTTTTTTTGGGAACATGACGTGCAGGAACTATCGTAGAACTGACTGACACCCTGTTAACGGTGGCTATTTAGACTGCGACCCAGACAAATGTCGCACAGAGAGTTTTCTGGATCAAGCTGTAGATGATATTGGTAGCAAATGACTTGGTTGTATTCTGTGACGTACAGAAAGTGTCACCTGGACAGTATAAACGGATCGGAGCGAGTGTGCTGAACTGTGACACACAGAAAGGTTACACGCAGCTGAGTAAAATGGATTTGTATCACTGAGCTAAAACAACTGAAAAAATATTTTTTTTAAAAATTTTGTTTTATATATTTTCTTAAAATTTTGTTTTTTTGGGAACGTGACGTGCAGGAACTATGGTAGAACTGACTGACACCCTGTTAACGGTGCTTATTTAAACTGCGACCCAGACAAATGTCGCACAGAGAGTTTTCTGGATCAAGCTATAGATGATATTGGTAGCAAATGACTTGGTTGTATTCTGTGACGTACAGAAAGTGTCACCTGGACAGTATATACGGATCGGAGTGAGTGTGCTGAACTGTGACACACAGAAAGGTTATACGCAGCTGAGTAAAATGGATTTGTATCACTGAGCTAAAACAACTGTAAAACTAATTTTTTTTTAATTTTGTTTTTTATATTTTTTTTTTAATTTTGTTTTTTTGGGAACGTGACGTGCAGGAACTATGGTAGAATTGACTGACACCCTGTTAACGGTGCTTATTTAGACTGCGACCCAGACAAATGTCGCACAGAGAGTTTTCTGGATCAAGCTGTAGATGATATTGGTAGCAAATGACTTGGTTGTATTCTGTGACGTACAGAAAGTGTCACCTGGACAGTATATACGGATCGGAGCGAGTGTGCTGAACTGTGACACACAGAAAGGTTACACGCAGCCGAGTAAAATGGATTTGTATCACTGAGCTAAAACAACTGAAAATTTTTTTTTTTTTTAAATTTTGTTTTTTTGGGAACGTGACGTGCAGAAACTATCATAGAACTGACTGACACCCTGTTAACGGTGGCTATTTAGACTGCGACCCAGACAAATGTCGCACAGAGAGTTTTCTGGATCAAGCTGTAGATGATATTGGTAGCAAATGACTTGGTTGTATTCTGTGACGTACAGAAAGTGTCACCTGGACAGTATATACGGATCGGAGCAAGTGTGCTGAACTGTGACACACAGAAAGGTTACACGCAACTGAGTAAAATGGATTTGTATCACTGAGCTAAAACAACTGAAAAAATAATATTTTTTTAAATTTAGTTTTTTATATTTTTTTAAAAATTTTGTTTTTTTGGGAACGTGAGGTGCAGGAACTATCGTTGAACTGATTGACACCCTGTTAACGGTGGCTATTTAGACTGCGACCCATACAAATGTCGCACAGAGAGTTTTCTGGATCAAGCTGTAGATGTTTTTGGTAGCAAATGACTTGGTTGTATTCTCTGACGTGCAGAAAGCGTCACCTGGACAGTATATACAGATTGGAGCGAGTGTGCTGAACTGTGACACACAGAAAGGTTACACGCAGCTGAGTAAAATGGATTTGTATCACTGAGCTAAAACAACTGAAATACTAATTTTTTTTTAAATTTTGTTTTTTTGGGAACGTGACGTGCAGAAACTATGGTAGAACTGACTGACACCCTGTTAACGGTGGCTATTTAGACTGTGACCCAGACAAATGTCGCACAGAGAGTTTTCTGGATCAAGCTGTAGATGTTATTGGTAGCAAATGACTTGGTTGTATTCTGTGACGTACAGAAAGTGTCACCTGGACAGTATATATGGATTGGAGTGAGTGTGCTGAACTGTGACACACAGAATGGTTCCACACTGCTGTGTGCAATGGATTTGTATCACTGAGATAGAACAATAAAAAAAAAAACAGGGTTAGATATGGCGATAGCTGCACTACTAGTGCCAGCCAGCCAAGCTAGGAGACAAAAAAAAAAAATTCTTCTATCCCTTAGAAGGGCTGTTGGGTTCTTTGTTGGTGATCCCTGCCTAACAGAGAACTAAATTCAGGCCCTAACACTGTCCCTGAAACGCAGCAGCTCTATCCCTAACGACATCCAGACGGCATCTGAGCCAAGCACCGCGGCCAGTCACTAGTATATTCCAGGGTCACCTGATCAGGCCAGCCAACCCCTGCTATCGACATGTAAGGGCCCCATGTGATGCTGGGTGTACCGCAGAGTCTCCTGGCTTGTGATTGGCTGTGTTTATAGGCGCCAAAAAAGCACGATGCGGAAGTTGCCATTTCCTCGAGTATGGCGAGATACTCGTCCGAGCAGCGAGCACTTACGAGTACCCTAATACTCGAATGAGCACCAAGCTCGGACGAGTATGCTCGCTCATCTCTAATAGACATCCAACCTGCCTCCATCATCCTTACTGGTGCCACAGTACACTTCCTTACTGCACTTGAAATCAGCAGCTATTGAATGTATTTCAAGTTCTACGTTGCACTAAGTATAAGAGACTTTTATACAGGTAATTCTGGCCTGATTCTTCAATATTACATTTCCAGTGCACCGGCTTATGGAAGAACACCGTGACCAGGGTTCCCAACCAGATTTTTTTTTTTATCTGGACATCTTATTCTAAAATCCCAGACAGCCAAAAATTTTTATGGAGAAATTGGAAAAACATAATGAATTATAAAGATTATATGTAATACATGTCTAAAGCTCAATATACTGATAAGATCTCATTACAAGCACTAACTGTGAGCTGTTAAATTATGATAATTACTACCAAAATAATCTAGTCATGTACCACCAGCCTCAAAAAAATCATGGACCAATCTATTTTTTTTTACGGACACACAAAAAAGTAGCTTATTTTTGCAGACTGTCCAGAAATTTCTTGGCAACCCTGATGGTGACACAACCTTTCATCAGGGCCACTACCACTCCCATCCTCTGCACCGGCTCCTCCGGGGCTCATTGCACATAAATATTGCCATATCACTGTGGTCATATGTATTGGATGATATCTCACCATGTTGCAAGGAGAGAAGGAAGCAGTATGGAACCCTAGGGCCATTAGCAAAGGTATGGCCCTAAATTGTTACATTGGAGAATGTTGAAACTTATTTTCAGTGTTCAGAAAACTCTTTATACTGTTATTTCTGGGGGAAGCTCCAGCTGGTCATATATGTGAGGAATGGCTGTCTGTGTAATACATGAATGATGAAATCTGGAAGGTGCTTTTTGCAGGGACATCCCCATTATGAAGACCATAATATCTAACAGGACACATAGACAGGGGGTTGTCCTGAGGACCTTCAAACACATAATATCCTTTACCTTTTCACATCCCGGGTTCATATTGATAACTTCATCTATAACATTTGGCAATGGATCTCTTTTACAAATATATGGAAACATTTTCTCGCATATCTGGTCTGCCCACTGTCCGTCCTGTAGAAAAATGTATTATGAGGGTGTCATCGCCACATATAATTTAAAATATTACCATCAACTTCACCTTCCAAACTTTCTATTTGCAGATTGTCCTGATCACTAGAAATAAGCGAAATTTTGAAAAATTCGATTTCACCCCTCAGATGCCATGTTGAGCGCTGATCGCGGCATCTGTGACTCACGCTAAGCCGTTCAAAGGTTAATAAGGGGTTCAATTTAAAAAAAAAAATATATATATATATATATATATATATATATATATATACTCTCCTCATCCACTTGCTCACGGAGAGGCTGTTAGCTCCTGTCTCAGAGATGACGTCACCACGTGCGCCCAGCGTGATCATGTGGTGAGATCCTTTGGTAGGATTTCTTCAATTAAGATGGCCTCTCAGAGAGCAAGTGGATGAAGTGAATATAATTTTTTTATTTTCAGATTCATTACCACGAAGCGCAAGGCAATTCGGCTTCATGGCGAATCAATTTCTTTTCCTGAAATTCGGATCGGAGGTCACTGGCATTACCTGCAAAACAGGCTTTATTTGTATTTTGAGCTGGGATCAGAAAGCAGAGATCAGTGGGGACCCAGTAAGTGTCAAAACGTAAGTGGCAGGAGATTGGTAAAGTGAGTCAAGCTTATTATTTTTTAACCCATTCTACTACTTTTATCCAACCAGACAACCCCTATAATTCTGACTTCCTACAATCACCACTAGGGGGAGCTCAGGGAATTAGTGAGGACAGATATATAATAGAGTTCAGTGTGTTCAGTGTATATGCACAGTATGTGTATGAAAAAATAGATAGACATATCAGATTACCGTAAATTATTGTTCACCCAGTGAATGATGGACCAAAGAATGCAGACCTACAATCCATGTACTGTATATGCTGTGAGCATTGATGCTATAATGTAACAATACATGATATTTTCTATTTCTACTATCAGTGTGATCTGGTATGTGTGACTTCATATATTAGTAACTTATTCCTACCAGCTCAGAAATGCTAAATGTTATTGATCTTCAGTTTCGCAAAGCTATACCTTAGTGGATAATGCCACACAATCCTCTTGTCCATCACTGAAGTGAGATGGTTCTCCTCTCTGCCATGTTGTATATGTCACTGGTGACCCATCGCTCCATTCAAAAAATAACTGTGTCTTCAAGTCATTCAACCCAAGCCACACATATTCTGCATCTCCTAAAAGAAAATATCAAGTATCATTTTATGTAATATTTAGATTTTTTTCATGGTATACTGTACCCTCCACTAGATGGCGATACTGGTACTATTGTAAAACACACACAGAGATTGTTGATTTGTTCTTAGTTCTGCTGTTTTCTAAACACATATCTCAATGTCTGCACAGAATTTGCTCTGGTGATTTGCAGCCTTTACACCTGGAACATACAATCAAACTAAAATAAGAAATACCTGGAGAAAATCATGCAGACTGAAGAGGTTTTCCGTGAAATAAATTGGTGGTAGTAGGCTCATAGTGGCTTAAAAACACAAAAGAACCAATACTCACATGATCAGTCCCCCAACATTTCCATTACTACTCTGCCTGAATCCATCCCTCCTGGAAATGCCCCCTAATCATTGATCAATCTGACTAATCACTGGCCAGAGAGGTGGCCTTTTCATCCAGCATTCTCTATGAGCAGGAAGTAGTGAGCAGCAGAGACCCAGGGAGCTTCATAGTGGAAGGGTATCGATAAGGTGAGTATTGACTCTTTTATTCTGAGCCCCCAAACCAATTCTTAGTGTTGAAAAACCCCTTTAATTAGGTTGGGAGACAATGCAGGAAAAGCAAGGAAGATCACTTGAAAAGGAAACTTTGGGCTCCAAATTCTCACCAGTAAAGCTATATTTGCCTTAAAAGGGTATTCCCATCTTGTAAGGTGATAGCATATCGCTAGGACATGCCACTATTTTATGATTGGTGGGGGTTCAACCTCTGGGATCCCACTGATCAAGAGAATGAAGGGGCTGCAGGCTGTTTTTCCTTGCACAGACTGTATAGGGAACTGCATTTTTTTAGAATTGGTGGAGGTCCCAGTGGTTGGACACCCATCAACCATAGTGATGGCATAACTTACCGATACTCCATAACTTTTTAAGATGGAATAGCCCTTTGATAACCAGCCTTCTTATTATCCTCTGCTATCCTGTAAACTTGAGATTAATAGTATTTTTAGTGAACCAGTAGATACTCACCAAACTGAAACTGGGAGATAATAGCACTTGCTTCCTCAATATTGTGGAGACTTGCAAGATTGCCCCCTTCTCGGTTACAAGATAACAAGGCTTTACTCCATATCTTAGCATCACGGACCAGGTAATAGCAGTATCCGTTATAAGGAGACCATGAGGAAGGACAAGAGATGGGGTCATTGGTCCCTGTGACAGACAAAAAAACCATCATGACTAAGGATGAGCCAAGTTTTCAAAAATTCGATTCAGTCGCTTTGTCGAATTTTCGAACATCGTATTTGTTAAATAAAGTTAAATATTTGAACTGACATTCTGCTGTATCCTGAGCACAGCTAACAGACTGCATTTATATATTCATAAGACATTAAACTCTCAGAGGTGGAGTTACAAAGCCAGGATAGGAAGTGTGGCTACAGGCATCTTAGACTGAGCCTGGGAGCATACAGGAACTGTGTGAGGAGAATCCCTCAACTTCCAAGCGTGAGAGCATCCTTCAGGGACGTGAGCTGCAAGTGGAGCTGATTGTGTCCATGACCCTGATCTTGTCCAGAGGAAGGTGAATAGCTGCCAGGAACACAGATGAGAGCTGAGGAGTAAAGCCACAGACCCTGCAGTACCGCACGCTTGTTGTATAAACTCTTGTTCCCTCCACAGTCACCAGCTTATAGAAAGCATGCCCAGGTCAGTAAGACTAATCGTGCTTGTACTTCATTATAGTTTTGGCTCCTAGGATCCTAGAGACTGAGACCAGTCCTGTAGTCAGTTAGTTAGATTTTCTGTTTGTGTCAGGTCACAAGTGTTGTTAACTACTCATAACAAGGACTTCATGTTTAAAGTGGCAGTTCACACTGGAATGCTGAGAACCATCACAATGAATTCAAGCCAGGCTGGTGTTCATTCAGGAGAATCACTATAGGCACGTGGTATTTGCTCAGTTGTTGAGGGAATACTATAGCACAGTGGTGGTGAACCCATGCGCCCTGGAAAAAAGTCTATGGTGTACCAATATGCCTTAGACTTTTCCTGTCATTCATCAGCGCAGGAAACTATGAACAGCACAGGCAGCACATTGAATTTAGGCAGGATATTATAGCTAAATGATAAAGTACATGGTCGATATATTATATTGGACTGTAGTATTCAGGTTAAATTGCCGTTTTGGCACTTTGCGATAAATAAGTGGGTTTTGGGTTGCAGTTTGGGCACTTGGTCTCTAAAAGGTTTACCGTCACTGCTATAACATGTAATAAAAGTGTAAGCTGTTGTGCTATACCGCAGGCTAGCCCATACCACACACCCAAATAATTGTTCCTGACTATAGGGTAATAAGAGGTAAGATGTTGCTGGTCTATTTGAGCCCACCAGTAGGTAAATTCACTGCTTTTACCTCTATCATCCACCGGAGGGCACAAGTGTCTCAGCCTCCTGGCTGGGTGTATGTAAATTTATTTGTGTGTAACCAGCATCTGTGGTCACGTTCATGACCAAGTAAAATACGGTTTTGGCCAAACTAGTGTCGGAGTTGCTTTCTTCATTTGTGACTTCGCTGAATCCTGGGGAGTCCACCCCGGTACACGGCTTACACAGTCAGCATTGCCTAGTAGTGTTTGATGCACACATACCGGGAAACTAGGTGGAGCAGGGGGCCCATGCTAAGTTTTGCTATGGGACCCTATAGGATCTATATACGCCTCTGCTACTTTAGGTCTGAAATATCATTGTTGCTTACTTGCGGAGGGGACATCAGAGGTCTTGTTGTCTTTTTTACAGATATAGCCCAGCTTTTGCATGCACTCCTTGTTTTCCCACCTTGCATTTTTTCCAGTATTTAATGCTACACAATTTGCATCTGATGCTTCCGATGGATTTCCTTAAAGGAAGAGACAAATATCAGTAAAAAATCTAACCTTGATTTTCCTTATATATATAGTTTTATGAGGCGTAATTTCCGGCTCAACATTTTTAATAAACATGATATTGTGTGTAGAGATGAGCGAGTAGTGAAATATTCGAAAGTTCGAAATTCGATTCGAATAGACCGCGAAATTCGACTATTCGACCGAATATCGAATCCCATTAAAGTCTATGGGAAAAAAATGCTCGACACTTGGAAATCTCAATTCGACCACTTGGAGGTCACCAAGTCCACCCTGAAACCTCAGAAAAGGATGCCAACACTGCTGGAATGCAACTGGGACAGCAGGGGAAGCATGTCTGGGTGCATATAACGCGCCCAAGTCGCACTATTACGTCACTATCACAGCCTCTCAACAATACACTCCAAACACAATATAACCTCTCTGTAAAGTGAGACCATACAAGGAAACCTTCTTTCCTCTACATTGCCATGGACCCCAAGCCAAACTAGACAAAAAAGAAGATGAAATTCTGCACCCCTTAAAATCACGTTGCCTATGACAACCACAGATGGCATAGGCAAGGGGGAAAGCAAATAGACCCCACCCCTAATTGTCATTGTGTGTGTGTGTGAGATGTGGTCAGACATGTCTTCTTTAAAATGTAAAAACAACTCAAACACATGCAGAAGCCTTAAAATGCCCAAATTGTTGGCGCTTGAGATGTCAGTGACCCGACCTGGCCCAGTGTCATGTCTAGCAGGTAAAGCAGTGGGGATGTTGAGGGATGCGTAGGACCGCAAAAGGCAGGAAGAGGCCGTGGGCTGGCCAGAGGCTCATGGAGAAGGCAGGCTAGAGCCCGCAGGGCCGCATCTCTTCCCTATAACAGGCCCCCACACAAAGCTCTCCCATCGAGGGCTCTTAGGTCCTTGTTGTGAAAATATTTTAAGGAGTGCGCAAAGTTAGCTTGAGGTGAGCCCTCGAAAAAATTATATGGAGGCCCAAGAGGTGAGCCCTCGAAAAAATTAAGTGGAGGCCAAAGAGGTGAGACCTCTTAAAAATTGTATTAAGGCCCAAGAGGTGAGACCTCTTAAAAATTATGTGGAGGCCCAAGAGGTGAGACCTCTTAAAAATTATGTGGAGGCCCAAGAGGTGAGACATCGATAAAATTATGTGGAGGCCCAAGAGGTGAGACCTCTTAAAAATTGTGTGGAGGCTAAAGAGGTGAGACCTCTTAAAAATTGTTTGTAGGCCCAAGAGGTGAGACCTCTTAAAAATTATGTGGAAGCCCAAGATGTGAGACCTCTTAAAAATTATGTGGAGGCCAAAGAGGTGAGACCTCTTAAACATTTTGTGGAGGCCCAAGAGGTGAGACCTGTTAAAAATTTTGTGGAGGCCCAAGAGGTGAGACCTTGATAAAATTTTGTGGAGGCCCAAGAGGTGAGACCTCTTAACCATTTTGTGGAGGCCCAAGAGGTGAGACCTGTTAAAAATTTTGTGGAGGCCCAAGAGGTGAGACCTTGATAAAATTTTGTGGAGGCCCAAGAGGTGAGACCTGTTAAAAATTTTGTGGAGGCCCAAGAGGTGAGACCTTGATAAAATTTTGTGGAGGCCCAAGAGGTGAGACCTTGATAAAATTTTGTGGAGGCCCAAGAGGTGAGACCTTGATAAAATTTTGTGGAGGCCCAAGAGGTGAGACCTGTTAAACATTTTGTGGAGGTCCAAGAGGTGAGACCTCTTAAAAATTATGTGGAGGCCAAAGAGGTGAGACCTTGATAAAATTTTGTGGAGGCCCAAGAGGTGAGACCTCTTAAACATTTTGTGGAGGCCCAAGAGGTGAGACCTGTTAAAAATTTTGTGGAGGCCCAAGAGGTGAGACCTTGATAAAATTTTGTGGAGGCCCAAGAGGTGAGACCTCTTAACCATTTTGTGGAGGCCCAAGAGGTGAGACCTGTTAAAAATTTTGTGGAGGCCCAAGAGGTGAGACCTTGATAAAATTTTGTGGAGGCCCAAGAGGTGAGACCTTGATAAAATTTTGTGGAGGCCCAAGAGGTGAGACCTCTTAAACATTTTGTGGAGGCCCAAGAGGTGAGACCTCTTAAACATTTTGTGGAGGCCCAAGAGGTGAGACCTCTTAAACATTTTGTGGAGGCCCAAGAGGTGAAACCTCTTAACATTTTGTGGAGGCCCAAGAGGTGAGACCTCTTAAATATTATGTGGAGGCCCAAGAGGTGAGACCTCTTAAACATTTTGTGGAGGCCCAAGAGGTGAGACCTCTTAAACATTTTGTGGAGGCCCAAGAGGTGAGACCTCTTAAACATTTGTGGAGGCCCAAGAGGTGAGACCTCTTAAACATTTTGTGGAGGCCCAAGAGGTGAGACCTCTTAAAAATTTTGTGGACGCCCAAGAGGTGAGACCTCGATAAAATTATGTGGAGGCCCAAGAGGTGAGACCTCTTAAAAATTATGTGGAGGCCCAAGAGGTGAAACCTCTTAACATTTTGTGGAGGCCCAAGAGGTGAGACCTCTTAAATATTATGTGGAGGCCCAAGAGGTGAGACCTCTTAAACATTTTGTGGAGGCCCAAGAGGTGAGACCTCTTAAACATTTTGTGGAGGCCCAAGAGGTGAGACCTCTTAAAATTTTGTGGACGCCCAAGAGGTGAGACCTCGATAAAATTATGTGGAGGCCCAAGAGGTGAGACCTCTTAAAAATTATGTGGAGGCCCAAGAGGTGAAACCTCTTAAACATTTTGTGGAGGCCCAAGAGGTGAGACCTCTTAAATATTTATGTGGAGGCCCAAGAGGTGAGACCTCTTAAACATTTTGTGGAGGCCCAAGAGGTGAGACCTCTTAAACATTTTGTGGAGGCCCAAGAGGTGAGACCTCTTACAAATTTTGTGGACGCCCAAGAGGTGAGACCTCGATAAAATTATGTGGAGGCCCAAGAGGTGAGACCTCTTAAAAATTATGTGGAGGCCCAAGAGGTGAGACTCTTAAACATTTTGTGGAGGCCCAAGAGGTGAGACCTCTTAAACATTTTGTGGAGGCCCAAGAGGTGAGACCTCTTAAACATTTTGTGGAGGCCCAAGAGGTGAGACCTCTTAAACATTTTGTGGAGGCCCAAGAGGTGAGACCTCTTAAACATTTTGTGGAGGCCCAAGAGGTGAGACCTCTTAAAAATTTTGTGGACGCCCAAGAGGTGAGACCTCGATAAAATTATGTGGAGGCCCAAGAGGTGAGACCTCTTAAACATTTTGTGGAGGCCCAAGAGGTGAGACCTCTTAAACATTTTGTGGAGGCCCAAGAGGTGAGACCTCTTAAACATTTTTGTGGAGGCCCAAGAGGTGAAACCTCTTAAACATTTTGTGGAGGCCCAAGAGGTGAGACCTCTTAAATATTATGTGGAGGCCCAAGAGGTGAGACCTCTTAAACATTTTGTGGAGGCCCAAGAGGTGAGACCTCTTAAACATTTTGTGGAGGCCCAAGAGGTGAGACCTCTTAAAAATTATGTGGAGGCCCAAGAGGTGAGACCTCTTAAACATTTTGTGGAGGCCCAAGAGGTGAGCCATAAATATATAAATTTTTCTTATTTACGGAGCAATTCTACGGCGGTTAAGGAGGAGGAGGTGGAGGAGGAAATGGCACTTCATACAGATGGCACTTCACTTTTGGCTGCTTTCCACTGTTGGAGAAGCAAAGTCCGGGTCAATCCACTTGCTGTTCATTTTGATTAGCGTCAGCCTGTCGGCACTGTCGGTTGACAGGCGGCTGCGCTTATCGGTTATAATGCCCCCGGCTGCGCTGAACACCCTTTCTGATAGCACGCTGGCGGCAGGGCAGGCAAGCACCTCCAAGGCGTACAGGGACAGTTCCAGCCACGTGTCCAACTTGGAGACCCAGTAGGTGTAGGACGCCGAGGGATCGGGGAGGACAGGGGTACGGTCTGCCAGTTACTCCCGCAACATCCGCCGATACTTGTCCCTCCTGCTGATAGCGGGCCCCGCAGTGATGGAAGTTGTACGAGGGGGTGCCATGAACGTGTCCCACACCTTGGAGAGTGTTCCCCTGGTGGCTGTGGGCCTGATTGATGTTGTGGGACTCTGGGAGACCCTCTCCTCTCTGCTGCCAGCGATGGTGGGTGGGAAAATCTCCATCATGTTCTGCACGAGTTCCCTCTGGTATTCCAGCAATCGATTCGTCCTCTCCACTACCGGAATAAAAGAGGAGACGTTATCTTTATACCGGGGGTCCAGGAGTGCGAAGACCCAGTACAGTTTGTTCTCCACTATCCGGACAACACGTGTGTCCCGGGAAAAGCAGCCCAGCATGAAGTCAGCCATGTGTGCCAGACTCTGAATAGGCATGACCTCACTGCCCCCACCAGAAGGATCACTTGCCATTTCCTCCTCTTCCTCTTCCGCCTCCTCTCCGCCCCATCCGCGCTGAACCAATGGGATGCACACAGCCTGACTGCTACCCTCGCCGCCAGCATCCTCCTCCTCTTCCACAGCCACCTCCATGTCGTCGTCCTCCTCCTCATCCTCCTCCTCCTGCAACTGCCACCGTGAAGCAGACAAAAGTGTGGTCTGACTGTGTAGCTCCGTTGCGTCTCCTCCTACCCCCGTCTCCTCTGCGTGCAATGCGTTCTCCCTTATTGCGATGAGCGATACTTCGAGGACGCATAGGAGCGGGATGGTTACGCTCACTATAGCGTCCTCGCTGCTGACCTTCTTGGTGGACTCCTCAAAGATACGCAGTACATCGCATATGTCTGCCATCCATGGCCACTCGTGGTTGGCAAACTGAGGGAGCTGAGTTGGAGGCACGCGTGGATTCATAATCTGGTACTCCATCAATGCTCTCTGCTGCTCACACACCCTGGCCAACATGGAATAGGTGGAATTCCAGCGAGTCGTCCTAGCTGCAGCGGCGACAGCCACATCTCCGTCTGCTGCAATATGGCGTCCCTCACTTCTGGGGCGCTGTGCTTCCTGTCGCCCAAGCTGATGAGCTTAAGCACCGCCTGCTGACGTCTCCCCGCGCCAGTGCTGCAACGCTTCCAGCTAGCGGCTGAGGGCGATGTTAAGGCAGAGGAGGAGGAGGAGGAAGAGGAGGGGGGTGTATCAGAACCCATGCTGGCAATCTTGGGCGGGGGTGGTAGGTAGGCCGTCTCTGTTTGCGACCCCGTCCCCGCTTCCACAACATTCACCCAGTGTGTCGTCAAAGAGATGTATCGTCCCTGGCCGCAAGCGCTTGTCCACGAGTCGGTGGTCAAGTGGACCTTTGCGCTGACTGCGTACCTCAGGGCCCGCCTGATGTTACGCGACACGTGCTGGTGCAGGGCGGGGACGGCACTCCGGGAAAAGTAGTGGCGGCTGGGGACGGAATAGCGAGGTGCGGCAGCCGCCATCAGGTCGCGGAAGGCCTGCGTCTCCACAAGCCTAAACGGCAACATCTCCAGGGCCAGCAGTTTGGAGATGTGGCAGTTTAAGGCTTGGGCTTGGGGGTGACTCGAGGCGTACTTCCGCCTGCGGTCGAACGCCTGCGAGATGGACAGTTGTTGGACGAGGAGTGTGAAGGTGCAGGCGAAGAGGTGGGGGAAGGGGGGGCTGAAGGAGAAGGCCCCAAAGTAGACGAGGCAGAGGCAGATGTGGAGGTGTCCTGGCTGGAGGTCTGGACCGCAGTGGCAGCACACAACAAAGGGGAAGAGGCAGTGGCAGCAAGACCGGGCGCAGGTTGTATTGCGTTTGCTCTCTCCCACTCAGCCCAGTGCTTGACTTCCAAGTGACGCCGCATGCCTGAGGTGGTCAGATTGCTCTTCTCAGAGCCCCCTACTCAGTTTTGAGTGGCAGAGTGTGCAAACCGCGCTCAGTTTGTCATCCGCACAAACATTAAAAATCTCCACACCACAGAAGTACGAGGCCTCGATGGGGGAGCTTCGCGCGACTGCCCGCTGCCGGGAACAGCTTCGGCCCTGCTGGCTGTGGCCTCACTTCTCTGTCTGGACTGTCCTCTGCCTATGGACATCCCTCTGCCTGTGGACATCCCTCTGCCTCTGGACATCCCTCTGCCTCTTGCTGCCTTTTTCGGTGCTGCGCAGACCACCACCTCTCCACTGCTTTCCTCGCTGGACATCACCCCTGGCCAAGTGGGGTCGGTCATTTTGTCATCCACCACCTCCTCTTCCACTTCCTCACTCTGCTCCTCCTGCTGCCCACTGGACATTCCAACAGCCTCCCTTGATGGCAACTGCGTCTCATCATCATCATCGCTCATGATAACAGATGCTGGCTCAAGGTCCACATCAGCAGGAGATGGCGAAAACTCAAGTGTTTGGGCATCACTACAAACAAATTCCTCTGCTAGCTCCTGGGATTCTTCCGGCACATCTGAAAAAGGACCCGAAAAGAGCTCCTGGGAGGGGTCAATGGTGGGATGACTCTGTTGGCCAGGTGTGGAGGAAGGAGGGTCAGAGTGAGACTGTGTGGATGACTGGCTGGTGGACAACTGTGTGGAAGCGCTATCGGCTATCCATTGCACCACCTGTTCAACCTGCTCAGGCTTCAACAGCGGTGTAACCCGCCCCCTGCTTAACTGTCCCATAAAGGCAGGGATTCTGGATGAGCGGGATCCTGGCTGACCCTCACCAGCACGCATTGTATCCCCACTGGCTTCAACAAGGCCCCCAACAGCATTTCCGCGCCCCGTCCTCGTCCACGTCCTATTCCGCTAGCCCCCCTCCGCATTTTGTTTTTTTTTTGTTACAATATTTTGCCTTCACAGCCGTGAAATTATTTTGCAAGAGAAAGCACAGTACAGTTGCCAATTATAAGGCCTATATATTTTATAGTTCAAGGTACACAGCCGTGTACTAACTGTTCAGATGGTGGGTATTAACACCAGGTATTTAAATTATTTTGCAAGAGAATGCACAGTACAGTTGCCAATTATAAGGCCTATATATTTTATAGTTCAAGGTACACAGCCATGTACTAACTGTTCAGACGGTGGGTATTAACACCAGGTATTTAAATTAGTTTGCAAGAGAATGCACAGTACAGTTGCCAATTATAAGGCCTATATATTTTATAGTTCAAGGTACACAGCCGTGTACTAACTGTTCAGACGGTGGGTATTAACACCAGGTATTTAAATTAGTTTGCAAGAGAACGCACAGTACAGTTGCCAACTATAAGGCCTATATATTTTATAGTTCAAGGTACACAGCCGTGTACTAACTGTTCAGACGGTGGGTATTAACACCAGGTATTTAAATTAGTTTGCAAGAGAACGCACAGTACAGTTGCCAATTATAAGGCCTATATATTTTATAGTTCAAGGTACACAGCAGTAGTGCCAAATATAGTTTGGTATGTAGCAGAGCACCTAATACACCACTAATGCCTCTCTCTGTCCCTACTCCAGCAGCTATCCCTGAATACAGCAGCCGTTCTCTGTAAAGTCTATATTGTAGTAAAGCTATCACTAAACTGCACTATAGTAGCCCTGATAAGGGCTTTTAATCACGATCCTGCCTGTCCAACAGCTAAAACCTGTCTCTCCCTTCTTCAGCCTCTGTCCCTGACTAAGTTCACGCAGCATATGCGTACGAGCAGGAAGAGCTGAGTTTTTAATATTCGAGGTCACGTGGTTTTTCCAGCCAATCCATGTAGACGCCGTTTTCGCGCTGCCAGCGTGCTCCGCGGGCCTGTCATACCCCCCCTGCATGGTGATTGGTGGAAAAAGAGCGCCAGGGAAGGTGGGAGGGGAAACGAATTCTAAGTGCGCCATCGCCGTTATACTCGAAAGAAATCGAGTACGCTGAATAGCGTAGTATTCGATCGAATACCAGCTCGATCGAACACTACTCGCTCATCTCTAATTGTGTGTATGTGGATTTTTTTTTAATTACATGTGGATATAATTTGTATTCAAGCTTCATCATAACATGACTAGGTGACTACTTACTAGGTGATTCACAATTTGCGGCCCGCAAAACACCAACGGTAGTGTGCATGGGCCCTCAGGCTGAAAATTCATTTCCAGAGCATCTCCATGCAGCGATCCATGAAAACCATGTACCAAACATGGATGTCATTCAAGTTGTGTCCAGGGTTTTCACAGACTCATATACTATAATGTACATGAGGGTTCCTTAATTAGGGACAAAATAAAGGCATGGAAAACCACTGTTGTGTGAATGCATACATTAAAGTCAATGGATGCATGTGTTGTCCACGGAGAGCACACATCCGTGATTCACGTGTGAAAGAAGCATTAGGGTTCAGCCACATACATAGGACATACTTTCCTGTTTCAGAACCACCACAAATGATTTACATGTGGATTTTGCTGGAGATTTGTCACACATTTTACCCGGTGCATTGCAAAGGATGGAATCTGTGCAGGAAATCCACAGCCTATTTTGACTGTGAATTTAAAATCTGCTCTTCTGGTCATTTTCCACATTTGTTTTTTGCAGAGTATGGATGATTTTTAAACTGTCATCCTCATTGCTGGGACTATACAACACTGAGGATTTAGATGAGTTCAATAAAGGGTTCTTTGTTAATTACTATTCAAAGATCAACCTCAACATTCACCTGGAAGCCAGTTGAGATATCTAAAAGGACTTCCACCTTCCCATCTCCAGCCAGCATTAACGTCCAGCCTATTGAGCCCGATCCATAAGGCTGTGGTGCGGCCATGTGTTAACCCTGCAAGATATAGGCAAATAACAATGGACTACATACAGCTTAGTCATAGAAAACATAATTTGCCTTTTACACACATTAATCTGTTACATGCTATTTAGTAAGTATAAAAAGATCATGTTTGTTGGGGCCACCCCCAAAAAAGGTGCCACCCTAGGCACTGGATCTCCAGTGCCTAGTGGGTAATATGAACAACCCCTTTTTCCCCAGATTCGCATGAAAAAAATTAATGAAATATGTTTATTTTTCATGACATACATGTACAACATTGTGCACCAGGGGGTTAAATGTATGCATTAGGCAGGGTTGTGATATCTGCAATATCTGCAGTCACTATATTCAGGCCTAGAGTGTTACATCACCTCATGAGTCTGTGTTGGTGTGCAGACTTCCATGAGACACAGAAAATTTTATATCAATGGACAATTTTGGGATGATTACAGAAAAAATACTATGCAGGCAACAGAAACTTCTGTCAAGGATGGGTTCTGATGGACCATGTGTGATTCCTCAATGTCCATCATACATGTAAGGATTCATGTAGATCTACGCTGTTGGTCATTACCTGATATGTATGATTGTTCATGTAGCTCGGTGATACTCATCAGTTCTGCGTCTTGCTGCTGGCAGCTTCTCCTGGCTTGGTACCAAGTGAGGGCTGAATTGGAGTTAATCTGATAGCTGATACCAGTACCTGAATCTGTTGTCCAAAAGCTGCCAGACATAGCTGGGAAGAAAAATGTGTGATATCTTAAAGGGACTGCAGCACCAGAAAAAACATTATTTTTAAAATTACATTTTTGGTGTTTCTTTTTATTATTTTTTTAGGTTACAGAAAAAAAATCTTGAAATATTGCACTTTTCCCACTGGCCTTTGGCGCACTCGCAACGGATTGTTTTCTGCAGCTCACGTGTCTGCTTTAGGATACAGTGGAAAACTGTATTGTGGATTTGCTGCAGAATTTGCAGCAAAATCAATGACAACATCCACAATGCAGAAGTTGACGCAGATTTGCAACAAATATCATCCTTTGCGTTACAAGGGGCAAAATCCATAGTGAAAATTGTGAATATAAATTAACGTTCGTTGATTTTTTTCTGCAGCATGTGGATGAGATTTGTTGAAATCTAAGAAATCTGAAGAAAACTGGTAGACAGTTGAGACTCCTCGCAGGCTGGTCATAAAGGGTGGCAAATTGGCTATTTGGATAATTAATATTTTTCTTCTCCACCTCTGAGTATTGGACAATACTTGTCTGGTCTGCTACCGTGTTCTTGTGGTAAAACTCAAAAAGCTGAATTGTGGCAACACTTTTATTCTACATCCAAAGCATAACTTGTACCGTGTCGGTAACTCCATGTAATACTTACATCTAGATGGACACAATCCATACAGCTGGTCCTTGCCATAATCTGAAGTTGTGGAGCACCAGGCTAATCCATCTGTTTTTCCAGCAGTTGTACAATCTACATAAATTTTGCCGCCATAATTGAAGGGGAACTTGCAGGGTTGACCGTTACTATTTCCCGATAAAGTGTATATTTCTGTGAAAAAGCAGATGGCATCGTTGTTTTCACATTACAACCAATATCAAATGTTCTTACATTCATCACATAGACATTTTAGAACATACAATAAACTCGTTCACTATCAAGCACTCATGGTCAAATTCAACTACCAAAATGCACACTTTCTTGGCTGTTCTCAGAACTCCACAGAATTGAATGGAGCATGCTGGGAGTCGTAGTTTTACCTCAGTTGGAGTGCCGGAGGTTAGCCATCACTGACTTCGCTTCTGGTATAATTGCAGAAGCAATTATACCATAGAATAGGCACTTATACAGGAACCTTTTCAATAACATGTCTAACAAACTGTTGAACAGCATATAAGTAGTCCATAAACATTCAAATCAATGGTGATAACTCCACACTGTGGGAATGTCTTGTTGCGACTGAGATTCAACAGTGTAGGCTTTCCCCTCTTACATCACTCTGCTTGTTTAAAGGGGTTGTCCGCATAATTCTTACTGATAATCCATCCTCACGATAGGTCATCAGCATCTGATTGGCTGGGATCGACACCCGGGACCCACACCAATCAGCTATTTGAGAAGGCAGCAATGTTCGCAGTGGTGCCGTGGCATTCTCGCAGCTTCCTGTAGGCCAGTGACACCACGACTATAGGTCATGTGGCCCCATTGACCCACATCTATCTTAAGAATTGGGACCTGCATCTCATCTCAAGAACTACGTTTGTTCTATGTCGATTATGGGTGCAGTTTCTTGGTTATATCTTTGGAACTCCCGTAGAATTGAACGGAGAGAGAGCTGTACATGCATATACACCTTTCCATTCCCTACAGACAGCACACATGCCCTGTTTTTCAGATAGAGAATCTGCATTTATCAGACTTTTAGTCTGAGATGGGAATACCCCTTTAAACAGGGCAGGGAGATGCATAAATTAAAAAGTGATCCCTGGGGTTGTGTCATGGTTTGAGGGCACACCCTTTTTCTGTCAGGGAAGACCCTGTAGGCTCCTGTCTAGTGGTAGTTGGAGTTCTCTTGATTGGGAATAGTTGTCAGGGTGCAAGGCAGGAGGGCAGGTGTAGGAGCTTGTAGTGTATGGTGGAGTCAATGACCAGGCCCGTGTGTTGCAATCAATGAAGTCTCTCTTTACTGAATTGATGATGAGAGTAGTAGGACATATTGCAGCAATAGGCACAGTTCCATAGTATATTACAGTGTAGGCTTTTCCAAATAGCTGTGCAGAGTCAGCAAAAATTATGGTATGATGCAATTCTATTCATTAACACTTTCTGCAATGCCCAGGCTGCAGGGGCCAGATCTTAGATTGAGATGGTCAGTCCATCTCAAAACATGGTGGGCGCCAAGCACTATACCATTTCCACAAGCAGTAAAGTCTTATTGCCATAAACATGCGGTACCTTACTGTCTTTGACCTGCACGGCCTATGAAGTGTTTCTAAGCCTTTTATAGATGTCGGTTGTTTTTCTCTCAGGGATACTTCTCTTACTGCTGTTGTTTCCTAGTAACTGACAATCTCAGGAATAATGTTTTCCTGGACCAGGATTCTCTTCAGGCCTATTTCTCAGGAGTCTTAGCTAAGACTAACTAACCAGGGGATGGGCTGGTCCAAAGCCAACATGTTAACTATTTGTTGCCCATAAATAACCATTTGGGATACATAGTCCATAAGGAAATAGGTAACAATAAATCAGAACATTTAACTCTATAGTATATAGTTTACTCTTTAGCTTTAACTCAACCGCTGTAGTCATCCTTTGGGTCACTGCATATGTTAAAGAGTTAAATAAGGTTCAAGAGGGAAATGTTTTAATAAGAATCTCAGAAAACATCATTTCACAGAAAGAGTAGCAGATGCTTGGAAGAAATGTGGTTCAAAAATCAATAGTAAATTAATGTAAACGTGGGATAAAACATGGGATAAAAGAGAAAAATAAAAAGACCGATTAGATGGACCAATGGCTCTGTTCCTGCCATCATTCTTCTGTTTCTATGTCCTCCTTCAATGGAAGCAGACCACCCAACTGCTAAGGGGCCCCAGGGGAGAGGGGAAATGATTGCCTTCTTCTGTTCCCGATGTAAAATCACTGCATTTTCACACAACCACCACAAGGGGAAGCTTAGTGCAAACCGATTATTACAGCTTCTGATTCCGTCAATTGCAACTGCATAAATACCTATGCATTGAGCTCCCCCTAGTGGTGGCTGCAGGCAGATAGCTTAGTAATAGAAGGGAAGCAGGAGATTTATCAACAGATTTATGCCAGTTTTTACGGGTGTAAATATTTTGAGAATGAGTGTCATATTTATGCAGAATCTATTCCACTTTACTGACATAGAAGCCAGATAAAGTGGGTGAAGCCAAGAGCAGCTGTTTTACATGTAAAAACCTGTAAATTCATCACGCCTAGGAGTGATTGACACACGTGTGCTGGTAAACTGGTTGGGACAGGGGGGCCATGCTAGGGTTTGCTATAGGGCCAGATAAGATATATATATACACACCCCAGCTTCTTACCTTCATAAGGGATAGCACACAAGTTATCCTTCGTCAAATGGATTTGCCATTGGCTCCAGGCTCCTTTCGGCAAGGAGAGACCAATTTTGCTATCTGTGTAGGTCATGTAAAGATGGCCCTTGTGGATACCAAACAAAGTCTCGTTTTTGCATTCCCATTTTTGGAGGTCACTGTCAGGGTCACATGTATGTAGCACCACCGCTGACCATTGGGCCATAGAAGATGCAGACAAGCATTGTGACGTCCCTACATTGATAAGATGCTCTGTAGAAATCCACTGAAATTTCTGCATAATGGATTTGTCATCACATTCGGCCATGACAAGCGCAGAATCCTCTGCTTGAAGACATTGCTTGCTTGAAGCATTGCAGATTAAGAATGTTTTGGCAGCTGAAAAATAAGATAATCTTTAGTAATACTTTTCACTACTATTTGGCTAAAGTTAGTTTAGTTACTACAGGTTATAATAATATTTTTGTCTATGCTCACAGGGGTACCAATGCACAACCAAATAAAAAAGTCTTTGGAGGACTTTAGACTGTGTGAAGGTAAGTCAACCAGGATCCTGGCAGCTCTGGCAAATCTTTCTGAAAATACAGCTCCCACTAGGAGGAGCTAGTTGCGCTCCCTATAGTGGAAGCTGGAGGAAGCCAAAATTGTGTAGAATTCTATGGCTGCGTGATGTGGTTACTTTGCTGGTAGTATTTATTTTATTGAAGGTACTCTGCTGTCTGTTCATTATGAGCACTCTACAGGCAATGTTGCTCACTGGGGACACTCTACTGTTAGCATTGTTTGTAGAGGGCTCTCTGACTGAGGGCTGAGTACTGTTTTTTCTCAATAATTTAATCTTTCAGGTAGAAAGGAAGTTTATATATTGAGAACAAATATTAACAAGCTCATGCCTTTTTCCGTGAAGTCCACAAGCCTTTAGAGGGGCAAGCAGCGGCATACCACTAGTAGAGACCCCCACACAACTACTATGAGGGCTATGGTAAGAGGGGTCCCTGTGCCAAAATTCTTCTGCTGCTTTCTGATCTACAGTCATAGCATTTGCTATTTGCAGTCATGACCAGCCCAAAACTTTTAGCCACATCACTGGCATTGTTCCCTTTAAAGAAGAACTCCCGACAAAAATTTTATTCCATGTCCTGCTAGAAATGTACATGATGTAATCTGTAGTGAATGTCATTTTCTTACCAGTGTCTCAATTTTTGACTTATATCATCCTGAAGTTTCTTATCTGTGTCATGTGACCAGCAATTAGACCCACCAACTCACACATAGACTTATGTGTGGACAGGAAGTCTAATTCTCTATGTATTCCTATGAGACTGAAAGTGAGGCTCCCATAGGAATGAATAGAGCAGTAACTGGCTTTCTGTCCTGGGTCAGTTGGAGGTCAGGGAGTTGGTCACATGACCCAGCTACAATAAGAAGAGAGATTTTTACTCACAGAAACAGTCACTGATAAGAAAATGACAATCACTACAGATTATATCATGCACCTTTCTAACAGGTCAGAGAATAACATTTTTTGCGGGAGTTCTTTTTTAAGCTTTGGCTGCAGCTTCACAGGTGGGGGGGGACCTCCATGAAGGAGTGAGGGGCATTGGAGGGGCATGACCTGAAGTTATGAGGAATTCGCAGGCGGCCCCTGGGCATCGGCCCACTGGGACATTTTCCTGAAGGGTCCATGGCCTGTCCTCCCATGCTTCTACTATTTTGTATCCTGATTTTTAAGTCAATTGTTTTAAATATGCGTTTATAAACTCATGAATTTTTTAAATGAAATTATGTCCATCATGTTAGTATCTCTATAGATTACAGGACTGTAATCCATATAAACCAGCCTGGGACATTGTAAGATCCAGCAGAAGTGACTAGGATTGGCTTCAGTGCAGCGGTCAGCCATTAGTACCTGTGGGTGGACGTATATGGTTAGCATTACTGTAAGCAGTGATACATGATTCTCATATTTACTGTTAAATGAACGCAATAACCTATTATACCTCCTCCAGCCTTCCAAACGTAGGTGACCAAGATTAGAACATGTGATGTGATGACTACTAGGTTACAAAGCTTGTATTCTGCAATCCTAAAAAATGCAGGTTATTAAAGGGCATCTGTCAGCAGTTTTGTATCTATGACACTGGCTGACCTGTTACATGTGCACTTGGCAGCTGAAGACATCTGTGTTGGTCCCATGTTCATATTTGCCCGCATTGCTGAGAAAAATGAGCCTCTAGGAGCAACAAGGGTGTTGCCATTACAAAACTGCTGACAGATGCCCTTTAAAGGCAATGCTTTATACTATCTTATGTGAGGGCAGCGTAAAGTAATGGCAAGTACTCTGACTACAGCAGGTTGCCACTTCAGTTTTTTTTCTTCCAGTAGTTTCCTAAAATTACACTCTTAGGGTCCATTCACACGTCCGCAGAATGTGTCCGCATCCGTTCCGCAAAATTGCGGAACGGGTGCGGACCCATTCATTTTCAATGAGGCTGCAAAAGATGCGGACGGCACACATTGTGCCGTCCGCATCCGCACTTCCGTTCCGCGGCCCCACAAAAATATAGAACATGTCCTATTCTTGTCCGGAGCCACGGACAAGAAAAGGCATCTCTATAATAGAGCCGGCCATGTACGGTCCGCAAATGCGGAACGCACATGGCTGGTGTCCGTGTTTTGCGCAAAACACACACGGACGTGTGAATGGACCCTTATTAGCTGTTGCTCCTACAACCCACAAAGCACTGACTGACAGCTTTCTTTCTATCCCTATTTAGGATAGTTCTATACTTTTTATTGCATTTTTTAATGTAATTTTATGGTTTTAGTGGCAATTTTGCACCTCTGGTTTTTGGTGTGTTATTTTGCATCAAATCCAAATGTTAAATGAAAGTCTACGGGAAATCGGAAACGCAAAAGATGCTTTTTTGCTACTGGTGCTTTTGTTAATTAGGTGGATTTTTGGGGATCCCTGGCATTTTTCTTAAACACAGTCTGTTTTTGTTTTTCTGGTGATTTGACATCTTTTCTGTAGTGGGAAAAATGCTGCAAAAAACGTTTCACATAGTCATTGCAAAAAAAAAAAAAAAAACACTACTAAAGAAATCACTATAAAACCACATGCAGCATGGAAGAAAGCAAGTGTTTTCTATAGTGCTTTGTTTACAGTGAGCACAGAATACAGAGCAAGTTTGTGTGATAGGGACTCTAATAGGTAGAAAGCTGTCAATCAGCCATGGACTTTGCACTTGTCTCCAGCTGCACCTAATAAACTGTGATTTTAATGGATTCTACTGTACAAAAAACCTGACACCCTGATATAATTACATAGCGCAGCATAAACCTGGTAACAAATTCCCTTTAAAAGCCTCATGTAGGTGTGGAAACAAACATTTGGAAAAGTGCTTTGATTCTAGGCAATCAGCGATGTTCCAGCTCATAACCCACTTTGAAGATATAAGGGTCACTATAAGGGTCTTTCAATAATAACAATGACACAGGAACCTGTAACATCACTACTGGATATGTGGTATAATAGCCCTCTACGTAAATTATGAGAATATTAGATGTCACCAGAGTTCAGTCATAAAGGTCACAGAAGGCCAAGGTGACTTCTAATAGTCTTTATTATCAAGGACTACGTTCCTTCTTTTAATACACAACTCAGCTGCTGCAGAACCTCCAGTGTAGTGATATTTCTGGCCATTAGTGATGAATTTCAAACTCCCTCATCATTTTACAAGGTACAGCAGCTGAGGTGTGTATTATGAGGTTCCACAGCAGCTGATGTGTTTATTATGAGGTTCTGCAGCAGCTGAGGTGTGCATTATGATTAGTGTTGAGTGAAGCGAGCTTCGAATTCTTGATCCGAAGTTACTTCGTTCAAAACTTTGTTATAATAACACTATTAGAATGTATGGCCTCCGATGCGCCGAAGTCAGTTATTCACAAAGTTGATTTTTAAAGTGGAAAACCACTTTGAAACGTGAAACCAAACTCAGTTTCGGTTCAGAGGTACTTGTCGGACCCGAACCCGAGTTCAGTTCCAAGTTTTAAAGTGGTTTTCCACTTTAAAAATCAACTACCATACAATGTACAGTTCTGGGCTCTTGTGAACAAGGCAGAGCTGGAGAGGGTTCAGAGGAGGGCTACTAAAGTAATAACTGGAATGGGTGGACTATAGAATCCAGAAAGATTATCAAAATTAGGGTTATTTACTTTAGAAAAAAGACGACTGAGGGGAGATCTAATAACTATGTATACATATATCAGAGGTCAGTACAGAGATCTCTCCCATGATCTATTTATCCCCAGGACTGTGACTGCGACGAGGGGACATCCTCTGCGCAGGGCCGTATTTAGGGTTCATGCTGCCCTAGGCACTCTGTGATGACGCCCCCCCACCCCCAATGCGACCCATTCCCCCACGCCCCCAAATTTCAGCCGCGCCACCACCCCCTAGCAAAACCTGACCCTATGCACTTTAGTCGTCCAGTCACAGGGGTCGGCCCTATAGGCTGACAATGGAGGCTATTGTGCCTGCATGTATTTACTATATTTCTACACAACTATCGCAGCAATGTACCATATCTAGAGCTTGCCAGCAAACTTAATGCAACTAAAGGAGTCATGATAAACATACCACATACCAACTATGCACCCACCAGACCTCAGATCAGCGTATTGTGCCCCCATCAGACCTCAGATCAGCAGAATGTGCCCCATCAGACCTTAAATCATTAGAATGTGCCCCCAACAGACCTCAGATCAGCCCACTTTACCCCCATCAGACCTCATATCAGCCCGCTGTACCCCAATCAGACCTCACATCAGCCCATTGTGCCCCCATCAGACCTCACATCAGGCTACTGTGCCCCCATCAGACCTCAGATCAGCCCACTGTGCCCCCATCAGACCTCAGATCAGCCCACTGTGCCCCCATCAGACCTCAGATCAGCCCACTGTGCCCTCATAAGACCTCACATCAGCCCACTTTGCCCCCATCAGACCTCAGATCAGCCCATTGTGCCCCCATCAGACCTCACATTAGCCCACTGTGCCATCATCAGACCTCAGATCAGCCCATTGTGCCCCCATCAGGCCTCAGATCAGTCCAGTGTGCCACCATCAGACCTCAGATCAGCCCATTGTGCCCCATCAGCCTTTTGTGCCCCCATCAGACCTCAGATCAGCCCATTGTGCCCCATCAGCCCGTTGTGCCCCATCAGACCTCAGATCAGAACATTGCCCCATCAGAGATCACATCAGCCTTTTGTGCCCCAGCCCCCATCAGACCTCAGATCAGCCCGCTTTTCCCCCATAAGACCAGTTCCATTTGCCACCCTGACAGGTGCCCCCCCAGATGTGCACAGCCACAAACACACACAAAAAATACTTACCTGTTCTCTCCGGACTTCACCGCGCGCCTTCTTCTCCTGAAGCAGTGTGATCCCGCAAGACTTGTGACCCAGCTCCGGGTCTCACGGTATCACACAGCCAACCCAGGAGGAAGCGCCGGAGAGCTGCATTGGGCATGGGGACGGGCGGCCACAGCAGGGTAAGGGTTTATTGACATAACTGTGCGCACCCCGAGCGGCCGCGCCACCCGACAGATCCCCCCCCCCCCCCGCGGGAAAATAAATAAAATAAAAAAATTCCATGATGGTTTTTATGGTTTTTGAACTTTTTTTTTTTCCACAATCCTTATAGATTCTCCCGGCGGTGCCTAGTTGCTAATACGGCCCTGCCTCTGCGTCTGGAGGAAAGAAGGTTTGTACACAAACATAGAAGAGGATTCTTTACGGTAAGAGCAATCAGACTATGGAACTCTCTGCCTGAGGAGGTGGTGATGGTAAGTTCACTAAAAGAGTTCAGGAGGGGCCTGGATGTATTTCTGGAGGGTAATAATATTACATGTTAGGGCTTGTTCACACGTCAATTATTTGATCAGTTATTTCCATCAGTTATTGTGAGCCAAAACCAGGAATGGAGGCTCCACAGACATAAGGTATAATGAAAAGATCTGTACCTATTCTGTGTTTTTGACTTGTACCTGGTTTTGGCTCACAATAACTGATAGAATTACCTGATCAAAAAACCGAAGTGCGAACAAGCCCTTATAGTTACTAGAGAGGGGTCGTTGATCCAGGAAGTTATTCTGACTGTCTGATTGGAGTTGGGAATTTCTACCCCTAAAATGAGGAAAATTGGCTTCTACCTCACATGTTTTTTTTTTTGCCTTCCTCTGGATCAACTTGCAGGATAACAGGCCAAACTGGATGGTCTGATGTCTTTTTCAGCCTTATAAACTATGTTATCGAAGTTATTCAACAAAGTCACACATGATTTCGCGAATAACTAACTTTGGCTCATCGGAGCCCATACATTTTAATACTGTATGGTGACAAATCTCCATACAGGATTAATCCTTGAACGTTTTGAATGAAGCATCTGAAGTTCACTTCACTCAACACTAATTACACTACTTAGTTCTGCAGCAGCTGAGGTGTGTATTATGATGTTCTGCAGCTGAGGTGTGTATTATGATGTTCTGCAGCAGCTGAGGTGTGTATTATGATGTTCTGCAGCAGCGGAGGGGTGTATTATGAGGTTCTGCAGCAGCTGAGGTGTGTATTATGATGTTCTGCAGCAGCTGAGGTGTGTATTATGATCTGCAGCAGCTGAGGTGTGCATTATGATGTTCTGCAGCAGCTGAGGTGTGTATTATGATGCTCTGCAGCTGCTGAGGTGTGTATTATGAGGTTCTGCAGCAGCTGAGGTGTGCATTATGATGTTCTGCAGCAGCTGAGGTGTGTATTATGAGGTTCTGCAGCAGCTGAGGTGTGTATTATGATGCTCTGCAGCAGCTGAGGTGTGTATTATGATGTTCTGCAGCAGCTGATGTGTGTATTATGATGTTCTGCAGCAGCTGAGGTGTGTATTATGATGCTCTGCAGCAGCTGAGGTGTGTATTATGAGGTTCTGCAGCAGCTGAGGTGTGTATTATGAGGTTCTGCAGCAGCTGAGCTGCTAAAGGCTCCTATGGTATGACAGCAAGCAGAGAGCTTGAAAACCACATGGAATTGATACAAAAAAAGTATATTATAAACTTTTATAACATTTTATTATGCAAAGAATAAGTTTTCTTAGTTGAAACCAGAGAACCCCTTTACCCATATGTGTCCCTCGACTTATACACTTAGTGTTTTGTCACGTCTGTTGGGTAATATTAGGTTTGAAACTACATTCCTAGTTGAGCTCTGCATCCACTGAGGAAGGTTATTGATCTAAACATGTTACCTTTATTCCATTGCCTCAAGATAGACATTGGCAGGGTATCACCCGCAAACGCCACCGATGTCCAATTAACAGTGGTCCTACTGCTGTGACCCCCACCCCTTTGATAGCTACAGCAGGTTGTCCTCCAGACAGTAGTCAGACCCCCCTACCAATGAAACATTGCTGTTTTACCCTACCATGTTGAGATAAGACAACCACTTAATAATGGTGTCCAGACATCTATAACCATCACCATATGAAATATAAATTCAGTGTAACTCACCCAGCAGACAGGACGGCCATGTTAGGTAGAGAAGTAGGAGAAATATGGAGGCCGTCATTGTAGATATGTCATTGAACTTTCCTCTTCTTAAAGTAACAGTGTAGATATGAGTGCACCAAGCGAGTCCAATTAGTGTTCACTAAAAAACTGTGGTTCCTATATAATGCAGGAATATCCTGTCCCATGAGACACTGAAGTGAACAGCCCCTCCCAGTCCTAACTGCATTCATAGGTTCATTTCTTTAGATGAGTATTACACAATTCTGCCAGTATGGGACACACCTCTCGGCCAGTTCATATTCTGACCTGTTATATTTTTGGAATTGTTTCATCATTTGTTGTCTGATTCATTTTTCAGTTTAAAGCAGTTTTCCAACAATTACAAAATTGAGTAAATCGAAGTATCAGAAGTGGACTTCGATACGAATTTCAGGAATAATTCGATTAGCCACAAAGCCAAATTTCCTCGTGCTTCATGGTAACAAATCGATTTTCCCTGAAATGGGGGTAAAAAAACCCTAAAAACATACTCACCTCATTCATTTGCCCATGAAGAGTCTACCAAGGTCATCTTGATTGGATACCGCACAAAATCTCAAGAACATAGCAAATAATTTACTTACAAGTAAATTATTTGCTATGTATAAATATAATTTCCACCAAAAACAGTGATTTATCAGGTTAATGATGTAGGACTGCTGTTTTTTTAACAGTACTGTACACGATTTTGTGCTCTCATCATTATTTGTGTATGTGAGAGGTTTGTACATATTTACTAACTTCATTAAATACTTTGACCTGTATTCTGTGTACTCTTCTTTTGAGAGGACAACTCCAATAAGAGATTATTCTTCTGTGTGAATTTGAGTGCTCAGCTTTTTGAAAACTGCCTTGCCCCACTTCTAAAGAATATGCATCCTTTTGTATCTTTTTAAATTATGTAGGTCGTCAATATCAGATCGATGGAGGACTGACAGGCCACACCTCCAAGATCAGCTGTCACCTTGTAGGTCTGGCAGCAGAAGTCCATCCATTGTGTAGTTGATATAGCTGGTAAGGGTGGAGTCTCAAGCCTGGAAAAGGAAATGAAGCAGCAGCCATCTTAGAGTGAGTGAGCCTGGGAAAAGCATACAGGCAGGAGCTGTGTATAAGGAGAATTCCCTGCCATCCAGATGTGACAGCATCCTTCAATGACCTGATCTGCAGCCAAGTGGAGCTGATTGTGTCCATCACCCTGATATTCTCCAGAGGAAGGGGAATTGCTGTCAGCAATGCAGATGGAAGCTGAGGAGTAAAGCCACAGACACTGTGGTACTGCACACTTGTTGGAGAAGCCCTTGTTCCATCCAGAGTCACCAGCTTACACAGAACAGACCTGGGTCGGTAAGACTAATCATGCACGTACTTCATTACAGTTTTTGGCACCTAGTATCCTAGTCACCTCCATATGACCCTATAAAGCGCTCACATAGTCCTACAGCACACCTATTCATGAATGTAATTGTACCTGCGTCATCTTCACACTTACAGAAGCTGTAAAAGCAAGGTTTAATTCATATTCCAATTAGCAGTCGCAAGTGCCCAGGATGCTCTGCCTTTCTTCATGGTATCCCAGCCTCTGCCTATGCCCGCCCTCCTCTTACCTTGCATCATCCTTTCGGTCTGGCCGAGGTATGCGCACTGCCTCTCTGGGCCGTTGGTCGGCGCATGGGCAGTAGGTAAAGCGATGCCATGCCCACAATGGGCATCACAGTGGGTATGCCCCAGCGAACGGCCCGGTGAGGCAGTGCGCAGGCGCGGGATCTTGGCCAGACTGGAGGAGGATGCAAGGGAAGATGAGGGTGGGCATACCATGAAGAAAGACATAGCAGCCTGGACTCCAAGCCACCCCTGGGCACTTGCGACTGCTAATTAGCATATGGATTAAACCTCCTTTTTACAGCTTCTGCAAGTGTGACATAGGTATTATTACATTCATGAATAGAAGTACTGTAGGACTATGTAAGCGCTTTATAGGGTCATATGGAGGTGACAGACTCCCTTTAATTAAAATACGATTTTGGCAAAACTGGTGTTGGAGTTGCTTTTTTCGTTCGTGAGTTTGCTGTATCCTGGGGAGCCCACCTCCGGTACACAGCTTACAACGGACATCTACTGTACTGATACTGATGGCCTTTCCTGAAGATAGTCTACCAAGATCCAAATCATGGAAAACCTTGTTAAAAAGACTGTAACCATTCAGGTCCAAAAAGAACCATTGTAAGGCTCAAAGATGTTTTGCTGTACAGTATGGGTTTATATGAAGAGTTTCTTCTGAACTTCTTGAACACACTGAAAGAGGAAGTAGTTGTTTCCGCTTTTGTAAATAAATCAGTAACTTTAATACAGTACATGACCTCTGTGATTTTAGTAAATTGCAAAGTGGATGTACAGAACGGTATATCAGAAGATATAACATTAATGACCTTCCATAGTATATGCTATAAATATCTAATTGGTGGATGTCTCTCCTGGGAACCCCAGTTTAAGGACAAAGGAGGTTTCCAAACCCTTGTTTTGTCAGGTGAGTTGTATGAGATGTACAGTCATGGCCAAAAGTTTTGAGAATGACACAAATATTATATTTTCACATGATCTGCTGCCCTCTGGTTTTTATGTGTGTTTGTCAGATGTTTTTATCACATACAGAAATATAATTGCAATCATATTATGAGTAACAAAAGCTTATATTGACAGTTAGAATGAGTTAATGCAGCAAGTCAATATTTGCAGTGTTGACTCTTCTTCTTCAGGACCTCTGCAATTCTCCCTGGCATGCTCTCAATCAACTTCTGGACCAAATCCTGACTGATAGCAGTCCATTCTTGCACAATCAATGCTTGCATTTTGTCAGAATTAGAGATGAGCGAGTAGTGTTCGATCGAGCCGGTATTCGATCGAATACTACGCTATTCGGCATACTCGATTTCGAGTATAACGGCGATGGCGCACTTAGAATTCGTTTCCCCTCCCACCTTCCCTGGCGCTCTTTTTCCACCAATCACCATGCAGGGGGGGTATGACAGGCCCGCGGAGCACGCTGGCAGCGCGAAAACGGCGTCTACATGGATTGGCTGGAAAAACCACGTGACCTCGAATATTAATAACTCAGGTCTTCCAGCTCGTTCGCATATGCCGCGTGAACTTAGTCAGGGACAGAGGCTGGAGAAGGGAGAGATAGGTTTTAGCTGTTGGACAGGCAGGAGCGTGATTAAAAGCCCTTATCAGGGCTACTATAGTGCAGTACAGTGATAGCTTTACTACTATATACACTCTGCAGAGAACGGCTGCTGTATTCAGGGATAGCTGCTGGAGTAGGGACAGAGAGAGGCATTAGTGGTGTATTAGGTGCTCTGCTACATACCAAACTATATTTGGCACTACTGTTCTGCGTTCTTTTTGGCTGCAAAACCCTGTTATATACCTAGTGTGTATATGCACCATCTGATCTTCTGGCAGTATACGGCTGTGTACATTTTTTTTTTTTAAATACAGTTTCTTTGGCTCTAGTGTTCTGGGTTCTGTGTGCCTGCAATACCCTTTTTGTATACCAGGTGTAAATACCCACCGTCTGACCTGTTAGTACACGGCTGTGTACTCAGACATATTTAAAAAAAGTCCTGTTATTTGGCACCTGTATTGTGTGTTCTGCGTGCCTGCAAAACTCTTTTATATACGTGCTGTTAATACCCACCGTCTGACCTGTTAGTACACGGCTGTGTAATCAGACATATTTAAAAAAAAGTCCCTTTTATTTGGCACCTGTACTGTGCGTTCTGCGTGCCTGCAAAACTCTTTTATATACGTGCTGTTAATACCCACCGTCTGACCTGTTAGTACACGGCTGTGTAATCAGACATATTTAAAAAAAAGTCCTTTTATTTGGCACCTGTACTGTGCGTTCTGCATGCCTGCAAAACTCTTT
Organism: Rhinella marina; assembly: GCA_900303285.1. Taxonomy (NCBI): domain Eukaryota; kingdom Metazoa; phylum Chordata; class Amphibia; order Anura; family Bufonidae; genus Rhinella; species Rhinella marina. The sequence continues at coordinate 2,872 of ONZH01019437.1, read as the reverse complement.
TATATACGTGCTGTTAATACCCACTGTCTGACCTGTTAGTACACGGCTGTGTAATCAGACATATTTAAAGAAAAAGTCCTTTTATTTGGCACCTGTACTGTGCGTTCTGCGTGCCTGCAAAACTCTTTTATATACGTGCTGTTAATACCCACCGTCTGACCTGTTAGTACACGGCTGTGTAATCAGACATATTTAAAAAAAAGTCCTTTTATTTGGCACCTGTACTGTGCGATCTGCGTGCCTGCAAAACTCTTTTATATACATGCTGTTAATACCCACCGTCTGACCTGTTAGTACACGGCTGTGTAATCAGACATATTTTTAAAAAAAGGCCTTTTATTTGGCACCTGTATTGTGCGTTCTGCGTGCCTGCAAAACTGTTTTATATACGTGGTGTTAATACACACCGTCTGACCTGGTAGTACACGGCTGTGTACCTAGAAATATTTTTTAAAAAAAGTCCTTTTATTTGGCACCTGTATTGTGCGTTCAGCATGCCTGCAAAACTCTTTTATATACGTGGTGTTAATACACACCGTCTGACCTTGTAGTACACGGCTGTTGTACCTAGAAATATTTAAAAAAAAGTCCTTTTATTTGGCACCTGTATTGTGCGTTCTGCGTGCCTGCAAAAACTCTTTTATATACGTGGTGTTAATACCCACCGTCTGACCTGTTAGTACACGGCTGTGTAATCAGACATATTTTAAAAAAAGGCCTTTTATTTGGCACCTGTATTGTGCGTTCTGCGTGCCTGCAAAACTCTTTTATATACGTGGTGTTAATACCCACCGTCTGACCTGTTAGTACACGGCTGTGTAATCAGACATATTTAAAAAAAAGTCCTTTTATTTGGCACCTGTACTGTGCGTTCTGCGTGCCTGCAAAACTCTTTTATATACGTGCTGTTAATACCCACCGTCTGACCTGTTAGTACACGGCTGTGTAATCAGACATATTTAAAAAAAAGGCCTTTTATTTGGCACCTGTATTGTGCGTTCTGCGTGCCTGCAAAACTCTTTTATATACGTGGTGTTAATACACACCGTCTGACCTTGTAGTACACGGCTGTGTACCTAGAAATATTTTTTAAAAAGTCCTTTTATTTGGCACCTGTATTGTGCGTTCTGCGTGCCTGCAAAACTCTTTTATATACGTGCTGTTAATACCCACCGTCTGACCTGTTAGTACACGGCTGTGTAATCAGACATATTAAAAAAAAAGTCCTTTTATTTTGCACCTGTACTGTGCGTTCTGCGTGCCTGCAAAACTCTTTTATATACGTGCTGTTAATACCCACCGTCTGACCTGTTAGTGCACGGCTGTGTAATCAGACATATTTTTTAAAAAAGGCCTTTTATTTGGCACCTGTATTGGGCGTTCTGCGTGCCTGCAAAACTCTTTTATATACGTGGTGTTAATACACACCGTCTGACCTGTAGTACACGGCTGTGTACCTAGAAATATTTTTTAAAAAAAGTCCTTTTATTTGGCACCTGTATTGTGCGTTCTGCGTGCCTGCAAAACTCTTTTATATACGTGGTGTTAATACACACCGTCTGACCTTATAGTACACGGCTGTGTACCTAGAAATATTTAAAAAAAAGTCCTGTTATTTGGCACCTGTACTGTGCGTTCTGCGTGCCTGCAAAACTCTTTTATATACGTGCTGTTAATACCCACCGTCTGACCTGTTAGTACACGGCTGTGTAATCAGACATATTTAAAAAAAAGTCCTTTTATTTGGCACCTGTACTGTGCGGTTCGGCGTGCCTGCAAAACTCTTTATATACGTGGTGTTAATACACACCGTCTGACCTTGCAGTACACGGCTGTTGTACCTAGAAATATTAAGAGAAAAGGCCTTTTATTTGGCACCTGTATTGTGCGTTCTGCGTGCCTGCAAACTCTTTTATATACGTGGTGTTAATACACACCGTCTGACCTTGTAGTACACGGCTGTGTACCTAGAAATATTTTAAAAAAAGTCCTTTTATTTGGCACCTGTACTGTGCGTTCTGCGTGCCTGCAAAATTGTTTTATATACGTGCTGTTAATACCCACCGTCTGACCTGTTAGTACACGGCTGTGTAATCAGACATATTTAAAAAAAAGTCCTTTTATTTGGCACCTGTACTGTGCGTTCTGCGTGCCTGCAAAACTCTTTTATATACGTGGTGTTAATACACACCGTCTGACCTGGTAGTATACGGCTGTGTACGCCAAATATTGTAACCAAAAAAAAAAAAATGCGGAGGGCTAGCGGAATCGGACGTGGACGAGGACGGGGGCGCGGAAATGCTGTTGGGGGCCTTGTTGAAGCCAGTGGGGATACAATGCGTGCTGGTGAGGGGCAGCCAGGATTCCGCTCATCCAGAATCCCTGCCTTTATGGGACAGTTAAGCAGGGGCGGGTTACACCGCTGTTGAGGCCTGAGCAGTGTGAACAGGTGGTGCAATGGATAGCGATAGCGCTTCCACACAGTTGTCCACCAGCCAGTCATCCACACAGTCTCACTCTGACCCTCCTTCCTCTACACCTGGCCAACAGAGTCATCCCACCCTTGACCCCTCCCAGGAGCTCTTTTCAGGTCCTTTTTCAGATGTGCCGGAAGAATCCCTGGAGCTACCAGAGGAATTTGTTTGTAGTGATGCCCAACCACTTGAGTATTCGCCATCTCCTGCTGATGTGGACCCTGAACCAGCATCTGTTATCATGAGCGATGATGATGATGAGACGCAGTTGCCATCAAGGGAGGCTGTTGGAATGTCCAGTGGGCAGGAGGAGGAGCAGAGTGAGGAAGTGGAAGAGGAGGTGGTGGATGAAGAAATGACCGACCCCACTTGCCAGGGGTGATGTCCAGCGGGGAAAG
>ONZH01019436.1:0-13348 GCA_900303285.1 Rhinella marina | reverse complement strand
ATGTTAATCTTTAGCTGCTTTCCCCCGGAGGAGATTTGAATTCCGGTGAAATCCAGGCTTTGTTCATTTTAATAAGCATCAGCCTGTCAGCGCTGTCAGTTGACAGGCGTGTAAGCTTATCGGTGATGACGCCACCAGCTGCACTGAAGACCCGTTGTGACAACACGCCAACGGCAGGGCAGGCCAGCACCTCCAAGGCGTACAGCGCCAGTTCGGGCCACGTGTCCAGCTTTGAAACCCAGTAGTTGTATGGAGCAGAGTGATCGCTACGGACGTTGGTATTGTCAGCTAGGTACTCCCTCACCATCTTTCTGTAAAGTTCAGCCCTACTCTATCGAGACTGGGGACAGGTGACAGTGTCTTGCTGGGGTGACATAAAACTGGCAAAGGCCTTGGAGAGCGTTCCCCTGCCAGTGCTGGACAATCTGCCTGCTCGCCTCCTCTTCCCCCTACTTGGCCCACAGAACCACGCCCTCTGCCGCTAGCGGAGTCAGATGGGAAGGATTGTTTCAGCTTGTGCACCAGGGCCTGTTGATATTGATTCACTCTCAGACTCCTTTCCTCTACAGGGATGAGAGTGGAAAGGTTCTGCTTGTACCGTGGGTCCTGCAGAGTGAACACCCAGTAATAGGTGTTTGAAAAAATGCTTCTAACGCGAGGGTCATGGGATAGGCAGCCTAACATGAAGTCTGCCATGTGCGCCAGAGTCCCAACACGCAAGAATTCCCTATCCTCACTGGCCTGACTCTCCATTTCCTCCTCCTCCTCTTCAGCCCATACACGCTCAAGAGTTAAGAAGGACTGAGCATTGGTACCCTCTTCTGTCTCGCCGACATTCTCCTCCTCTTCTTCCTGATCCTCATCCCCCTCCTCCAATACGTGCTAAGAAACAGACCGGAGGGTGCTCTGGCTATCAAGCGACGTATCTTCCTTCACCGTCTCTTGTGACAAGCGCAAAGCTTCCGACTTCATGCTGAGCAGTGAGTTTTTCAACAGGCAAGTACGTCTGAGAGACCGTGACCGAGGTAGGTCCCGCAATCCTCGGTGTGGGCAGTACATGAGCGGCCCCAGGGTCAGACTCGGTCCCAGCCTCCACCAAGTTAACCCAATGTGCTGTCAGTGAGATATAGTGTCCCTGCCCGGCAGCACTTGTCCACGTGTCCGTGGTTAGGTGGACCTTCTCAGAAACAGCATTGGTCAGGGAACGAATGATGTTCTGTGACACGTGCTGGTGTAGGGCTGGGACGGCACATCGGGAAAAATAGTGGCGGCTAGGGAACGAATACCGAGGGGCAGCCACCGCCATGAGATTGCGAAAGGCCTCGGTCTCTACCAGCCTATAGGGCAGCATCTCCAGGCTCAGAAATTTGGAGATGTGGACGTTGAGGGCTTGGGCATGTGGGTGGGTGGAACTGCATTTCCTCTTGCGCTCCAGCGTCTGCTGTAAAGAAAGCTGAACGCTGTGCTGGGACACATTGGTGGACACTGTGGAGGATCGTGGAGGCGAAGGTGTGGTTTTCCTGCGGGAGGCGCTCGTGCCGGGATCCTGGGCAGGGGGTTGACTAGCAGAGGCAGGAAGTGACACAGGGGAAGGAGCAGTGGTGTGATCCGCAGGAGGTGAATGGCCTTGGTTCCATTGAGTGGGGTGTTTAGCACTCATATGCCTGCGCATGCTGGTGGTGGTTAAGCTAGTAGTGGTGGCACCCCTGCTGATCCTGGTGTGGTACAGGTTGCACACCACAGTCCGTCGGTCATCCTCAATTTCTTTAAAGAACCTCCAGACTTGCAAACATATAGGCCTCGCCAAGGGAGCTTCACTATGTGAAACAGTTGCTGATGATGCACCAGCTCTGGCCCTGCTTCTCCCTCTGGCCACACCACTGCCTCTTCCAACCTATTCTGGTGCAGCACTCGCCTCTGCTTCAGAAGCACTGTCTTCACTCGGTTTATCAACCCAGCTTGGGTTAGTCACCTCGTCATCCTCCGATTCCTCAGTCTGCTCCCCCCTCGGACTTCCTGCCCTGACAACAACTTCACCACTGTCTGACAACCGTGTCTCCTCATCATCCGACACCTCTTTACACACTTCTTCCACTAATTCAACAATGTCATCATCATCACCCACATACTTTGACAGTTGGAAAACTTGGGCATCGGGAAAGAGGTCAGCAGCAACCTGAGAAGTGGTTTGTGACTCTGGAAAGGGTCCAGAAAACAGTTCCTCAGAGTATGCCGGATCGCATTCCAAATTTTCCTGGGAGGAGGCAGACTAGGGGGAAGGAGGTTGAGGTGGAGGAGCCAGAGGAGTGCTCCCTTGGGTAAAGTGGGTGGACTGCGTGGAAGACTGACTGGTGGACAAATTACTTGAAGCATTGTCCGCAATCCATGACATCACCTGTTCGCACTGTTGTGGTTTCAACAGTCCTCTACCACGTGTCCCTGTAAGTTGAGACATGAAGCTAGAGAGTGTAGCACTGCGGCGTTCCCCTGCTCCCTCATCAGCAGATACTGTCTCACCCTGCCCAGGACCACGGCCTCTTCCCCCTGCAGTAATTGAATGCCTACGCCCACGCCCTCGTCCTCGACCCTTAGCCCTGGGGTTCAACATTTTCTGTATATAAGTGTATTATATGTACAAAAAAAAAAAAAAAAGGGCCTGCTGTACTGAAACCCACAAACTTGTTCAATCTGAAGAAGAAAATATATAGGTGGATAAGTTAGAGCAAAATTACGTATGTGATTACGTACCGTGCAGTATGGAGCAATTACACTGAAACTGTTAGATTAGGCAGATTTGGTCTGCGTAATTGCAACCCAGACAAATGTCGCACAGAGATTTTTGTAATGTAGCTGTTTCAGTGAGAGCAAAAGACCTTTTTTAATTACGTGACATACAGAATGTGTCACCTGGACAGAAAATACGGATTGTGCTTTGTATATAGGTGGATAAGTTAGAGCTAAATTACGTATGTTATTACGTACCGTGCAGTATGGAGCAATTACACTGAAACTGTTAGATTAGGCAGATTTGGTCTGCGTAATTGCAACCCAGACAAATGTCGCACAGAGATTTTTGTAATGTAGCTGTTTCAGTAAGAGCAAAAGACCTTTTTTAATTACGTGACATACAGAATGTGTCACCTGGACAGAAAATACGGATTGTGCTTTGTAGATAGGTGGATAAGTTAGAGCTAAATTACGTATGTTATTACATACCGTGCAGTATGGAGCAATTACACTGAAACTATTAGATTAGGCAGACTTGGTCTGCGTAATTGCAACCCAGATAAATGTCGCACAGAGATTTTTGTAATGTAGCTGTTTCAGTGAGAGCAAAAGACCTTTTTTAATTACGTGACGTACAGAATGTGTCACCTGGACAGAAAATACGGATTGTGGTTTGTGGTGAATGGACAGCTGAACTGTGACACACAGAATGGTTCCACACAGCTGTATGAAAAGGATTTGCATCACTGAGATAAACCAACAAAAAAACTATTTTTTTTATTTTTATTTTTTTGTATATATATATTTTTTATATATATTGCACGTGACGTGCAGAAAATATCAGAGAGCAAACTCAGCCCCTGCTTACTGTGGCTATTTTGACTGCAACCCAGACAAATGTCGCACAGAGATTTTTCTAATGTAGCTGTGTAAGTGAAAGCAAAAGACCGTATTTGATTACGTGACGTACAGTATGGGTCACCTGGACAGAAAATACGGATTGTGGTTTGTGGTGAGTGGACAGCTGAACTGTGACACACAGAATGGTGCCACACAGCTGTATGAAATGGATTTGTATCACTGAGATAAAACAATAAAAAAAAAGTGTTATATATGGCGATAGCTGCACTACTAGTGCCAGCCAGCCAGCCCAGCCAGGAGACAAAAAAAAGTGTCTTGTAGCCCTTAGAAGAGCTGTTGGTTTCTTTTGATATCACTCCTGCCTAACAGAGAACTAAATCGAGGCCCTAACACTCTCCCTGAAACGCAGCAGATCTGTCCCTAACGACATCCAGACATGCATCTGAGCCGAGCAGCGCGGCCAGTCACTAGTATATTCCAGGGTCACCTGATCAGGCCAGCCAACCCTTTCTATCGACATGTAAGGGACCCACGTGATGCTGGGTGTACTGCAGAGTCTCCTGGATTGTGATTGGCTGAGTTTATAGGCGCCAAAAATTCAAAATGCGGGAGATGCCATTTCCTCGAGCATGGTGAGATACTCGTCCAAGCAACAAGCACCAAGCTCGGATGAGCATGCTCACTCATCTCTAGTTATAATTAGTCAGGTGATGGTGATATCTTCTTTCTGACCTTACTGCTAATTTAATCAGAAACAACAAATCAAATCAAAAGAATGATGATGGAGGCCGCCCAATGCTAATGAGGACACGTACTTATTACTTCATCTATCTGGGAAATTCTAAGTGTCTGCAAGTTCCTGTTTTCCTATAGACATATCAAGTGATTATGAGTCATTTTTATTTTTAAGTATACGTGACATCTTATGGAGATTAGAGATTAGAAGATATAAGAGATATGAATATAAGAAGATGGGGACTACCTGATAATGAAATACAACCCTAGCACCTTTTGTTCATCAACTAAATTTCTTTAACAGAAAACAACAGATTTCCCCCCCCAAAAAATTAGGTCTCAAACATCTCCATAGACGTAACTGAAACATTTTGAGTGGGGTCAGAATATTATGATGCAGAAAAAAAAAATCTGACAATTTAAATTTTTCAAACTACTAAACACAAACAAAAAAAAAACTACAATATATTAATGTTGTAAATGTTGTGTTGCTATAATTGTTCTGTCCTGGAGAATAAAGGTACCAGGTCAGTTTTTCCACACTAGAACACTGTAAAAGCAAAACCCATGAAAACCAAATAACCTATAACTATAGCACAATTGTATTTTTTCAAGCTTCCCACTACATTCTGTACAATAATAAACCTTTTCTAGACAGCGCTGTAAAAGTACGATACTGGCAGGGACTTTAAAGATGGGTCCTGCTAACGAGCACGACACACGCCGGAGCCACCGGGTGCCTACTGTCTTAAACAGCAGACACCCGGGCCTAATTTGCATAACCAATGATTACGCTGATTGTGGAATTGTAACTCCTCAGATGTCATGGTCAAATGTGACCACAGCATCTGGAGTCACAAAAACCGAGAAGTATGTGCTTCTGGTTGTGTCCCTGCTCCCGGAGAATCAGGGGAGCCAGAGTGTGTGTGCAGCCTCTGTATTCCTCAATGGTATGCGGCTGTTGAACATTGATTTCTATGAGGCTCCTGCCAGGGCTCCATAGGAACATAGTAAAATCCTGATAGACTCCAGTGCTAATACATTAGAGTCTGTGAGAATAGCAATCTGATGATTACTTGTTGTACTTGACTATGGGAAACATAAAAATAGTGTTAAAAAAGTTTTTAAAAATAAAAAAATAAGTAAAAATTCAAATCACCCCTTTCCCCAAAATGAAAATAAAAATACATAAACAATAATAAAAAAACACATCGTGGGCATCTATGTATGCAAAAATATCTGTACTATGAAAAAATAAAAATATGTATCCCAGATGGCAAATGGCAGATTCACCTTTGTTTGATCACTTCACCTCCCACAAAAACATTTTATAAAAAGTGATCAGAAAAGTCATATACACCCCACAATGGTATCAATGAAAAGTACAGATGACCCTGCAAAAAATTAGCCCTACATAGCTCCATACAAATAACTACAAAAAAGTAATAAGCGTCATAATACGGAGATGAAAAAAACAACAAAAAAAACCTCGATATATATTTTTTTTCAAGGGTTTTATTTTTTATGTGGTATGACCATAATCATACTGACCTGGAGAATTAAAGTAACAGGTCAGTTTTACCACATAGTTAACAGGTAAAAACAAAACTCATAACTGTTGCAGAATTGCATTTTTTTCCAGTTTCACCCTATTTGGATTTTTATTCCAGCACTCCACTACATTGTATACAATATTAAATGGCCGATTAGAAAGTGAACTTGTCTTACAAAAAACATGCCCTCATATGGCTAGGTGAATGGAAAAATAAAAAAGTTATGGCCCCCGAAAGGAAGGGAGTAAAAAAACAAAAACACAATAATGAAAGAAGCCAGGACTGAACGGGTTAAATGATGTCATTACAAATTAACATAATTAATGGTGTGGGACTATTTTTCATCACGAGTTTTGGTAATTTATTTAGCCCTACAGTACAAACGTCTGTTTCCTTAAGACTTACTATATGCTCTTAACTTTTTTATAGACAGTATTTCATGCCATAAGTGTCCAGAAGATCAATGGCCAAATGACCTGAATCAGTGTGTGCCAAAACCAACTGAATTTTTGTCCTACAATGAGCCTGCAGTTCTTATAGTTTCTATCATTTCTGCCTTATGTTTTTTTCAAAACAACTATAATCTTGGGGATCTTCATTTTATTCCGAGACACTTCAGTGGTCAAAGCTAACAACCAAACCCTGAGTTTTATTCTTCTGGTTTCCATCATGTTGAATTTCCTCTGTGTATTTCTGTTCCTGGGTCGTCCTACACATGTCACCTGTATGCTTCGTCAGACTTCATTTGGGATCATCTTCACAGTAGCTATTTCTTCTATTTTGGCTAAAAACATCATGGTCTACATAGCCTTCAAAGCCACCAAACCTGGAAGTTCTTGGAGGAAATTCATTGGTGTTAAAATTACAAACTCTGTGGTCTTCTTCTGCTCATTTCTTCAGGTTTTACTCAGTATCATTTGGTTATCTACGTCTCCTCCATTCCCAGAAATGAACACTCACTTATATCAAGACAAGATTATATTTCAGTGTAATGAAGGGTCAATGCTGGCCTTTTCCATGCTCCTGGGCTATATGGGACTACTTACAATTGTTAGTTTCATTGTAGCTTTCTTTGCCAGAAATTTACCAGATACTTTTAATGAAGCTAAGAACATCACATTCAGCATGCTGGTTGTCTGCAGTGTCTGGGTGGCTTTTATCCCAGCCTATATGAGTGTTACCGGGAAAAATACTGTTCTTGTGGAGATATTTGCTGTAATATCTTCAAGTGCTGGCATTTTGTGCTGTATATTCTTCCCCAAATGTTATATTATACTGGTGAGGCCTGATTTAAACTCAAAAAGTAGTTTATTTAGACAAATAAAGGCAAATACTTTAAATTAAGATACATAGTGTTTTGTGTCTTCTTTTCTTTAGAATAGCATTAGAAATGTCTTTAATGATAAATGCATTTCAGCATGCACGTGGTTTGGCTGTAGGGACCCTGAAAGAGGATCTGTCACAGGATTTTTCTTTGTAAAATCAATACTTTATACTGTTATCCGCCCTAAGCAGATGCTGTCTTGCTTTTTGTTTTAAATATGGCCCCTCCGTTGCATTGTGATGTCCTACGTTTGCTCTCGCTTTTAGGCAATGTGCGCATATTGCGGAGTACGTGTGTTTTTTCTGCAGTACCAGCAAAGCAGATTTTTTTCTGTGCAGAAAATGACCTGTGGTGCGAATTTTACAATCTGCAGCATGTCAATTATGTTTGCGGTTTTAGCTGCTCATTTCAGTGGAAGATTGAAATCTGTGACAAAACCGCATCTAATCTGCACCAAAACTATACACATTGTCGATTTTGGTGGGGATATGATGCAGAAACGCCCATAAATCTGCATGGAAATTCATGCAGATATTATGTGCATTCACCTGCACTCATGTGCAGGTAGCCCTAATGTGCCAATTACTACAGGGAGGAGAAGACCTCTCCATGTCACAGCCAGGGAGAAGAAAAGCTGTTCTTGTGGTATTTACCACTTTTATTTCAAAATAGTGTGATAGCATCTGCTCGCTCAAGGTGGACTACAAGGCATGGAACCGGCCATATGCACTCTGTGTTGTGTGATGTGGACCCATTGACTTGAATAGTTCAGCGATCCCCAAAATAGGGCAAAAGATAGGACATGTCTTATCTTTTGCGGTGTGGATGCCCGGACCCACGGAATCCCTTTGTAGTGCTTCCGATCCTTGCCTCTGTTCTGCAAAAGATAGGATGTACTTTCTTTGGTCAATTCAATGGGTCAACGTCCACATCATGCAGTGCACATGGCCAGTGCCTGTATACTGCACCTACATATTGTGGTCTGCAATACAGACATGGAGACCTTACGTTCGTCTTCATGAGCCCTTAGGCTAGTTTGCATAGACTGAATTAGAGAATTTCCCAAAATTAGCTTTGGTCAAATCAGCCGTTGATTCGATTCAGGTCCGAATAAATTCAACCCAAATCAAAAGTGACCCAACTGACTAAAAGATTTTTTTTATGACATTAAGGGGCCTTCTGGGTGTATATCATGTCTGATATGGCAGGTAACAGACGTGTGGTGCAGAGGGGAGGGAAGAGGAGTACACTTTCACTAGGGAGAGGGAAGAGTGGTGACCCCTAACTCACCTAGCACTGGCACCTGACTTTTCTGACATCCCTAGATGGGCTGCTAACCCATACCCCATGTGCCTCGTCCCTAGCTTACCCTGAAATAGTAGCACAGAGGGAGCGCTAGTCCCCACCATTGACACCTACAGTAACAACCGGGAAAGGGCAAACAACACAAACACCACAAACAATCCCCGAAGGGAGACAATAACATCAGGAGAGAACTGGAGATCTGACAGAACCAGTTCCAACAGCTCCACTCCAACTCCACCAGATGTCATAATAGAAGATCTGGAAAGAAGGTCTATATCTGGCAACAAGGGAAGCAGAAACAGAAATTACATAGTAGCTGGGAGTGGCTGACAGAAAACAGCTGAATGGAAAAGCTACAGATTCCTAAATGGAACAAAAAGGATCACAAACCTAAGCAAGAAGACCTGGACCGGAATCCATTCCCACCACTAGGTCATGAAGCGATCTCTTGAAACCGAGCAAGTGGCCACCCGCTGCGACCTTCCGACCTCAGGCACAACAGGGTTAGCAATAGATCGTGACTAGAGATGAGCGAGCAGTGCTTGTTACCTCTGCGCAATGTTATGACACTCATACCATACTGATCCGTCCTCCTCACCCGACTGGAAGCACTGCTCGCTCATCTCTAATCGTGACACCCTTGTGAGAATGACATACACCCATGTTGGTAATCTTCTGTAAAAAAAAAAAACTCACAATGATGACTAGAGATGAGCAAATCTATTCGTCGCTTCAGAAATTCGTATTGAATCCTCCATTTTTCCTACTCCGAAGCGAATCCGGATTTTGTCAGATTCGCTTTGTATATTTCGTATATTTATATTTTCGTATATTCGTAAATGCTCTTAAAATTTTGACCGCTAATGCTACGTACGCTACGTATGCAACGTACCCATTCTCCTTGCCCCCTCCCCGGCCCCCCAAAGAGGGGAAAATGATGATACACCCCCTCAAGAGTGGGAAAGTGAAGATACGCCCCCCTCACAAGAGGGAAGAACCAGCCCAGCCCACCGGTAACTAACTTTTTGAATGTATAGGGAGTGAAGACTCCTCCCTCATTACTCCGCCCTCCTCTCTAGTTCAAGCCAGCGGTGAACAAGATCCATAGCATGGTTGAAGCAACTTTGAACAAAGTGGGGGGAAATGATCTTTGGGAATGAGTACCCCGAACCACTGACCACTCCAGAGATAAAAGTGTCACAATTGTGCAAGAGATTCTCACCAGCTCCTGAGTTGATATTCGCCTTGCCGGGTGGTGCGGCTGGAGAGTCCACTTCGCTGCCCAGGAGGGGAACAACAACAGCACCTTCCATGTGGCAGAATCCGATTGTGCCAGCATCAGTGACAGCCCATGCCCAGACCCTATGGGACTACAAGAATGCAGTGGAGATCTGGGTCATCCAAGTACTAGACCATTCGAGGCCGGGAGACCCTACACTGGAGCGGCGTAAGGGAACTGTCCTGTGGCTTTCAGTGGAGCGAGGTTCTGGCTGTCTGGCAGATGATGAGGGCAGCAAGGAGTACTTTGTGGGCCACAGGTCAGTGAAACGGCCATACCTGCCCCAACCCCGTCACATCCTGTTCGTGGGGGATAAGGTGGAATACACCCCCATGGCATCCCTGAAAGGCCCCTTTGCTACCAGGGTTACCGTATTATCTAAGCCCCTGGTCCCTACATCACCACCAGGAGTTTGGCCGGAGGAACTACCAGGCGAAGGACATGTGTGCTGCCTATAGGAGTCACCAGATGGCACCCTCCATTTCAGGGAGAAGCCACAGCTGGAGCCTCTGATCCCTGGACTGCCACCACCACCACCATCAGAGTCCTTTCAGTTGGGTCAGCTGACAACAACATTGTTTATGTTCCAGTCTACGGTGATCCACCAGTACCAACTACCCTGGAAAACGAAGTCAGCAGCAGACAGAGGAGCTGGGGCTTCTTCCCTGGGTGCAACCTTGCCTCAACCACTGCAGCCAGAAGTCCTTAACCCTGCTGTCCCAGCAGGAGAATCCGGAAAAGTAAAGGCGCAAGTGGCTGCAGCGCTCACCAGAGTGACTACCACCCGGACGCGGTCAAGTTCGACTTCTGGCAGAAGAGGGCAGTGGAGCTCCACCACAGCAGCTAGCTCGGCCTACAGGAGGCAGGAATGTCCTCTGATCTCATTCAGTAGTAGTTCAAGCGAGGAGGACTTCAGGTCCCTCATCTGAGAAACCATTCGACTGGCTGAGTTATTTAAAGGACACCTCTGGAGGACCTATGGGAGTCACAAAATAGAATGCATCTGATGAGTGAGAGCTAGTTGGCACTTGTTTTTAGTTTATGTTGTTTTTATTGCTCCCTGTTTGACTCACACCCAGATGGACATGGCTTGTCAGGACTCCCCCCCCCATTCTGCAGAAAATTCCCAGTTGCGCCTAAGCACGCCTATTTTCCTCCCCTCTTCCCCTTCTCAGGTTATTTGAGAGCTCACTTTGTAAAAAGGGTTTTCTATTTGCTGCTATTTTATATTATCCATGTGGATTACATGTTACCTGCTTGGATTACAAAATTAACTCACGTGGATTACAATTGAATTTTGGAACTGTGTTCCAGTGTTTTTTTTTCATGCCAAGCAGCCACAAGGAGAGACTCAAATGTATATCTGAGCCTTTTATGCTTGCAAATGTGAAATTGCACTAAAATGTTTGCATAATTGTCTTTGCTATATTTTAGCAATAATGTTTTTAAAGGTTCAGGAACGTTCAAGCACTTTAGCTCATTGTGTGTATTCTTTTTCAGGTACTGCAATGTGTCCTATTAGGCACTTATTGTATGGTGTTTTTTAGTAAATTATGCACTTAGCCAGATAGCTAGACTGTACCCCGTGGCCTAGCCTTGTGCGTATGACGCAATCGCGAGTCAATAGTACGCTAAGGATTCGTACGCACTTTGTAAGCTAATGCTTATGTATTGCGCACTTTTAACAACACTGACTGTATGTTTGTAATTTGTGCAGGAATGTTTGCAAAACAACAATTATTTTTTAACGCAAATTTGACCGAATAAATTCGTATTAAAAATTAATCTTATCAAAAATCCATTGATTATTCGACAAACCGAATTTTGGATGATTGTCTAAATGTAAGACAGGTAGGAAGCTGTCTTACATTTAGAACTGGCGCTGGATACACTGACATTATGGAGAGACCTGCACCTCTTCATAACTTTGGCAGATCCACCGCTAGCACAGGGCCTTTATTAAGACTGGCAGGGAACAATGAAATCTCAAGGCTATCAAGGCATTCTGGAGTGAAATGTGCTGCCCAGTGTGACAAAACTTAATCTCAGTCAGAGATCATGGGTTCTTCAATAGGGTAATGACCCAAAACACACAGCTAAAACATCCAAGAATGAGCAAATCATTGGACTATTCTGAAGTGCCTTTTTATGAGCTCTGATCTAAATCCTATTGTAAATCTGTGGAAGGTGCTGAAACATGCAGTCCGGAGAAGACACCCTTCAAACCTGAGAAAGTAGGAGCAGTTTGCTGATGAGGGCCCCATAGGTTGATTTTAATTAGTGTAACTATAAAGCCGAGTGGACTCGGCATGCATGTTTGGTACCTGCATCCCTGTATTAGTGGAGGTCTTTGAAGCACCATTAATGGCAAAAGGCAGAAGGGACCCAGCATGCATGTGGAACCAAACACCCCCTGATTATACGAAAGCCAAGGTTGGCACATAACAGGTAGGAAATAGTGTTAGGTTCCCATTCTACACAGATCACCATGACGATTTGGTGGACGGGCCCAGATAATTTTGTACAAATTATATTTGCCAAGAATCTCTAATTTACTAAACAAGCATAGCATTAGCTCCACAGAACTAATTATCTCTATGGCATTTTGTGCTTTATCTGGTTAGCAGTGTGCCGTTGCTTTGTATGTATTTTTATAGTTATGTCTACTGAGCTGTGTAGGGGCTCATTTTTTGATGGACAATCAATAGTTTTTATAGATACAATTTTGGAGTGTGTGTTACTAGAGATGAGCGAGTAGTGTTCGATCGAGCCGGTATTCGATCGAATACTACGCTATTCGGCATACTCGATTTCAATCGAGTATAACGGCGATGGCGCACTTAGAATTCGTTTCCCCTCCCACCTTCCCTGGCGCTCTTTTTCCACCAATCAACATGCAGGGGGGGTATGACAGGCCCGCGGAGCACGCTGGCAGCGCGAAAACAGCGTCTACATGGATTGGCTGGAAAAACCATGTGACCTCGAATATTAAAAACTCAGCTCTTCCTGCTCGTTCGCATATGCTGCGTGAACTTAGTCAGGACAGAGGCTGGAGAAGGACAGATAGGTTTTAGCTGTTGGACAGGCAGGAGCGTGATTAAAAGCCCCTTATCAGGGCTACTATAGTGCAGTACCAGTGATAGCTTTACTACAATATACAGTCTGCAGAGAACGGTTGCTATATTCAGGATAGCTGCTGGAGTAGGACAGAGAGGAGGCATTAGTGGTGTATTAGGTGCTCTGCTACATACCCAAACTATATTTGGCACTACTGTTCTGCGTTTTTTTTTGGCTGCAAAACCCTGTTATATACCTAGTGTGTATATGCACCATCTGATCTTCTGGCAGTATACGGCTGTGTACATTTTTTTTTTTAATACAGTTTCTTTGGCTCTAGTGTTCTGGGTTCTGTGTGCCTGCAATACCCTTTTTTGTATACCAGGTGTAAATAAACCGTCTGACTGTTTGTACACGGCTGTGTACCTAAAACATAAAAAAAAAAAAAAGCCTTTTCATTGGCACCTGTACTTTGCGTTCTCTTGCAAAATAATTGTATATACGTAG
>ONZH01019435.1:0-66336 GCA_900303285.1 Rhinella marina | reverse complement strand
CAATAAGGGAGAACGCATTGCACGCAGAGGAGACGGGGGTAGGAGGAGACGCAACGGAGCTACACAGTCAGACCACACTTTTGTCTGCTTCACGGTGGCAGTTGCAGGAGGAGGAGGAGGATGAGGAGGAGGAGGACGACGTGGAGGTGGCTGTGGAAGAGGAGGAGGATGCTGGCGGCGAGGGTAGCAGTCAGGCTGTGTGCGTCCCATTGGTTCAGCGCGGATGGGGCGGAGAGGAGGCGGAAGAGGAAGAGGAGGAAATGGCAAGTGATCCTTCTGGTGGGGGCAGTGAGGTCATGCCTATTCAGAGTCTGGCACTGACTTCATGGCTGACTTCATGTCCTGGGCTGCGATTTTTCCAGAACATGATGGAGCCCACCACACGTCTGTTCGTCCGGTTCATCAGTGCTATCAGCAGGAGGGACAAGTATCGGCTGTACCTGGCCCTGTCCTCCCCGATCCCTCGGCGTCCTACACTTACTGGGTCTCCAAGTTGGACACGTGGCTGGAACTGTCCCTGTACGCCTTGGAGGTGCTTGCCTGCCCTGCCGCCAGCGTGCTATCAGAAAGGGTGTTCAGCGCAGCCGGGGGCATTATAACCGATAAGCGCAGCCGCCTGTCAACCGACAGTGCCGACAGGCTGACGCTAATCAAAATGAACAGCAAGTGGATTGACCCGGACTTTGCTTCTCCAACCGTGGAAAGCAGCCAAAAGTGAAGTGCCATCTGTATGAAGTGCCATTTCCTCCTCCACCTCCTCCTCCTCCTCCTTAACCGCCGTAGAATTGCTCCGTAAATAAGAAAAATTTATATATTTATGGCTCACCTCTTGGGCCTCCACAAAATTTTTTAAGGTCTCACCTCTTGGGCCTCATAATAAAGGTTAAGGTCTCACCTCTTGGGCCTCCAAAATTTAACAGGTCTCACCTCTTGGGCCCCACATAATTTTTAAGAGGTCTCACCTCTTGGGCCTCCACAAAATGTTTAACAGGTCTCACCTCTTGGGCCTCCACATAATTTTTAAGAGGTCTCACCTCTTGGGCCTCCACATAATTTTTAACAGGTCTCACCTCTTGGGCCTCCACAAAATTTTTAACAGGTCTCACCTCTTGGGCCTCCACATAATTTTTAAAGGTCTCACCTCTTGGGCCTAATTTTAAAGGTCTCACCTCTTGGGCCTCCACAAAATTTTTAACAGGTCTCACCTCTTGGGCCTCCACATAATTTTTAACATAACAGGTCTCACCTCTTGGGCCTCCACAATAATTTTTAAGAGGTCTCACCTCTTGGGCCTCCACAAAATGTTTAACAGGTCTCACCTCTTGGGCCTCCACATAATTTTTAAAGAGGTCTCACCTCTTGGGCCTCCACAAAATTTTTAACAGGTCTCACCTCTTGGGCCTCCACATAATTTTTAAGAGGTCTCACCTCTTGGGCCTCCACATAATTTTTAACAGGGTCTCACCTCTTGGGCCTCCACATAATTTTTAACAGGTCTCACCTCTTGGGCCTCCCACATAATTTTTAAGAGGTCTCACCTCTTGGGCCTCCACATAATTTTTAACAGGTCTCACCTCTTGGGCCTCCACATAATTTTTAAAAGGTCTCACCTCTTGGCCTCCACAAAATGTTTAACAGGTCTCACCTCTTGGGCCTCCACATAATTTTTAATACGTCTCACCTCTTGGGCCTCCACAAAATTTTAACAGGTCTCACCTCTTGGGCCTCCACAAATTTTTTAAACAAGGTCTCACCTCTTGGGCCTCCACAAAATGTTTAAGAGGTCTCACCTCTTGGGCCTCCACATAATTTTTTAAAGAGGTCTCACCTCTTGGGCCTCCACATAATTTTTAAAGGTCTCACCTCTTGGGCCTCCACAAAATCTTTAACAGGTCTCACCTCTTGGGCCTCCACATAATTTTTAATAGGTCTCACCTCTTGGGCCTCCACAAAATGTTTAACAGGTCTCACCTCTTGGGCCTCCACATAATTTTTAAAAACGTCTCACCTCTTGGGCCTCCACAAAATGTTTAACAGGTCTCACCTCTTGGGCCTCCACATAATTTTTAACAGGTCTCACCTCTGGGCCTGGGCCTCCACAAAATTTTTAATAAAGGTCTCACCTCTTGGGCCTCCACAAAAAATTTAACAGGTCTCACCTCTTTGGCCTCCACATAATTTTTTAAAAGGTCTCACCTCTTGGGCCTCCACATAATTTTTAACAGGTCTCACCTCTTGGGCCTCCACAATAATTTTAATCAAGGTCTCACCTCTTGGGCCTCCACAAAATGTTTAAGAGGTCTCACCTCTTGGGCCTCCACATAAAATTTTTAAGAGGTCTCACCTCTTGGGCCTCCACATAATTTTAAAGGTCTCACCTCTTGGGCCTCCAAAATTTTAAATCACCTCTTGGCCTCCACAAATTAACAGGTCTCACCTCTTGGCCTCCACAAAATCTTTAACAGGTCTCACCTCTTGGGCCTCCACATAATTTTTAAGAGGTCTCACCTCTTGGGCCTCCACATAATTTTTAAGAGGTCTCACCTCTTGGGCCTCCACATAATTTTTAAGGGTCTCACCTCTGGCCTCACATAATTTTTAACGGGTCTCCCCTCTTGGGCCTCCACATAATTTTTAATACGTCTCACCTCTTGGGCCTCCACAAAATGTTTAACAGGTCTCACCTCTTGGGCCTCCACATAATTTTAAGAGGTCTCACCTCTTGGGCCTCCACATAATTTTAAGAGGTGTCACCTCTTGGGCCGCCACAAAATTTTCCATGAGCCTCTGGCCAGGCCACGGCCTCTTCCTGCCTTTTGCGGTCCTACGCATCCCTCAACATCCCCACTGCTTTACCTGCTAGACATGACACTGGGCCAGGTCGGGTGACTGACATCTCAAGCGCCAACAATTTGGGGCATTTTAAGGCTTCTGCATGTGTTTGAGTTGTTTTTTACATTTTAAAGAAGACATGTCTGACCACATCTCACACACACACACAATGACAATTAGGGGTGGTCTATTTGCTTTCCCTTTGCTTATGCCATCTGTGGTTGTCATAGGCAACGTGATTTTAAGGGGTGCAGAATTTTATCTTCTTTTTTTGTCTAGTTTGGCTTGGGGTCCATGGCAATGTAGAGGAAAGAAGGTTTCCTTGTATGGTCTCACTTTACAGAGAGGTTAGATTGTGTTTGGAGTGTATTGTTGAGAGGCTGTGATAGTGGCGTAATAGTGCGACTTGGGCGCGTTATATGCACCCAGACATGCTTCCCCTGCTGTCCCAGTTGCATTCCAGCAGTGTTGGCATCCTTTTCTGAGGTTCCAGGGTGGACTTGGTGACCTCCAAGTGGTCGAATTGAGATTTCCAAGTGGCGAGCATTTTTTTCCCATAGACTTTAATGGGATTCGATATCCGGTCGAATAGTCGAATTTCGCAGTCTATTCGAATCGAATTTCGAACTTTCGAATATTTCACTACTCGCTCATCTCTAGATATTAACAGTAAAAAAAAAAAAAAAAAAAAAAAGACTACTGTAATGAAAATGGGCACCTAGCTATCTACCACCAGGTATGAGTAAGCCCGCCTCATCCACTTTCTATAGATGAAGGTCCACTAACATTAAAAATAGTTTAGTAACAGTTGCCACCATGCTATCATTTAAGTTTTGCTAAAACCCATTATTATACAACGGTTTCTTTAACTGATTCTAGAATGTATCACCGCAAAACAGTGCCATTATACAAAGCATCAATAGGTGGCGCTGGCTTACAAGTCACATACGCCACTGCTGTTCTCTGTTCTTATTGAGCTCTAGGTTTATTTAGGTTTTTGCGCATTCGGCTGCATTAAAGTGAAGTCACTGATAAAAGGATTATGAAAATAAATGCTGTGCATCCTGTCGTTAATAACAATCTAACATGCCGATATCTCCCTGAAATAAACAGACCTATATATACCATCAGGTTCACAGACTTACACGTGATATGGAACAGTTAAGTAACATAAATGTAAGTAGTTATGTAAGAAGTCATTCCTCTCTGCTGTTTATCGCACATGTATATAGAGAAACTTTGTCAACCATTGTGTGAAAGAGAGTGTGGATCTATTTTTGCCCCCTGACCTTGGCCTAAACCACTTTTGGCTCTCCACACTTCACTGCATATAATTTACTTGCCATCAGAAAGGAACTATGAAGATATATTGACTTCATATTCTTTTCCTAACAACAAACATGCTTTATATAGCCTATACGCTTTAGGGCTCATGCACACAACCATATTTCCTTTCCGTGTTCGTTCAATTTTTTTGCAGACCATATGCATAACCAGGGGCGTACATAGAAATCATTGGGCCCCATAGCAAGAATCTGAATTGGACCCCCTAACTCTGCCCAGTCCAACCCCTGGCCCATCCCACCTCCTGCCCTGGCTCCTCCTCTGCCACACCCCCATTTGCTGCAAAAGGAAAGGCCGTAGGAACAAAACCCATAAAACGGTGGAGGAATTGCATTTTTTTTCCAATTCCTCCTCATTGGGAATTTTATTCTGCTTACCACTACATTGTATAGGGCACTGGGACAACCACAAGGAGACGTTATACCATATGGGGCCCCTGGGGCAGCCACAAGGAGACGTTATACCATATGGGGCAGCCACAAGGAGATGTTATACCATATGGGGCAGCCACAAGGAGATGTTATACTGTATGGGGCAGCCTCATGTGCGCTGACCGCTTCTATGAAGTCACAAAATACTGTATTTTTCATATCATATCCCCCATAAATTTCAGTACATCACATCAGCCCTCCATGTCAGACCCCCATCAGACCTCAATTCAGCTCTTTCAGACCCCCATCAGACCCTCAGGTCAGCCCCCCATCAGACCTCAAATCAGCCCCCATCAGATCTCAAATCAGCCCACTCAGCCCCCATCAGACCTCAAATCAGCCCCCATCATACCTCAAATCAGCCCCCATCAGACCTCAAAGCAGCCCACTCAGCCACCATCAAACCTCAAATCAGCCCCATCAGACCTCAAATCAGCCCACTCAGCCCCCATCAGACCTCAAATCAGCCCTCATCAGACCTCAAATTAGCCCACTCAGCCATCAGACCTCAAATCAGCCCCCATCAGACCTCAAGTCAGCCCCCATCAGACCTCAAGTCAGCCCCCATCAGACCTCAAGTCAGCCCCCATCAGACCTCAAGTCAGCCCCCATCAGACCTCAAATCAGCCACTCAGCCATCAGACCTACAATCAGCCCCCATCAGACCTCAAATCAGCCCACTCATCCCCTATCAGACCTCAAATTAGCCCACTCAACCCCTATCAGACCTCAGATCAGCCCACTCAAACCCTATCAGACCTCAAATTAGCCCCCTTCAGACCTCAGATCAGCCCACTCATCCCCCATCAGGCCTCAAATTACCCCCCTTCAGACCTCAGATCAGCCCCATAAAACTAAAATAAAAAACTTCTCTTAACTTTCCTGCGCTGCGGCTCCGCTCCGGCGCTCCTCTGTCTTCCCCTGCCGGTGCTGCACTGTCACCTGACTGTGTGCAGCGTCAGGTCATAATAGTACAGCGCATGTCCTGACGCTGTACGGAGCCGCACGCACAGGAGGGTGAGTATTCTGAGCGCTTGCAGCTTTTCTTCCCTGCTAGTGAGCGCTTCCATAATGGAAGCGCTCACTAGTATACGCTTTATAAGACGCACGGCCATTTTCCCCTTACTTTTGGGGGAAAAAAGTGTGTGTTATAAAGCGAGAAATACGGTATTGCAGTTATTAAGAAACAGCGATATCGCCATATCGCTGTTTCTTAATACCGCCAAGACCAGTATATCGCCCAACACTAAGGGGGCGGGGACTTCCGTACCCTACGGGCCCCCCTGTGCCGCGGGCCCCATAGCAGTGGCGTGGTCTGCCTATATTGGCGGTACGCCACTGTGCATAACCATTCACTTTAATGGGTCCGCAAAAAAATGGAAATTACTCCGTGTGCATTCTGTATATGTATGTCCGCATGTCCATTCCGCAAAAAAATAGAACATGTCCTATAATTGTCTGTTTTCCAGACAAGGATAGGCATTGTCAGGAGGGATCCCCCCCAAAAAGGATGCAACACAGTTGTCTTTTTTTTTTGTGGATACGTGTTTTGCAGACCAGTGAATACATATGGTCATGTGAATGAGCCCTTAAAGGAACACAAAATTTACAAACTTGTAATTGAAATTCTCCTTAATCTCTTCGTTTAATTTGATCATCTTGCGTCAGATTTTGAAAAGAAAATTGAGAATTATATAATTAAATCATCTGTATGTGTCCCAGAAGATAAGCCTCCTCCTTACCGCCCTGTGACTGACTGTAAGATAACTTACTACAGCAGGAGCCTTCCCCTCTGTCCTGTCTTCAATAGGTCACTAATCCCCACCCCTCAAACAAATACATGCTGTGCAGAATTTCTTCATCACTCATGAGTGGAACATACATGTTCCAGAGAACATGTTCAAAGAGATTGTAAAACAGTGTGAGCATGTTTATCTCCTGTTTCATTTTATCAGCAATTCCTAGGTTAAGGTCCATTTACATGAGCTGACTGAGCAGGCAATTATCAGGAACAAACCGTTGTAAACTGCCTGCTCGTCAGAAGAGTTTGAAGCTACATTTACATGGAGCAATTACCTCCGCTATATGGGGACGAGCGATCACTGCAGGCAGAAACAATGATTTAGATGTCTGCATCAGTGATACTTTCACCTGATGTATGAGGGCAATTGGCATCGACAATTATTGGAAACAAGTGTTTTTAAGAACATTAGTCCATGTAAGGACCTTCAGGAAAATAAGCCCTATCCTAAAGACAGTTGGCTGGGAAATCAGCTTATTCATGTAAATAGGATATCCTTAGTGATGAGCTGTTATTGCCAGGGAACAAGGGAAAGTAATGTCTGACCACACATAGGAGCAGAAATAATGAAGAGAGCCCTCCCTTGTGTAACTCAAAAATTGCTGAAATTATTTTCATTTTTGTAACCACTTAACCTATGTTAGACAGTAAGTTCTTTGGTAATTTCATTTTTATTATATGAGTTTATATTTATTTCAGCACAATAATTCAATAGAACTGTAATGTATCTTCAAAACCTGACCTCTGCATTTCCTGCCTCTATACAGCCTCTATACAGTAAGTAATGCCGCCATGCTGTTGTACAGATACACTTGGTTTGAAACATACCTTTGGAATTCCTTTGCAAATATTCTATATCCAGAAAACTATTCTATATGGCAATTAGGGTACAAATCGACCAGCATGGCGTTTCCAAAATTTCTAAGAGCCCAAGAGCCTATTCAGTGAGCTCAAGCCTGCCCATTCACAGAGCCTCCTCATGTGCTCCTAACCGCTGGTATCTTCACTGTGGGAGCACTGCGATCTTGCAGTAAGGATAGTGAGGCAGATGCCCTTACAATACAGTTTGAAGAGCAAGCCAATGCAGAGAGTGGGGTGACATCACCAGCAGATGGGGGACGGTGTCGGCGATGTGGCAGGCAGTTAGGAGCACATGGGGGAGGTACTGGGCTCTGTTAATGGGCGGGCTTAGGCTCCTTAAATCGGGGGGGTCTTGGGCTCTTAGAAAGTTTGGAAATGCCCAACGGCATGGTAGCATAACTTATAGAGGCCAAATGTTGGCGACAGATTCAATTTAAAGGGTTATACACATCTCAAACATTGGTAGCATGTCTCTAGGATTAGACACCAGTGTCAGATAGGTACAGGTCCTACCTCTGGTACCTTCTCCTATCTGCAGAACTGGGGCTCCAAAATGAAGAAAATTCATATTTATGGTAGTTCTGAAAAAAGCTGAGCCAGCATGCTCGCTGATTTTCACAAGTCCTATAGGGGTGACTGGAGAATTCACAGTGCAAGCAAGGCCATCTCTTCATTCACTGTTATGGGACTGCTGGAATGCTCAGATATTTTTTGGAACTTCCATAGCAGTAAATGGAGGGTGGACATGCTTGTGCAGTGCGCTCTCTTTAACTTCAGGGGGATTGTTCTGGATATAGGATGAATAGCTTCCGCAAGCATCCAGTGATGTATCTATCATCGGCATCATCTCCTTAGATTATCCAATTTGAAAAAGTCCAATAATTTATAGTAAAACGTGGGTAATTAATGTAAAACAGTGTTGAATACTGGTACTGACTAAATATCTTAAGCTGTCAGCCGACGCTTCTAAAACCAATTTGTGATATGTTAAACAATGACACAGGGAGGATAACATTGCATTATTTTATCTCTGCTGATCCAATTGAGTATGATCAGTGCAGTACGTGCTTAAATCCAATATAATGTCCCTGGATAAATAATATGGCAGCACAGCCATATACTGCTAAAACTGGCTCCTGTATAATAACCTCTGGGAAAGTCCATTGTGCTCTACTCCTCCTTATTCTTGTAAACAGGTGCGTTTCATTCACATGATCATATCTTACCATTTATGTGCGATGTGATGAGATCTTCATCTGAAGAGTCTAGTTTGTTATCTTTTGTGCTTTCTTCTTGTTCAAGTAGTCTGTCTATCATGGCAATAATGCAGTTTAGACTCTTCCCGACGTTGACCCACACCCTATCCTGAAAAGAACATAAGCATCACAAAAGATACACTAACACAAGACTTACAAACAGAGAATAGCAATACATAAGTGCACGTAGATAAAGCCAAAGAGACATCATAAAACAGGCAGCTGAACAATAATGTGTCATGTTAAGCATCGCTCTGCCAGAGGAAGTGGTGATGGTGAACTCCCTAAAAGAGTTGAAGAGGGGTCTGGATGTAGTACTTGAGTATAATTATATTATAGTTATTAGATTTCTGGGGGAGGGCTGTTGATCCTGGGAGTTATTCTGATTTTCTGATTGTCAGAAGGAATTTTCCCCTCAAAAAGTAAGAAATTTAGCTTCTACCTCATAAGGATTTTTTTGCCTTCCGTCTGGATCAACTTTGGAGTATAACAGACTGAACTGGATGGACAGATGTCTTTTTTAAGCCTTACAAACTATGTTACTATGAATGCAACTCTTTTACATAAGTTAGGCCTCATGTGCATGGCACATTCATATGTTCATGGAGCCAGTATGTTGCATACTATGACACACTTACCTACATTTGAGTTGGTTAAATTGGAGCATATAAGCCCCGCCCCCGAGAAGTGGTTTTGGTTAGCATTTTTGGCTCGGGACAGCGGAAATTTGCTAGGACTGTCTCTGAAAATCAAGGACAGTCCTGGCAAATTCGGGACAGCTGGAAACTATGCTTTGGGACACTTCATGGGCTGCTATATTGTGTCTGCTTATGGTGCAGAATTATAGAGTTATTCTATCCTAGAAGATGTTGTACAATATTGACTGAATTATAATGTTTGAATGGGGTTTAAAACAACTTTACATATACAGGTGGTCCCTCAAGTTACAATATTAATTGGTTGCAGGACGACCATTGTATGTTGAAACTATTGTAACTTGGGTAATTGGTTCCAAAGCCCCAAAATGTCATTCAAGATAACAGATGAAGATTTAAGAAAAATAAGCAGATAACTAAGACAGATAAAACAAGTCCTTACATAGCAACTAGAGATGAGCGAACCTGCTCGTAACGAGCGGTTCAATGCTCGGATCCCCTGAGCTCCCCTGCCCGCAGCCATCCGGATCCGTCTTCACCCGACTGTAAGTCAATGGGGATGGATCTGTTTGGTGTCACACACTGGTATGTGACTACAGTCGGGTAAGGACAGATCCGGATGGCTGCGGACAGGGGAGCGCAGGGGATCCGAGCATTGAACCGCTCGTTACGAGCAGGTTCGCTCATCTCTAATAGCAACTAATACAGCTATGTAACCAGAGAAGTGGCCTTGATTGGTTGAATCTGAGTGTGAAACCTGTATTACATAGGCCAAGCGATTGAGCAAGCGATTGTCAGAAGGGAAACAATCCATCCAGTCAGGAGACTGCTGCTCCACCCCAGGAGACTTCTGCTATAGATGCTCAGGTCCTTGATATGGCTCTCAGCTTTACCAACTTAATCCTAGTACATTAACAAAATAAGCTCTATCACATTTCTAGACTTAGGCCGCTTTTACATGAGCGAGTTGCACTGTCCGGACTCAGAGCGTGAGTATAACACAGCACCCGTCCTGAACTTCTAGCACTGCAGGGTCGCATAGCATTATATTGATTTATGATGCTATGTAACCCTTACTGTACTGGAATGTATTGGATATAATGCTATGCGACATAATGCTGTCACTGTTATCTAATTCCAGAACTGTAATGGTTACATAGCATCATAAATCAATATAATGCTATGCGACCCTGCAGTGTTGGTCAGAGTCACTCCTAGGGCTGATGTCTCTCGTTAGCTCATTAAAAAGGAGAATATGTATATAAAAAAGCCTTAGAAATATGTCTGCACTGCACATTACTTGACAGCACAGAAGGAATATGTAAAAGCAAACAAACAGTTCTCACACATGATAATACATACAATAAATTCTGATGTCAATTAATTTTGATTGTTTTCCTAGAAACAGTACATGCCAACCTAGTAAACAGCATAAAGACTATTAACAAGAAAGTGAGTGAATTCTCCCTGTGTGGTTTACCTTTACATCAGGAGCTCTAATGAATCATAGCAACTTCAATTACATCAGCTAACATTAGACTTCCTACATTCACGCTGGTCTTTAAAACAATGTTCCTCTAAGGTATTATTATTTTTCACAATTATACACAAGTTAAACAGTTATCTCGGCAGTTCACAATTCATTTTGCTTTCGTGCTTTCTAAATACGCTCGTTGGCTGCAAATGAAAACGTATTGTCCTCATTTAGATGGTTGATGAAGATATTACAATTATGGTCCCTCTCTTGGCAGACATAATATACCAGGCACAATAACAGCGCCAATCTATGCACACCCGCAGTGTTTCAAACTTCGCAGTAAAACCTCCAGAGGAAAGATTTACAGCCTACATTAAATGCAAAGTTTATTCTGCACACATAGACCACCTCAAAGTAATACTGCATTATAGATCAAATGGAATAATACCCATAGGTAGATTGCTATTGGAACTCTGTGTATAGGTAACACAATGATTATTCTTACACTGACTGTTACCATGGTTTTAGTCATACTGGTTCATATACAGTAAATTTCTGAATGTGCCGCTGACCTATATACCCAAAAGAGACATTTATACTCCAGTGTCAGTAAGGATCTAGGTAGAAATATCATAAGTGCACTGAACCCACTAAACTGAGGTGCACTGTATGTATAATGTATACATGAGAACCCCTTCCCTCACAGTCTACGCAATGTACAGAATACCGGTGGCTTTTCTATCTTTAACATATGTGACACGCCTGGAATTGAATAGGCCCTAGACAGCCTGTTAGGGAGGAAGTCCAAACTTCAGTGCCTCAGCAATTTTTTTATTTTTGGAAATAGCTCTTATTTTTGAAAACCAAGAGGGCTTAAAGGGCATCCGTCAGTAGATTTGTACCTATGAAACTGGCTGACCTGTTACACGTGCACTTGGCATCTGAAGGCATCTGTGTTGGTCCTATATTCACATCTGCCCACATTGCTGAGAAAAATGATGTTATAATATATGCAAATGAGCCTCTAGGAGCAACGGGGTATTACTGTTACTCCTAGAGGCTTAGCAATCTCTGCAACTTCCACACCCCTGTACTTTGATTGACAGGACCAGGCTGTGCAAATGTGATCACGCCTGGCCCTGTTAATAAAGCGTAGAGGGTGGAGCAGTTGCAGAGACAGCAGAGTCTTTAGGAGTAACGGCAACACCCCCATTGGTCCTAGAGCCTTATTTGCATATAATAAAACATCATATTTCTCAGTAATGCAGGCACATATGAACACGGGACCAACACGAATGCCTTCAGCAGCCAAGTGCACACGTAACAGGTCAGCCAGTGTCATAGCTACAAATCTGCTGACAGATGTCCTTTAATAATCAAAAACACATTCCATAGTACAAATTTATTTTGGCAGGGGAAATTTATAGTGTTTTGTAAAAGTCTTTATAAGATAGGGTGTTATGGTGACCAAATTACAAACAGGGCAAGTATGGCATGTGTGAGTCTTGGATTTATTTTTTCAGAAACTCATTAGATGGGGCAGTGTCAGACTGTGGATGGACTCACTATTGAAAAGGGGAATGGTAACACCCCATTGTAGTTATTCACATATTTCGAGGAAGAATGACACAATGTAGAGCTGCCCATGACCAATAGGGTGAGATGAAGCAGAAATACTTACCCATTCTTCCTCATCATATTCAGAGTGGTGAGGAATAGAGTCTTGCCTGCTTATTGGGTGAGCGTTGTCCTGACTTTGCAAATCATTCTCAGTCGGGCTATTTCTCGGGTCTGTAAGCTTCACGTTTGCACAGCCTGGCCGAGCCGTGTAGAGTGCCAAGAGAGCACTGCTGACCAAAGGGTCTTTAAATGAATGAACAAACAACTCCGTCTGCAAAGTGAAAAAGCAAAGTAATCATTAAAAAAAGATCATTTTATGTAAAGTATCTGCTGTGAAACATAACCGAGATGGTTAATCAAGGCTCCTGCTAGAGTGCCTCATTCACAGCAGTCCACCATGTCATAAAATCCCATTTGTTAGCAGGTTAAACAGTTATGTTTTAGTATACTATTTATGGCAGTGACAAGGCTCATAACTTACATACGAAAAATAGATGTGGAATAATTCTGCTTTAAAGACAGCCATTAACATTTCACTTAACAATTTTACTATCCAGATGGGATTGTATAAACTGTCATACGGATTGAAATAAAACGTCAGTCTGAATCCGACTAAGAAAATCATTTCATTGTGTTACGGCTTCAGTGGGAAATGGTGATAAGGCAGTGAATGAGGCGCCTATGATTAGGGGTGGTTTACAGAGCAAAGCCTAATTTATTATAATACAATGTCCCTTGTTTCTGAGTGTTATACTTATTCTGCTTAGTATACACTTTTTAAAGGAGATCCTTTTCAAACTCACGGGGTGTATCTTTGTACTCAGAAGCTTGCTTTTAAACAGTTCAGGAAAAAAAAAAAAAAAAAATAATATATATATATATATATATATATATATATATATATATATAGTGGTGATGTGTGTAGTAATGTGAGGTGTGGGGTGTGTATCTCGCCTGGTTTGTCAGTTTAGCCAAGTGAGAACTGAAATCCAGAAGTATAGCTAGCTGGTATATCTTCAGCAAGCATAGTTGCTGGAGCTGGGTTTTGTTTAATGTTGCATGGGCTGGATTTCTTTGGCTGGGAGACAGGTTGGAAGTGGGAGTCTTCCAGTCCACACACCCTAATCCGTCACAGGTTTTCCCTGGCCCCAGGTGAGGCCAGCTGGATTAATCAGGCAGGGATAAGTTAACCTGCACTGTGTGTTAGAGAGGGAGAGGGCCCCAGGGAACAGACCTGGAGAGGGCCCGTGTGGTCCCAGCCAGAAGGGCTGGGGGGCCACAAGGCTAAGGAAGCCTGAGAGAGAGAGTGAAAGGCTGAGGAGGCCTGACAGGTTAGAGCCTGCGGTGGCTCTGTGTGGTCTCAGCCACGAGGGCTGAGGGGCCACAAAGCTCAGTGTAGCCTGGAAGTTTGGGGGGCCCAGTGACCCTAGGAGAAGAGGGTCACACGGTCAGAGTCGGGAGGACTGTTGGACCATATCCCCCCGAAGGTACGGTTTAAGTCACAGCCAGGACGCTGCTGGACTGAACGTCTGAGGAAGCCGCACTTAAAAGCTGTGTGTGAACAGCGTTTGTATTTAGGTGAGTTAGCTGAACTAGGTGTAGTCAGAGCATAGCCAGGCAGGTGTTATTTTGATGGTTTTGTTTCATGCTGGAGCAAAAAGTGTGAAAATAAAGTGATGTGGACTTGAAAATCCCTGTGTTTTGAAGAGATTGTGTGATGTCGACCCCCTGAGAGGATACGATCCCTTACAGTATATATATTTATAATTAGATATTTATCACCACCAGAGAGATAATGATAAATTATAAAATGCAATGGAAACTGTTTAAATCTCTATAACGCAGTGAGCTCCCTCTAGTGGCCACTGCAAGCAGACATCCTTTATTACTATATGATGATTCGAAGGCAAGATTTTCTATTATAATAGAAAAAGTCTCTGACAATTTTGGACCTACTTAGGTCAACCTTCATTAACCTACTTAGTCAATCTGTAATTAAGTCAACCTTCATTAACATCTTCAGTACCGTAAATCAAACAGTATAATATTAAATTATGTCATTATAAACCACCGTTGCCCCCCAGGAATATTAAAGTTTAAAAAAGACCTGCAGTACAAACACAACTTTCCATCACACTGCACTCAGTCTGATTGTCTAGAACACTCTGGACTTTTTCATAGAAACATAGAAGACTGATGGCATTAAAAGACCACTTAGGGCTCTTTTACACTAGTGGATTCAGTCCGAGAAATCCGCAGCATGTAGGAGAGCCAAGCCCCGTTCAGGACAGCAGAGGCACGGAGCATTAACATGATTGATAATGCTCTGTGCCTCTCTGCGATCATTTTACTACAAAATCACAGTGAGATAAAGTTGTCACTGTGATTTTTTTAGTAAAAAGATCAGAGGCACTGAATATTATCAATCATGTTAATGCTCCATGTCTCTGCTGTCCTGAACGGGTCTTGGCTCTCCTACATGCTGCGGATTTCTCAGACTGAATCCGCTCATGTAAAAGAGCCCTTAGTCTGACCTTATATTATTTCTTTTTTTTATCTTAGGATAGATGTGTGTTTATCCCAGGCATGTTTAATATCACTTACTGTAGATTTCCCAACCACATCTGCTGGAAGTTTTCTTCAACCAATCTTTCAGTAAAATAATATTTCCTGACATTGCTTTTGATCTTACCCCCAGCTAATTTCAGATTGTGCCCTCTTGTTCTTGTGTTTAGCGTCTTATGGAGAACACTTTACTCCCGAACCTTATTTAAACCAATTACATATTTAAAGGTTTACGTGGAAAGTTTTATGCTTAAGAGCCACCATTGTGTAGCCTGTCTCTGTACCTGTTCCATTTTATCGTTTTTTTTTTGTAGATGGGGTCCCCAGAACTGGACACAGTATTACATATGTGGTCTCACTAGTGCTCTATACAGTTGGATCACAACCTCTCTCTTTATACTGGTTATACCTCTATCTATACAGCAAAGCATCCTATTTGCTTTGCCCCTGCTGCGTCTCCACACTGTACACTCATTTTGAAGCTGTCTGATATCAGGACACCTAAATCCTTCTCTTCTGAAGTCCTCGCTAACACAGAACTGCCAATATTAGATTCAGACATTTGGAAACATTGAACTGCAGTTTCCATACAATTCCATTGTCTGGACTATTTATCTAGTGAAGCTAAAAACCCCTCTAGGAATATCAACCCTATTACACACTTTTGTGTCACTGGCAAACAGACAAACCTTACCAACCTAAACTTCTGCTTTGTCGCCAACAAAGATATTAAAAAGAATAGGACCCAGAAAGGATTATTGAGGTACACCATTTTTGACTCATCTCTGCTCAGAATGTACCCCATTAGCCATGTGACATTTCACACTGTCTTCCTGGAAGATCCAATCCTCCCTAGGGAGACAATCAGCATGTATGGCTGTACATGATCTACAAGAATGGATTCATACCCAAGTAGGTTGAGAGTACCTTCCACATGGATGAGTGGGCCCAGAAAATGCCATGAAAACATTCCCCAGACCATAACACTGCCACCACCAGCTTG
Source organism: Rhinella marina (assembly GCA_900303285.1). NCBI lineage: Eukaryota > Metazoa > Chordata > Amphibia > Anura > Bufonidae > Rhinella > Rhinella marina. Next base: position 50,490 of record ONZH01019435.1, on the reverse strand, counting down.
TGTTCTTCCAGCAGTGGCTGCAGGGTGTTTGTTCTCTGATATTTCTTGCCTGACACGCTAACGTCCATGCAAACTTCCAATTTGCCAATGGAACTTCATGAGCCGTGGTACAGTCACCATCCATCTGTGTCACAGCCCCACACGCAGTAGGGCTTGCTGAACTTTAGACATGTCTGGTAGTCCACCTTTATAGCTGACATTCAGCTCTCACATCAATGGCACGTGGTTGCAGTTTTCAAATCACTTATTCACAAACGGTGCCACTCATGATACACTTTCACCACAGCAGCACATGAACAGTTCACAAACTGTGCAGTTTCAAAAATGCTGCCTCCTTTCAATATCCCTTTTTGCAACTCTGATAAATTTCCCGTTGACAGCAACGAGCCAGCTCACAATGCAACTTCGTTCATGAGCTAGGCACTGCTAACGTTGAAAGTAGGAACTGGTCATAATAACGTGACTCAAATGTGTTGATGGATGGATTATGTAGATAGCTTGTCACTCTCTATGGCTGACAGCCCATTGTAAAGTTCCTGTCTTGCTTTCTCTGAATGCTGCTACCACTCCTTCTCCTTCTTTTGTTCCGACTGCCACTAGTGGAAGCTGTGTCGCTGCACTAACAGGTTACATGCTAGAGCGGTGAATCGTGCGGTGAACCGAGGGTTTAAATAGTGATTCCTGACAGTGTGCCCTGTTTGTCCACAACTGAATCTGCGTTCTGATTTTAAAGATACAGTTTCAAAGTTGTGGCGCCATCTAATGTGGCTGTCAAGGGCCTGCTGGGGGCCACATGCAAGGGAATGCTCTGTTTACCGCTCCAGATAAGAATCAGCTGTCAGAATTTGCAGAGGAATGCAAAGATGAAACAAATACCATATTACCAGAGACTTACTGAGAGGGCATACTGTAGGCATGGGCATATAAGGTAAGTTACTTTCCGGCACCAAACTGGCACTTTCAGAAATTGTATTGTCAAATCAGCAGATCCCATAGCTCAGTATTATCAGGACTTTTGATGAAAGGGTCTTTAAGGGTGACAGGTTCTCTTTATAACGGATGTCTACTGAGTGTAATCACAGCTATAGTTTCCTATATGACAACCAGAGTCTGAGAGCAGACTGATGTGATAAGTTATTGGGAGTTTGAGTGACAGCAAACATCCAAGAATAAAATCCAAGATAATGTTTATTATGCAAAACCCATCGAGCTGCATGTCTTTGTATAAAACAGAACAGATTTTTCCAGATGTTGTACCCACTAAGTCATTCTTCAATACCGGTATAACTGCTCTAAAATATTCGATCAATGAACACACAGAGATTTTAGCAATGTTAAAATATTACCAGATTATGGGTACAAATACTTCTAATTGGGCTTTTCAACCCTCTTATCTATACACCTAATTCAAATTTAAATGAGCTATAAATATCTGAAGCCTTCCATTGTTTCACACAGGCTTATCTCAAGCAATAAATACAGAATTAGCTGGTAGATAAGGAGATACAGATGTAACAGACATCAATTTGTCTTTCAACTCAGGGATTTTATCACACTCCATTGTGAATGCATCATTATAACTGGAAGAAAGCTAGCACAAGGGTATACATATCATATGGAAATCTGTGCCACTGCTATGGGGTCATTATATAGGACCTGTCACTACAAAATGCAGTGCAGCCTGCAAACAGCATGTTATAGAGCAGGAGGAGCTGAGCAGATTGATGTATATTTTGATGGGAAAAGATTCAGTATAATCCGTAATTTATAACCCATAGATATAACCCACAATTTATATCTCTGCTCTTTCTGACTTCAGCTGTACACGGGAGGTGTTAGCAGTGACTGATAGCATTCCCTGTGTACGTGTGTATACATAGATAGCTGTCAGTCATTTATATCTGTACACGGGGTTGATGTTATCAGTAATTGATAAAATTCCCTGTGTAACTGTGTATACAGAGATCTGTCACAGATAAGACTTTCCCCATGAACAATGAAATCAGAAAAAACAGACTCTTTTCTCACAACTGTAGATATCAATCTGCTCAGCTTCTCCTGCTCTTTGACATGCTGCCTGCAGATTACATTGCATTGTATGGTGAGAGGTCTTCTTTAAAGGAGGTCATCAAACGCTCCTTTCACAGAACCTGGAGGTGTGGGGGTGTACTGACACTAGAACAGAGATCCCCAACCAAATCCCCCCCCCCACAGTCCCGTCTGCCACTGGCTGCTCCCTCCTCCCCCGGATGTTTTTATCCACGCATGGGGAGAAGCTGAAGCAGCGGTGGGAGACCAGGAGCGGTGCAGGGAGCCCGGTACGTATACTCCATATGAGGGGCCCTGCATATGGGGGGGGGGGCAGTTTGTAGTATTGGATAAACTCTTTAAGATCGCAATGTTGTACTGCTAACATTGCAACTAATGATAGTTCACCAACTGTTAGTTTGCAGTAAGTTATGGGGCACAATGTGAGCACATTCACTGGTATTAGTTGTGATGCAGCAGCACGACATTGTGATCTTACGTTGTATGGCCACACATTGTGTAGCCCTAGCCTGAATGAGTGAGGGTAGTTTTAGTCTAAAACAGACCCACATTACACGCTCACTCTCAATATACCCCCACCCTACACTTCACTCCCATTTCATCATCCGCACTATCCTTATTATTGCTCTGTGGTCAGGTCATCAGTGTGGTAGCAACCAAACATAATTTTAGAAATAATAAAAATAATTACAGAGGCATCTAAGTGCACAGATGTAGTAGGTGTTAAGCCAACTGTTAATATGCTATTAATTAACTATTATTGTAACAGAATAGCGAGCTACAGTAATAGCATTGTGCACCGCTGCTGTTAGTTTCATGCCTCCAGTACATTTCTAAGCTGTCAGCTGTGACTGGAAATAGAGGACAGGACGTGGGAGGCTCCTGTCTTGTCCTCTGTTGCATTCTGATTGATCTCCAGGTGGCAACTCTCAACTTCTCTCTTCACCTTGATACTGCTCCATAAGCACTACAGCAGCCTGTAGCTACAGTATTTTGGAGACTGTGATATGCAGCAAAGTCCATGGCACTTTGAGGATGCTAAAAGGGGTTTCCAGGCTCCTGAGGATAGGTAATTAATATCTGACACCAGTGACCCCCACCGATAAGCTGTTCCTTGCAGCCTTCATAACTAGAACTAGGACTATGAGTGGAACAGGAAGCACAGCTCTGTTCGAAGTATAGTGACTGTCCTGGGTTACTGCACCTCGGCTCCTATTGAAGTGAATGGGAGATGAGCTGTGGTAACACAGCAGGACTGCTACAGTACATGCTTGAAATGGTGCTGTGCTTCCTGTTCCATTCACAGTATTAGTTCAAATTCTGGTGGCTGCAGGGAACAGTTGATCAGTTGGGGTGTGAGGTGCTGGACCCTCATCAATTAGATAGGTCATCAATATCAAGAGCCTGGAAAACCCATTTAAGGGTGGAGACCACAGATTACATGTATTCTGCATTTTAGACCATGTCAAGTGGATTATGGTTTAGTGAATCCACATTCAGGTATGCAACCATAACAGTGCAGACCCTCTAAACAAATACAAACCTCAGAGCAAACCCTTTAAGCCAAGTATGTAAAATTAGTGGCCCTCCTGCTGTTGCAAAACTACAATTTCCATCATGCTTGGATAGCCTAAAGCTAGCAGGGCATGCTGGGAGTTCAAGGTTTAAAAACAGATGGAGGGCCACGAGTTTTAAATCCCTGCTCTAAGCTAAAAACAGGAACCTGACCCCATAAACTAAAAAAGACCCCAGACTAGGCTCCATAAATAGCGACCCTAGACCGTATGCGCACATACTGATTTCTCTCCACTCATGCAGTCCTCTTCACTTCTGGGTCGTGGTATCAGGTCACTGTCTACAGAGGAGAACAAAAGTGAAAAGAACTGCAAGAAGGAGCAGAAGTGAGAATACTATATTTTAAAGAAGATGCAGGGCATGATGCGAGTTGTAGTTTGGCAACAGCCAGAGAGCCACAGGTTGAAGAACACTGCTCTAATGTCTGTAATAAGACACTGCTTAGAATGTGAAATTGTCTTCAGTACAATAGAGAAAACTAAAGTAGAGAAAGCTTAAAGTGTAACTGTCGTTTCAGGCAATTTTTCAGAATAAGTTGCCATGTGGGCGTACATTAGGAATAACACTATTTCTACCCATTATATTGTTTGTATTCTACATTTATTATCAGTTTTTCTAAGTTTTTCTGAGCTGGTAGATGGAAACTTGCTGGTTTCATGTCTGCCTATACACTAGACATGGAGAGACAAGGGATCCTGCTTGGCTTACCGGCTATCTGTAGCACACTTTCACAAACAGGAGCACAAACGGAGGACATTATACAGCAAAAATAAGCAGTTTAGATGTAAATCCAGCAGTTAATTAAGACAGTAAATCACTTACAAACCAACTACAGACTTTCTGTGCTTGTCTCTGCCTCCGCCTGTCCGCAGCAGCCCCTCCCTTGTTCTTCTCCTCCCCTCTCCATAGACTTCTATTCTGACTGGTAAGCATCTTCTCTGAAGACAGATTTGAGCACTGAATTGAGAGTTATTAAAAAGGCGGTGGAGCAAGACTGAAGTCTGATAAGAGGACAAAGATGTATTCTTCTTTGATGGGCAATACTTCATTACAAGGTCTTATATTTTCTTGTAACATTCATTTATGAAAAAAAATTAAACAGTAGGCACTCCAGCCTTTGTAATCCTGTGGATAGTACTATATTCTTTAAATCCTTGTATATTGACATTTCTTCCTTACTAAAAGATAACAGTGATTCAGTACAACCTGCTCTAAATTGTGTCATGCCTTGAAATCACTCCAAGCTATAAAGATCTATTTCTGCTCATAGTATTGCAGAGGTATGGGCTTCACAGGCCATCTGTCTACATAGACTTCTTTCTTCTGCATCCAAATTGTGTCTGGCTGGTTTCTGAGGGAATAACTTACCAAGCAGTTGTTGTTCTTTTAAGTTCGTCCCAATAAATGTCAAAATCAAAAACAATGTAAATAATTAATGTGCTTGAAGCATTGTGCAAGTTAAGGACACCTGCACCGCCTGGCACCGCACAACCGCAGCCCATACCTCAAATCTTCTTATGAAAGGGACATATCAAAGATGGCCATGAAAGGTTCTTTTTTCTAAGTCTCTCAATTGAACTGGTTCTTTTTTTTTCTATTATAAAGTACTGGAGAAAAAAAATAGCTCACCCACAACAGAATTCGGGATGAGCAGCAGCTAGGATCTATCTTTGGAAAGCTAAAAGCTATACAGTAGCTTACTTACAATTACTATACTTTCTGTACAATAGCAAGCATTAAGCAACTCGCCTCCATGGCTTTCAAGTTCATGAGAAGCAACAAGAACAGTTAATACCATACAACCGTATAAAAGAAACAGTAAAGGATTAAATAAGTTCATATTTTTTTAGTATTTTTTATATAGATCAATATGAATAGGTCAAAAAAATGTTTGCGTTCAAAAAAAGTCAGCTATATTATAGTTTTATATCCTTTTATCTTATGGTTAAAGACGTGGATTGAAACAAAATGGGTTACAAAAAATGTGTTGCAGATGCAAGAAAGAAAATCCGCCTCATTCAAGTGAACAAAACTGAGCTTGAATAGTAGACACAGCCATGGCCTTTTCTGGAACCTCAGATAACTTATCAAATAGCAGCTCTCAATTTATTTTAGGATTTCTGTAAGTTGATTTATTTCATGTTTGATAATTCAGGGTTTCTGGTACTGTGCCAAGTATCAAGTCTGCTAAATATCTGATAATTCGTGAATAAGTGTTACAAGCAAAACTAATAAATGTCATATTACATAAAAACGCCCATTTCTCCATCAGACTATGCAGGTACAATACACTATAGAAATAGTGGGGGACATTTATCAAACAGGTGTAAAGTAGAACTGGCTTAGTTATTGTCTTGGGATGTGGTTATGCATAAACATTTTCTTATTTAAAAAAAATTGGTAGTAGTAGAAGTATTGTACTTACACAGAGAATAAAGTTATAATTTTTTTATGCCAAAAAATGAACACCACAAAATGTATAATATAAAAACTCAGTGGCAGTATTGCTGTTTTTTCCTATGCCCCTCCCAGAAAGAGATAATAAAAGTTAAATCAGTAAGTTACCCCAAAATGGCACCATTAAAAACTGCAACTTGTTCCCCATAAGGCTTCATAGACAGAAAAATTAAAATGTTGTAGCTCTTGGAAGAAGAAAAAATGAAAAAAAAAAATTGCTTGATCAGTAAGGCCAAAAAAGGCTGGTGATTAAGGAGTTAACGTTAATGATCAAATATAGTATTATTCCTCATGTACAGACACATGATGACTAATTCTGAAAAGTCACCTGAAACATTCTTCTTAGAATGACACATCCTCATTGACAACCAGCTTACCTAACATGGTTACTAATGCTGAAGATACTACTGTATTAAATGTGGAGATCAAGACGAAATTCTTGTGTTCCATCACAACAGATGTACTGTGCCTCTTGAAAAAAAGCCAACCTATTGCAAAAGTCAAGATGCCATCTGTTTGTATGCTTGTCTGGAGTAGAGATGAGCGAATCTATTCTCCGATTCGTTGATTCGTATAGAATCTTGGAAACTTTTAGCTGCAAAGCGAATCCGAGTATTAGGTGATTCGCTTCGGCTTTGTACGCATTCGCTATGTAGTTTGTCCTATAAATTATACGCTATTGCTACGTATAAGTTACTGTTGCGTACAAATGAAATTCATTAGCAAAATTTTACTGTTTGGTTATCGTGTGCAAAAGCCCGGGAAGAAAGCGGTCACCTGACCTAGTGGGCAGGGCTTGCTCTGATTGGCTCAGGCTCGGTAAGCCAGTGACGCATCACTTCTGCAGCGACTGCTGAGACGAGCAGAAGCACTGTGTGTGAAGTTCTGAGACCTGTTTTGTGAAAATTGGGATGTAATTGCTCTGGGAATCCATATTACACATATCAGGGATACTGCAGGGCAAGTGCAGCGCCAGTTCAGGGCTAGTAATTAATCAGGCAGGGAGAGAGAGAGAGACAGGGAGAGATAGTGAGAGACAGGGAGATACAGGGACAAAGACCAGCTGCAGGGCCACAGTGTGAATTGAAAAATGTCTGGAATGGATAAGCAAAAAGAGTCCAGTTTCAGTCAGACCTCGAGCTCTAAAAAAAAGGAGAAGGTGGCACAGGGCAGAAGTGCCAAAGGACCTGTAGGCGGAGCATCTACTAGTAGTATTCGCAATACTTGGCCGTTGTTCCACCAGGCTAACCCACCGAGGTGCAAAATTGTAGTGGAGGAGAAAGTGGATGAGGTAGTGGAATGGATGGCACGCTCATCTCATTCTCAGCCGGATGATCTGCTGTCATCTGCTGATACAGTATCCATACGAAGCCAGGGGTCAGACTCAAGTTCGGTGAATAAAATTTTGCATGATTCGCTCATCTCTAGTCTGGAGAAATAAAAACTTTCCTGTAGAGGATGCTGTGGAAAAATAATCACTGAGGAACCAGTGAATAACTCAGATTAAAAATCTCAATAAAAACTGGTGCCAAATCAAAGTATGCGCTACGTTTCTCTTTCAGGTGCCACATCAGGGGAAATAAGCAACCAGTCCTCATTCCCCTCAACTGTGGGGGTTACTTTTGGCAAGAGAACTTTTGTTCGGACTAATATTTTACACCTATCAATCAGGGTTGCTAACTGTCCAGAAATCTCTGGACAGTCTGTAGAAATAGGCAACTTTTTTCCTTTGTCCCTGAAGAAAAAAATAGACGTGCCCATGATATTTTTGAGGCTGCTGGTACTAGACTAGATGATTTTGGTGGTAATTATCATTTTACAGCTCACAGTAAATGCTGGTGATAAGTTACTATCAGTATATAGAGCTATAGACATCTTAGAATTTTTTTTTATCACTCATTATGGTCTTCCAATATGTCTGTAAGAAATGTTGGAATGTCCATGATTTTGGGTTAAGTTGTCCAGAAAAAAGAAAAATTTGGATTGGCAACCCTGCTATCAAAAGTCACCTCTGCATGTCACGTACTTATCAATGCCTGGAATAAACCATGATGCCATACATATATTCAGTTCCTTTGGTGGAAAGCCTGTTACTATGCTTCCACCTCTTGTAAAGTCTTCCTCTTCAGCAACAGTCCTTATCATGGGGGCCGCGAGCCACCAGCAGTAAAATGTGTTACTCTATTTGCTCACATCGTAGTGCTGTGCTTGCAAGTACAATCGTGAGTGTAACTGCATAAAAAAAAAATCACTTTCAGATAAAAGAAGGCAAAAAAAAATAATCTTGCTTAGAAGAACATTATTTTCTACTTGCTTCTCGGGAACAATTATTAGCATTAGAAAAGGAAGGACGCTGCTCTTCAATAAAATAACTCAGTTTAATAACTGAATCTGCCGCTCCTGAAAGCCTGCAATCTTACTTTCAAAAGCACCTATAAAAGCAAGAAATAAAGATACAGAACATGTTTAAATTGCTTTTTTTTCAAAGGAAAATGTTTGCCATTGCTTTGCCTTGGCATTTTGAAGTCTATCTTTCAAAATGACTACAGTATATTCTGTTATGTAGGGAATGTCGACCTGTACATTACATAAAAAAAGAAGCATTAGGAGGGAGTCCATTTTTATAAATGAGCAATTGCACGGCAGATTTGGATCTCACCGTTTCCGAGAGTGCTTTTAAAGAGTTTTTGAGGCTGTCCGCAGAGTGCTGTCTTGCTGAATTAAGCAGGAGGTCTGTATGGCTTGATATAAGAGGTTGCAGGTGATTGATGTTGCTTAAAATTTCTTTTGCCTTTGCCGTGTTCTCCGGTGAATAGTAAATACATTGGTACCCAGCGCTGGAAAACAGAAATGCAGATTTCTATTAAACAGCAAGAAAATATTATCAGATTTAACCGAGAACTGAATACTCAAGCTAAAAAACTAAAAGAAAGATAGGGAAATTGATTTCCTGTATTCTGGCAAATGGCAGCATACTTATCTAAGAGAATTCCACACCAATCATTATTTTGAAGTATAGCACCCAAGGAACCACAAATGTACTTATATGTGAAAAGTTGAAACCAATTTATTTGCTAGCTAAGCTTCATAAAAAATAAGTGCTGCATGCTGTAGGTTTATACACTTAAAGAAAGATATTTCGAAGCAGTCTTTTTTTTTTTTTTTTGCTGAACACTGCCAAAAAGTAAATGGACTAGTATAGAAACATAGAAGATTGACGGCAGAAAAAGACCTCCTGGTCCATCTAGTCTGCCCTTTTATTATCCTTTTATTGTTATCTTAGGATAGATACATGTTTATCCCAGGCATGTTTGAATTCAGTTACTGTGGATGTATCAACCACCTCTGCTGGAAGTTTGTTCCAAGCTTCTACTACTCTTTCAGTGAAATAATATTTTCTAATGTTGTTCTTGATTTTTCCCCCAACTAACCTCAGATTGTGCCCCCTTGTTCTTGTGTTCGGTTTCTTATTAATAACCCTTCCCTCCTGAACTTTATTCAGTCCTTTAACATATTTAAAGGTTTCAATCATGTCCCCCCTTTCTATTCTTTCCTCCAGACTATACATATTAACCACTTCCCATCCGGGCCATTTCCCCCCTTCCTGACCAGGCCTAATTTTGCAAATCTGACATGTGTCACTTCATGTGGTAATAACTTTGGAACGCTTTTACTTATCCAAGCGATTCTGAGATTGTTTTCTCGTGACACATTGTACTTCAAGATAATGGAAAATTTGAGTCGATAAGTTTTAATTTTATTTATAAAAAAAATCCAAAAGTTAACGAAAATTTGAAAAAATTCACTGTTTTCTAAATTTCAATCTCTCTGCTTTTAAGACACATAGTGATGCCCCATAAAATCCTTTTTAATTTACATTCCCCATATGTCTACTTTATGTTGGCATCATTTTGGTAGTGTCATTTTATTTTTTAGGACAGTAGAAGGTTTAGAATTTTAGATGCAATTTTTGCAAATTTGCAAAATCAACTTTTTTAAGGACCAGTTCAGTTCTGAAGTCAGTTTGTGGGCTTACATAATAGAAACCACCCATAAATGACCCCATTTTAGAAACTACACCCCTCAAACTATTCAAAACTGGTTTTAGAAATGTTGTTAACCCTTTAAGTATTCCACAGGAATTAAAGCAAAATAGATGTGGAATGGATTTTCCATTTTAATCATTTTTTTTCCTGTAACACATCAAGGGTTAACAACAAAACAAAACTCAATATTTATTACCCCGATTTTGCAGTTTGCAGAAACACCCCACATGTGGTCGTAAACTGTTATTTGGGGATACGAAAGGGCTCAGAAGGGGAGGAGCAGCATCTGCATTTTCTAACATGGGATTTTTTGTCATGGTTTATAAGAGTGATAACTTTTTAATCTTTTTGTGGACTGAGCTGCGTGAGGTCTTATTTTTTGCAGGACAAGCTGTGCTTTTTTTTTTCACCATTTTGGGGTACATCCGGCTTTCTGATCACTTTTTAATGTAATTTTTGGGAGGTTAACTAAAAAAAAAGCAGTTTAGGGGCATTTTTCTATATTTTTTTTACACCGTTCACTTGATGGGGTAGATCATGTGATATTTTTGTAGAGCCAGTTGTTACGGATGCAACGATACCAAATATGTCTACCTTATTTATTTTTTAAATGAAATATTTGGGGGAAAATTATTATTTTTTTATATATATGTGATTTTTTTTTTTTTTTTTACACTTTGTGTCCCCCATAACGTCATACAAGACCTCAGGGGGACATTTAACTTCACTTATTTATTTTTTTTACACTTGATTTCTCCTGTAACTGGGGCTGACATAGTAGCCCCAGTTGCAGGGGAAATACATCCCCAGAGAGGCTGTACAGCATAATAATATGCTGTACAGCCTCAGTGCAGGGCTGATTGGGTCTATGAGAGACCCGGCAGCTCCTGCACTCTCCCGGCCCCGACGATCACGTGACCGCCGGGCCGGAACAGGAAGCGCAATATCGCTTCCTGCTCTGTATGTTCAGAAACGTCCATTCAGAGATAGATAACCACTTCCCGGACGTTTATAGTCAATGGGCAGACGGGAAGTGGTTAAGAACTCTGAGTCTTTCTTGATAAGTTCTATGCTTTAGACCTTCCATCATTTTTGTAGCTCTTCTTTGTACCCGTTCTATTTTAGCAATATCCTTTTGCAGGTGAGGTCTCCAGAATTGAACATAGTATTTCAGATGTGGTCTCACTAGAGCTCTATACAGAGGGATCACAATCTCCCTCTTTCTGCTTGTTATACCTCTAGCTATGCAGCCAAGCATACGATTTGCTTTCCCTACCACCTGGTTGCATTGTTTACTCATTTTGAGGCTGTCGGAGATGACTACCCCCAAATCCTTCTCTTCTGAAGTCTTTGTTAACACAGAACTGCCAATACGATACTCAGATAGAGGATTTCTTCTCCCCAAGTGCATTATTTTACATTTGGAAACATTGAACTGCAGTTTCCATTGTTTTGACCACTTATCTAATGAAGATAAATAATTTTCCATATTACAGACACCTCCTGAAACATCAACCCTATTACACACTTTTGTGTCATCAGCAAACAAGCAAACCTTCCCTACCAAGCCGTTCCTTATGTCACTTACAAACATGTTAAACAGAACAGGACCCAGAATAGATCCTTGTGGCACCCCACTTGTAACCAGCCTCTGCTCAGAAAACACTCCATTAACAACAACCCTCTGGTATCTTTCCTTCAGCCAACTGCAGATCCACTGAACTATCCAGGGGTTAAGTTCAATTTTTAATAACTTATCTATCAGCTCTTTATGGGGAACCGTATCGAAAACTTTGCTGAAATACAGGTAGGAGATATCCACAGCAACACCTTCATCTAGCACTTTAGTTACATAGTCAAAGAAATCAATGAGATTAGTCTGACACGATCGGCCCTCAGTAAAGCCATGCTGGTTTGGGTCCATCAAGTTAGTATGGCCCTTAAAATAAAAGAAAGAAAAAATCCCATGGCTATGTTCACATACATGATGCAGCAGGAAGTACTTTCAGAAAAAAATGGAATACTTTTTATATCTGGTTCTCAACGACAAAGTTTTACCCCACCCCCTCCACTGAAGTCAAGAAGGAGAAAAGCATAGCAAAACCTCGGCACTAGTGAAAAATTTTACAACTTTCATATATGTTTTGTTTCCAATTTTCATTATTTCTGCATGCTGTCAGCAAATGTGATACTGTACAGATTATGGTAAGAACTTCAGGGCAAGGTTTAACTTTAGAAGAAGTACAGACCTAAAATAGTACTGTACTTCCATAGATGATGTGTCGTACATCCATGTGACCAATGCAGCCAATCACTTGCTTAAGTGGTAATGCTAGCATGTTTGACACTTGACAGTCATATGGCTGTACAATACTTCTTTGTCTAGGAAAATTAGCAAAGACCTTGGGGACCACCGAAGCATGGGTATTGAGCAGCAGAGGATTTAACAGGTTAGTAAATGTTATGACATTGCTATCATCTACTATGATTTTTAAAATCACTCAAATAACCCCTTTTAAAGCATAGTTTTCGGTCTGATACATTTTTCCTCACACTGAAGCAAACTATAGTTACATAGTTAATAGGTTGAAAAAGACTTAAGTTCATCAAGTTCAACCAAGAGAATGCCAACCAAAGCTGCCTGCCTGCAGCCACCACTAGGGGGAGCTCATTACATAGGCGGTCATACGGTTTTACCATTGAAGCTGTAATCATCTCTTTGCACTGAGGCTCCCTAGTGGTGGCTAAATAAAAAATGTAGTGTTTTCACATGAACAAAAAAAGAAATTCAGCACCAAGCCCTTTCTCCTCCTGACCCTGTGGCAGTTGTGTGGTCTGCCTCCGCTGAAGATATGCCACTTCAAACCGATCTTCAATATAAGGAGTTTCTTTTTTTTTTACAGAACATGACATGAGTCCCCAACACTAGGAGGATGCTAGGCAAGTACAACATTTTTTTGTGTTTTCTTAAGGTTGTCCCCTTTTGAGAAGTCGGTTAATATTGATATCTATATCTATATTAGATCTGTTTCTAGATTTTGCAGCCAGAAGCCACCACAGAGTATTTTATAGCTACCATTTTCCGTCTTGGGGTGGGCTAGTCTATGTTGACATCAACTATCCCCACCTCATCCCAAAAATGTGATAACAGTGGAGCATCCATTCTGATGACTGTCCCTTGAACTAGGCTTTGAAATAATCTGGTCAAAAAGAGATAATTTTGACGCAGAATAAGTACAGATAGCTGGCATATTTTCCAAAACGTATACGTGTGCAGTCAACTGAACTTCATTGGCAACTAGAGTAGCAACTCAAGAAGCCACTTTACATTACTGCTTCGTATGCTGCCAGCTGGCAGTGGTTTGGAGTTCTTTTTATAGATGCAACATACGAAACGTGATTTTGTGTCTAGACATCTTTTCACTTAGTGCAGTAAATGAGCTGTGCTACCTCAGCAGATGACTGTATATTCAGATTTAATCAGATAACTTGCAAGTAACGCAAAAGATGTGACAAATCTCAATTTGCTCAAAATGATTTAGTTGTAATGGATGGAATTTTCCAGAAACTTTGAAATAATCTGCAAGGAAGGGATGTGTTTATGACATTTTGGTTGAGTTACATAGTTACATAGTTAATACGGTTGAAAAAAGACACATGTCCATCAAGTTCAACCAAGGGAGGGGGTAGGAGTGATGAAGGGGAGGGGGACGGGTAACCTTAAGACATGATTCTACATTTCTTAATATGTGGTGACCTTCTTTTTCTCTGAGAATTTATCTAAGCCTGTTTTGAAACCCTCAGCTGTCTTTGCTGTGACCAGCTCCTGCGGTAGACTGCTCCACAGATTCACAGTTCTTATAGTAAAGAAGGCTTGTCGCCCCTGGAGTCTGAACCTTTGCTTCTCCAGGTGGAGGCAGTGCCCCCTTGTCTTTTGAGGGGATTTTACCTGGAACAGTTTTTCACCATATTTTTTGTATGGGCCATTTACATACTTATACAGATTGATCATGTCCCCCCTTATACGTCTCTTCTCAAGACTAAGCAAGTTTAACTCCTTCAATCTTTCTTCATAGCTAAGATGCTCTATGCCCCTTTTCAGTTTAGTTGCCCGTCTCTGCACCCTTTCCATCTCCAGGACATCCTTCCTATAAACCGGAGCCCAGAACTGAACAGCATATTCCAGATGAGGCCGTACTAATGCTTTATACAGTGGTAATATGACATCCCTGTCCCGCGAGTCCATGCCTCTTTTAATACATGACAATATCCTGCTGGCCTTAGAAGCAACCGATTGACATTGCATGCTATTCTGCAGTCTATGGTCTACAAGGACACCAAGGTCCTTCTCTATAAGTGACTCTCCCAGTGTTACTCCCCCTAGGACATAGGAGGCATGCAAGTTGTTAGTACCCAGATGCATAACTTTATATTTATCCACATTGAACCTCATCTGCCAAGTGGATGCCCAAACACTCAGTGTGTCCAAGTCAGCTTGTAACTTCTGCACATCTTCCATAGACTGGATTCTACTACAAAGCTTAGTGTCATCTGCAAAAATTGAAACAGTGCTGTTAATTCCTCCCTCTATATCATTAATAAATAAATTAAATAAAAGTGGACCCAGCACTGAACCTTGGGGTACACCACTTATTCTAATCCAACCGACCTTAATTTACCCGTCAGACGTCTATGAGGGACCGTGTCAAACGCTTTTGCAAAGTCCAAATACACAATATCCACAGCCACCCCTCTATCCAGACTTCTACTCACTTCTTCATAAAAACCAATCAGGTTAGTCTGACAGCTTCTGTCCTTAGTAAAACCATGCTGGTTATCACTTATAATACTATTATCCAAAACATATTCCTGTATATAGTCCCTTATTAGACCATCAAAAAGTTTCCCCACAATGGACGTTAAGCTCACCGGTCTGTAATTCCCCGGGGATGACCTAGAGCCCTTCTTGAAGATGGGCACCACATTTGCTTTACGACAGTCCCTCGGCACTATGCCAGTCACCAGAGAATCTTTGAATATTATATACAAGGGCAAAGAAATTACTGAACTAAGTTCCTTAAGAACTCTTGGGTGTAACCCATCTGGTCCTGGAGCCTTATTCACCTTTACTTTGTTTAACTTAGCTTTGACCATATCTATATTGAACCAGTTGAGTATATTACATGAAGTATCACCAGCACTTACTCTACCGACAGCAGCTCCCACCTCTTCATGTGTATATACAGAACTAAAGAACTCATTCAGTAGCTCCGCCTTTTCCTGATCCCCAGTAATCAATTCCCCAGATTAATATATCACATACAATGTCCTTTACACTATTATGGCAATGAATGTGGAACCGCTGTGTCAACTGGTGGGACTTTGGGCTAAACCTAAGGGCATTATCCTGGCAGTCCCCTGGTATTCACCCTAATAATAATCTTTACACAGGGATCTGGACTTTACTGTAGGGGAGCTACCAGGCTACTACCTCTTGGAGTAGTCCTGGTGTGGTTGAGAGCTGACCCATGGGGTTCAGAGACACTGATGAGCAGCACTAAGGGATTAGGCAAAACCCGTAGTCAGTAACAGAACAAGGTCAGGGCAGGCAGAGTACATAAAAAATATGTGAAACAGGTCTGAGCTCAAGGCTGGCAACAGAGGGTCACTATGGTGAACATGCACAAATCAGGTCAGACAGCAGATAATCAGAATTCAGTAAACTAACAGAGTTTGGTGGATGACATTGCTTCACCTATTTGGGCTATGGTTTGTGGGCTATTTGATGCTGAATCCAGGATTCAGATGGATTATCAGCACTGGTCCTATTTTCAACATCATTTGGTCACTAGTCCCTTGATGAATTGGTGATATACCAAAGAAACGCTTTGGGACAGATTGCGCGTGTTTATTATTTTTTCCTAGCGTTAGGGACTCCTTATCCCCCTTCTTGACGAATTAATGGGCAGTCATCTTTGAGGGATAATTTATTGTCACCCTAGCTAGTATGCAGCCTGGAGGTTTGGAGTGTCATATCCTACCCCTGTAGGTTGGCTTACTTATTGGGTTGAGGGCCACACAGGGGCAGAGACCCAGTACCCCTAGACATAGGGCTTTTTTTCCTGTTTATTGACTACATGCATCCAAACTATGCGTTCGACCGTAATATGGTAAGATGCAATTTTATTTATATTGCACTGGTTTGTGTATTGTGCACTTATTTCTATGTATATATACATGTTCGTGGGCCATTATTTTAAAGATACCTAGTAAAGGTTATGTTTTAAGCGTATACCCTGCATTTAATTTGGTATTTGATTACGTGGGTTTTTGCAGTACCCTGTCCAGGTGCTAGTCATTTATAACTGGACTGTTATTGAGCTTGACAGAGTTTGGTACACGGGCAGACAACATGAACACACACCTTAGCAAGAAACTAGCAAGCTAGGAACCTTATTGCTCAGACACAGTGGCGTAGCTATAGGGGTCGCAGCGGTCGCAGTTGCGACCGGGCCCCTAAGCCAGGGGGGCCCCGAGGCCCCCCTTGCCACTTGCAGGGCCGCACCGCCAATTAGCCAGGTGCGGCGCAGCCCTGCGCACAAATGGGGGCGGCGGCGGGGCAGAGGGAGATGAGCGCTTCCATTGTGGAAGCGCTCATCTCCATAGTCATCTGTATCGCTGTCCTCAGGACGCCGGCTCAGGCGGCGCGATGACGTACAGTGCGGGACACAGGCCGGAAGAGGCCTGCATCGCATTGCTGCCAGCCTGATGGAGGTAAGTATTAGTGTTCATTTTTTTTTTTATTGTAGCACA
The DNA here is from genome assembly GCA_900303285.1 of Rhinella marina. Lineage (NCBI taxonomy): Eukaryota > Metazoa > Chordata > Amphibia > Anura > Bufonidae > Rhinella > Rhinella marina. Next base: position 33,550 of record ONZH01019435.1, on the reverse strand, counting down.
GACCGGAGCTCTATTGGGGGCACTGGGGGCATTTTTAGGGGCACTGGGGGCATTTTTACTGGCACATGGGGGCACTGGGGGCATTTTTACTGGCACTGGAGGCATTTTTACTGGCACATGGGGGCACTTGGGGCATTTTTAGGGGCACATGGGGACATTTTTACTGGCATATGGGGGCACTGGGAGCATTTTACTGGCACTGGGGGCATATTTACTGGCACATGGGGGCACTGGGAGCATTTTACTGGCACTGGGGGCATATTTACTGGCACATGGGGCACTGGGGGCATTTTACTGGCACTGGGGCAATGGGGGCATTTTTACTGGCACATGAGGGCACTGGGGGCATTTTTACTGGCACTGGGGGCATTTTTACTGGCACATGGGGCACTGGGGGCATTTTACTGGCACTGGGGGCATTATTACAGGCACTGGGGCCATTTTTACTGGCACATGGGGGCATTTCTTACTGGCACATGGGGCACTGGGGGCATTTCTTACTGGCACATGGGGGCACTGGGGGGCATTTCTTACTGGCACTTGGGGGCATTTCTTTATGGCATGGGGCACTGGGGGCATTTTTACTGGCACTGGGGGCATTTTTCTGGCACATGGGGGCACTGGGGCATTTCTTACTGGCACATGGGGGCTCTGGGGGCATTTCTTACTGGCACATGATTTTGGAGGGGAATCAATGGGGGGAACTTCTGGCGCATTTTTGGGGAGTTTCTTACTGGCACATAATTTGGGGGGCATCTATGGGTGGGGAGCACTTCTTACTGGCACATTATTGGGGTGAAATTTTGGGGGCACTTCTTACTGGCACATTGGAAGCATTATTACTTCTGGGGCACAGTGGGGACATTAGTACTGTTGGGGGCACTATTACTAACAAGTGCACTCTGGCAGAGAATTATTAGTTGGGACTTTGGGTGCACTATTACTGTGGGGGGCACCCTGGCACAGCATCAGTGCAGTTATTTCTGGGGGACGTTATGTTCACATTATTACTGGACACTATTTGCTGGGCTCAGTTATTTTAGGATACTCTGTGCCAATAATTATTGAAGGGCACTATCTGTGTGGTACTAGTGGCACAGGACTGGGGGTGGTAGGATGATTTGTCCAGAAGACGGGAGGATGATGGAAAAGTAGTAAACTAAGATTTTTTTTTCTGTCAAACTGCAGAGATGAGAAATGGCTGAAAAATGGTCTGAAAGGAGAAGATGAGGAAAGAGAAGATCTACATCAGAGGAGAACTCACTGGATGTAAGAGGTATGGGGCGCTGTATTATACTGGATGTAAGAGGTATGGGGCGCTGTATTATACTGGATGTAAGAGGTATGGGGCGCTGTATTATACTGGATGTAAGAGGTATGAGGCGCTGTATTATACTGGATGTAAGAGGTATGGGGCGCTGTATTATACTGGATGTAAGAGGTATGGGGCGCTGTATTATACTGGATGTAAGAGGTATGGGGCGCTGTATTATACTGGATGTAAGAGGTATGGGGCGCTGTATTATACTGGATGTAAGAGGTATGGGGCGCTGTATTATACTGGATGTAAGAGGTATGGGGCGCTGTATTATACTGGATGTAAGAGGTATGGGGCGCTGTATTATACTGGATGTAAGAGGTATGGGGCGCTGTATTATACTGGATGTAAGAGGTATGAGGCGCTGTATTAGGCTACATTCACACGAACATTGTGTTTTGCAGTCTGCAAATTGCGGATCCGCAAAAAAAGGATGATGTTCCGTATGGCATCCGTTTTTTTTGCAGATCCACTGTAACGATGCCTATCCTTGTCCGCAAATGGACAAAAATAGGAATGGACATACAGATGCGGACAGCACACAGTGTTCATCGAAGTGAATGGGTGAATGGGAGCCACAAAATATGCAGATCGGAGGCCGCAAAAACAACTGTGGTGTAAATGTAGCCTTACCCTGTATGTTCTGTAGTGATACACGTAATGTTAGGAGGAAAAAGGTTAGGGTGAGAATTTGGCAGGGGGGGGGGGCTGGGAGTTGAATTTTTGACTTGGCCGGCAGAAAAGCTAGGTGCACCAGCGCTGGGGGGGGGGGGGGGCCCAAGCTGAACTCTTGCACCAGGGCCCATGAGCCTTTAGCTACGCCCCTGCTCAGACAAGGAATGAAATGAACAGCATGGCATATATAGCAATAGCTGATTAGCAATTGGAACCAGCCTAACACAGAGCAGAAGGAGTTTAACAACTGCAGTACTATTCAGTGAAGAATGTTCCTAAAGACACATAAGAAACTGGAGGCCAGGGTTGCCACCGAATGTTGAAACTGCAACAAACACAGGGTGGGACAGTGGTGGGCATGGGCCACCGATATGACATATGCTTTCATATGATGTTTGGATGCAGGCTCATAGCGTACTGTATATACCGTATTTCATAAAAGTATCTTTCGAATATTATAGGTTGTTCATATTAATTCATAATTACAGTATTTTGATCACTTGAAAATCTATATAATTTTATTATTAGGGAACAAGTGAGTAATTCTCCTACTGAACACAGATACAATCTTAGGAGATGCCCTGGAACATCTGACAGGGCAAAGAGCTTGCCTGCTTTTGCTTATACAATCAAAGCATAGTCCCATCCATATACATTCTGCACAGTCCTTAACAAAAAATAATTACTGGGGGATTAGAAAGTGACAGATGCTACTGTGTGCCAGAAGTGCTTTCAAATCCATTCTGACTTCCCTTTAATCACAGGGCAGATAAAACCTTGGTTAATGGCGCTACATGACCCCAAGAGCTCATACATGTGGGCATGAAACCTGTATGCCAATGTACTGAGGTTGCATAACTCTTTAGTGTTCAGAGCCACACAGCCTCTCAGAGTCACACAGGCCCCTCTAGGGGAGAATACCTCTGCACACATGAACATGCCACAATTTCTTTATGTCAGATTCGTAGAGAATCTTGAAATTAAATTGGAGGAATACATAAGTATAGTAGAGGCCCATTTAGCAGTCCTATGGAGGACCTGCAGAAAATGGTGGTTTTATTGTATCTGTCCTCATTTTTTCAACCAAAAAAATGTTGTGGCCGGATGTTACATGTTAGCCAATAGAAAATGATAAAACACCCCACAAAAACTGTGTAGTTTTTGTAGTTTTCAGCTTATTTTTGTCCGTTGGCAATTTTTTTTCTAAATTGCAACATGCACTGGGTGCTCTTTAAAGAAAAAAAAATGGAAGTAAAATGTTTTGTGACTACAAAAATGGTGTCCCAAAAGAAGGACTGTAAAAATGTATGAATTTGATAATTTCGATCAGCTAAAAGACCCCCACCCCTCTACAAAAAAAGTAGTCTACTAGGCAGGAATTCCGGGTCTCATTGGGTAGGTTTGAAAGGACACCTGCTGCAGGACCACTCAGATGATGTCTCATCTAATTCTGATGTCCTAACAAAGTCCTCTACCGTATTTTATGTCTTGGTCTATGGAAGTGTTTAAATGGAAACTGTCAACATGAAAAAAAACAAACCCATTAACTAATATAACGTGTCAATAGCTGAAGAGAAAGAAATTCCAAAAATGTCATTATTAACTGTGGACACTTTCAGTCCCCTGCCGTACGCCCTGAACATCTTGTGCTCTGTAGTCTGGTGTTCATGTATGCATTACAAAGCAGAGCATGGGCCATTTTCTGTCTTACTGAGAGTGAAGGGGAGTTCAGAGATAATAATTACATTTTTAGAATTTATGTCACTTCATCTATTCATGCACTATGGTAGTTCAGGGTGGTTTCCACAGATTGTATTTATAGTAGGATCACAAACAGTACAGTCAATGAAAGAAGCTGCCAATGACATCTATTAAGAGATGAGCATTGTAAATTGCTGCCTCTTATACGTATAACATAATAGTCATATAATCTACAGATTGAGTTGTTTTAAAAGTATTGCAGATTATAAAACAATATGTAGAGACATCTATGGCTACGTGTACTGCAAGTCCCAATATGGCTCCCTAAAGCCTGCAGCAGCAATAAAAGGTAGAGTCTATGGCTACAATTTCTGCCTGGTATTCAGTGGGGAAAGGGTTCAGGTTATACCGTATGTGTGTTCCTCTGCTCCAGCTCCACTGTAACACTGCCTTGGGACTGTATAATTGACAACATCTAAACCTATGTGGTGGAACACAGTGTGACTACTTTTCCAAAACATAAGACATATATTTGTTGTGTGGTCTGCAAACAAAATAACTTTTATGCTTTGCTTTTATATATGTGGTATCAGTAATTAAAGGGCCGATTCATATTTCCATATTAAAGTGGTTACCCTATGAAGACAACCCCATCCAAATCGCTATCATGGCATACATATGTCATAGAGAAGGGCCCCCTCCTCTTGGAACCCCTTTTCTAAAAGAAGTGTCAGACTGGGGTTCTTCGGGCCCACCAGAGGAAATTTTTCTCAGGGTCAAATCCTCATATCATTATGAAAATATTATCTAAAAGATTTTGAATCAAAGAAATTCATTAATCAAAGAAAGTTATTGACCCCAAAGGCAACTCCAAATGAGATCTTTCTCCTGGACCACTGGGGCCCACTATAGCATAGTACTAGTACTGGTACTTTGGTGGGACAGTAGCTGCCATTCTGACAGACAGGAACTTCTCATGTTTCTCACCATACAGTCACTAGAACACAGGATTGAAATTTTAGATTGATGAAGGGAATTTTACATTTGCCAGTAGAGGTACATCAGTATGTTCAACCTCTAGCACAGGTGAAAATTGTGTTACATTTAGCATCAAGTACAATTGTGAGTCAACGAAACTAGAGAGAACTGAAAAACTTTATTGCATACTGTTTTATTATAAAGCTCAATATATAAATCCTATTCATAATGCCCCCCCCCCCCAAGCGGTGGCTACAGGCATTCCATTCAGAATTTTATCTTTTAAAGTGTACCTGTACTTAAAAAAATTAAAAAAAACTTTGACATGTAACTGTGACATATCAAAGGTTTTGATGGGTGAGGGTCTGAGTGCAGAGGCCCCCACTGATCACTAAAAATGAGTAGATAGAAGTGTTCACACAAAGCACTGTCTTTCCTCACTGCTGAAGACGGGCTCAATAGAAAGTCTATGAGACCATCTGCAGCAGTGAGGAGAATTCTCCTTGCTTTAGTGATTGGTGAATGTCTCAGTGTTGGGACCCTTACCAATCAGAACCTTTGATATGTCACTATGATATATCAAAATGCTTTTAAAAGTACAGGTATATGCTATGTCTATACAGAGAATTTACGGGCGCATTTTAGACGCCGGCCTCTCCATAACTTTGGCAGATCAACCGCCGATTCTAAATGTAAGACAGCTTCCTAGCTGTCTTACATTTAGACCCTTTTCTACGCCTAAAACGGGCATAGAAAATGGTAAATGAGACGGGCCTACTGACCCATTCCCTTCCCCACCCACTTTTTAGACCTTGCTTGAGCAGGGAAAAGTCACAGATTGCAAACTGTGCTAGAAATAGGCCTAACATAGGTTTAATAAATGACCCCCCCCCCTTAGAGTTCTGTATCAGAATGTTAGACCTACAGTATTTCGAGTAAAAATACGAGATGGTGTTCGATGAAGAACATTCACATGTGATATGTTCACTTGTTTTTAGCATCATACTGCATTGGCATATTCTATGTGGCTACAAGACAAAACTATCATTTTCAATACCTTGACTACCCATACCCATACTATTATAGCACTCATCTTCTCTAGAAGTATCTTCAATGTATGTAATATAACAAATTAATAGTGATACCAATACTAACTACTTGTGGACCGGCCTTTGATTATAAACGTCCAGGCAGTTCACTTTAAAGAGGTTATCCCATCTTTGAATGCTGGGACCCGCACCTATATTGAGAACGAAGCGGCGGAACTCTGAGCCTGGGGGCTTTATTCCCCCTGCAACTGGGCCCCAGTCACAAGAGAAATAGGCAAAAAATGTTAAATGCCCATAAAGGTCTGGTATGATCTTATAGGGAGCACAAAGTGTAAAAATTAAGAAATAAACACAAAATTAAAATAATTAAACAAATAATCAAAATGCCACCACTCTATATCACAGCTTTTAGCCCCGCCCCTGCTGATCATAAACTTTACTTTAAAAATTATTTTTGTTATGCTATTAAAAAAAAAAAAATGTGTAAAACAGACTATCCCCTCCCCCCTTTTGCTTTTTTTTACATTTCCCGAGTATAAAATACATTTTAAAAAATGCTCAAAAAAAACGACATTAAACTAAAGCTTCATGTATAACTGAAAAAAGGTGCAAACATTATTTACATAACCGAACAGAAGAAAAAATGGCTTTCCAAGGTCCTGGTACTAAAAAAAACTGAAAACTACAACTCCTGCAGGTTGAGCATCCCTGATTTAGGATATAGAGCCAAAATCAAGCTAAACAAAGGCATGATTAATCCATCGTTTTGCAGTTAATTGCTGTACTTACTTTCGTTTTTCTGCTTCAAATCTAGTAAGGAGTCTCCTGAGGCCTCCGCTCTTAAATCCCTGAGAATGTGCTGCTGGGGCACCAATGGTGATAACATCATACAGGGCATCTGGAGAAGAAAAGACATATGGTAAGTACTTGACTTCAACCTAGTTAAGTAGCAATATAATAAAGCGCTTGGTCAATGAAACAGGATCTTTGTGCACATCTTCTAATAACAAGCGATTCATTTACGAGAGCAGCAGGACTTCAGGGTCTGGAGAAAGCTAGTCAATCTTCTCAAGTAAGCACAACTAACTAGCTTTTAATAGTCACCATATCCCAAGTTACAGCTTTGTTTTGTATCACGGTATGAACCAATATGTTTTAGTTTTCTCTGTAAGTATAGAATGGTTTGAATTATGCATTAATTGAATGTAAATGAGACACTGCTAAGTATGCATATTTGTCATATGGTAAAGCTGCCTTTTGTCTTTCATAATACATGATGGTAAAGCATAGAGCAGCACTGCATAATAAACTATCTTCACACACAGTAATAAAAGCTTCACTTAAACACAATTAAAAATATTTGATCTGAATCATAAGAGAATTTTGTTCTCAAGGTATTAGTCCTCCTAGAAACAGAAGTTGCACAATTGAACAGTAAGTTTTTTTTTTAAATAATTCAGTTTAAATTTAATTAAATTATCATCATGCTCTGTAGTCCTATAATAAGGCATCGGAACACAATAAAGCAATGCAGCATTTACATATAACGCTGTGTCACTATCATTGCTCCTTGAGGATGGTGGATATAAAACATGTCAAATTCCATTCGCTGAGAATAAAGGCATAGATTACTACAACTTGTATGGATCACGTCCAAAATTCAAAATCCCCTCCACAACTTTTTAGAAATATGCCAAGAGGTAGCCGAGCATCATTAGTAACAGATTTGGTTACTCTGCATCTGGAGACTTCTAATTGAAGTGTGGCAGTGGACTAAAAGACTGGTTTTGGGACGATCGTCAAGAGTCCATATTTTAGCTGCAATACCCTGAATGACTGCAGCTCTGCTAAGGCTACCTTCACACTTGCATTGCTAATTCCGGTATTGAGATCCGGCAGAGGATCTCAATACTGGAATTAAACGGATCCGTTTAGATTTTACACATCAGGATGCATCCGTTCCGTTACATCCATCACTAACTACATTGAAAGTCAATGAGTAACGGATCCGATGAGTGACGGATCCGTCACCAATGACTTATGTTGTTTTCAGTGCTGGATCTGTTTTTTGTTCAGTTTTTATCACACAAAATGGAATGCTACCAGAATAGAAGACATCCTGATGCATCCTGAACAGATCTCTTTCCATTAAGAATGCATGAGGACTAAACGGAAAGTTTTTTTTCCAGTATTGAGATTTTCTGCCAGATCTCAATACCGAAAAACAACGCAACCCAGGGTATCGCAGCAGTAATATGGACACGTAAAGGCTTTTTGTGCCTCAAAGAACACAAATACACATACATTTTGGAATATGTCTGCAATGTTGTGTACATTCCTGATATCTGGGTACACTTCCATATGTGAAGTATTTAAATATACCGCACTTTAAAACCATTTCGGTTTTAATCTATAAAAAAACTTTCCAGATAAAATTCTTTAAAGGACATCTGTCAGCAGATTTGTACCTATGACACTGGCTGACCTGTTACATGTACACTTGGCAGCTGAAGACATCTGTGTTGGTCCCATGTTCATATGTGTCTGTATTGCTGAGAAAAATAATGTTTTAATATATGCAAATGGGGCTCTAGGAGCAATGGGCTCAGCTCTCCCTGCAATGGCAATGGCTCATTTCCATATATATAAACATAATTTTTCTCAGTACTGCGGACACATATGAACATGGGACCAACACAGATGCCTTCAGCTGCCGAGAGCACATGTAACAGGTCAGCCAGTTTCATAGCTTTGGGGTTGAATGCTTAACAGTAACACCCAGTTGTCACTGCATTCATTAATTGTTAGGAGGAATAACAGAGGAACAGCACAACACAGAGTTCTAAGAAAAGATGCTTCTGAATAGGGAATACAGTTATTCATTAATTAGACATGTCTAAAACAGTAACATGTCCTCTTTTATATCATCTCTTCATCAATTGATAAGCACAAGAGAACGTACCAGTAAGTAAACTCAATGGGGAAGCATTTTTCGGAATAAATGTTGAACCCTCATTGGTTGCAGTGGACAACTGCTCTACTTTTTCTTAGCAATAGTTTTGATAAATCTCCCTTAATGCCAGTAAAGTTTCAGTTGATCGATGGGGCATCTCAATAAATTTAAATATCATCGAAAAGTTAATTTATTTCAGTAATTCAATTCAAAAAGTGAAACTCATAGGGGTGATTCATCAAACTGAACTGGCTTAGTTGCTCATAGTAACCAAACAGATGCCACCTTTCATTTTACAAAGGAGCTGTCAAAAATGAAAGGGGAATCTGATTGGTTGCTATGGGCAACTACGCCAGAACTACTTTACACCAGTTTGATTCATTCCACACAGAGTGATCTGCGGTATTTGAAGCGATTTCTTTTAATGTGGATGATTTTGGCTTACAGCTACAGTTGTAGCCTAAACCATCACCTGGAATGGTGACGTTTGAGTTATTTATGCACTTGTGACCAGGAATGATTATTAGCGGAATAGTGCAACCACCAGAGTGTATCTCGGGGACAGAATCATTTGTGAACACAAATACCCGCTTCATGATATGAAGCCTTTCTATATAACTTTGTCAAAACATTTTACGACGCAGAGTCTAAAGAGTAATGTAACCATCAACAACTTTTGTCATGTATTATAAAACACTGCAAATGTACCATCTCCAGCCTGACAGGTGCTTTCTTCTCTCCGTGATGTGCTCCGAGCGCCACAGAGAGTGATCATATCTTTATGACACCCACAGCTCCTGTTACTGCTACATGTCATTTGCATAATGCATGAAGACGAAGGGAAGAACTCCGAACAATCAGCGCCACACCAAGCAAACTGGAGGATATTTTTCCTGTCAGCAGGAGACGAGGCAACACGGCTCGTTTCCTTTACTGAAGATTTCCTCTGCGCAGATTTGCATTTTTGTCATTTCATTCTTTGTATCGCATTCATTTCTTGATGCACAAGCCTTGATTAAACTCAGTAAAAAAATCCGGGAAATTACAGCAAAGAATGTCCTTTCTGCATATCAGCTTATGAAATGTTGATTTACTCCATAGACTCTTTACAGGACTTTGTAGAAATGGGCATATAAAAGTGAAGCATGGTTCCAAGGCTATGTGAGAGGAGAGCGCAATAAACTGGAGGTTTCCTCAATTACTATCTAGGGCAGCATCATTTGTCTAAGGATGTGTAAGTCACTCCTCCCCGCTGACCACTCGCGAACATGCTGGACTAAGGATCTATGTTTCTTCTCCTTTATTGCTTCCTTGAGACAGATGTCTTAAAATAGAAATAATACATCTCCTTCTGCAGCTTTGATGATGTCCCACTTCCTTCTTATTGAGACTTTATCCTCTTTAGATGGTGAGAGAAAGCATATAGGTCGATCAGCCATAACATTAACCCTTTCGGGACACAGCCTCATTTTATTTTTTCAATTTCATTTTTCCTTCCCCGCCCTCCAAGAGCCATCATTTTTTTTTTTCGTTTTCTGTTCACATAGTCAGATAAGGGTTAGCTTTTTGCAGGACAAGTTGTTTTATGAATGGCACTGTTTATTTTACTATAGCTTTTATTGGAAAATGGGAAAAAATTATTTGGGGGGGTAGTGAAATAGAAAAAAAGATTTTGGGGGTTTTATGTTTGCAATGTTCACTGTGCGCAAAAGAATGACATGACAACCTTATTCTGGGGATCAGTATGATTACGGCAATAAATTTATAGTTTTTATTTTGTTTTCCTACTAAAAAAAAAAATAAACATTTTCTTTGCATCGCCATATTCTGACAGCCATGACTGTTTATATTTCCGTCCACAGAGCTGTATGAAGGCTTGTTTTTTGTGGTGCAAACTGTAGTTTTTATTGGTACCAATTTCGGGGTATGTATGACTTTTTCATTACTTTTGTTCACTTTATAAGGTGACCAAAAAATGTTGAATCGTGGATTTGTGGTGTGTGTAATGCCCCTTTCACACGAGCGGGAGATTCGCAAGTCTCCCGCAACGCATCTACAGGGCTGGACTCGGCACTGACTGGGATCGCATATAATGCTATGCGATCCCTGTCAGTGCCGAGTCCAGCCCTGTAGATGCGTTGCGGGAGACTTGCGAGTCTCCCGCTCGTGTGAAAGGGGCATAAGGGTTAAAACCACTGACAAGTGTTGGGAAGAAGATATAATCATTATAATGGTGTATGTCAAAGGATTGGCACGCTGTAATGCTGCAAAAGTTTATATATATATATATATATATATATATATATATATATATATATATATATATCACACACTGTATATATAATCAATAAAATAGTTCACATCCACAATTAGCGAAAAATCCCAAAGTTTGCATGAATAGCAAAACAGCTTAAAAAATCAGATCAGTGACTAAAATTCCATAGACAATTCAGTGCATTTCATAGGTGGAATATGGAGAGAGACTAAAGCTCATCATGCACCACTGCTATGTTTCAGACCCGAAGAAGGGGGATACCCTCAAAACATAATATAGCAGTAGTGTGTGATGTACTTTTAGTCTATCTCTGTATTCTACCTATTGAATGGACTGAATAGGTGAATGTTATCAAGTCATGGTATAGTGATATGGAATCAGTGTATGGTGGTGTTATCCAGTCATAGTTTAGTGATGTTATATACTCATGGTACGGTAGCCTCCATTAAATCTCAGTGGGCTCAGCATGCATGTTGGTACCTGCATTCACTGGATTTAATGGAGGACATTTTGGCACCAAAAATGATAAAAGGCAGAGTGGACCCAGCATGCATGTGGAACCTGCACTCCCTGAATTTTGTGGTGGCCGTCCTGGCACATAACAGGTAGAAATTAGTGTTAGGTTTCCGTCTTACTGAGATCGCCTAGCATTAGCACCAGAATATTTCCTATTTCTATGGCATTTTGTACTTTATTTGGTTTGCAGAGTACTGTTGCATTGTATTTTTTTCCTTTTTGTATTTAGCCATGGCAGCGTGCACCTGCACACTGGGATGTGCTGACTGACCCCCTTTTTCTTTGCAGTTTGTACTGGAGGTGTAGCTGACTCCATTTAGTCGTGCACTCCTGACCAGCCTGTCTTCCCCATAGGCTGATTTTAATTAGTGTAAGTATAAAGCTGTAGTCTGCTCTCCCTGTACTCACTGGAAGCCTTTTGGCACCAGGAGAGGTATAGAGTGGGACTCTCATTGCATTCAGTGTTAGCCATCTGGCACCAGGTGAGGTATAGAGTGGGCTAAGCATGCATGTTGGTACCTGCATTCACTGGATTTAATGGAGGACATTTTGGCACCAAAAATGATAAAAGGCAGAGTGGACCCAGCATGCATGTGGAACCTGCACTCCCTGAATTTTGTGGTGGCCGTCCTGGCACATAACAGGTAGGGATTAGTGTTAGGTTCCCATCTTACTGAGATCGTCTTGACGTTTAGCAGACGGGCCCAAATAATTTTGTACAAAACATATTTGCCAAGAATCTCAAATTTACTGAATAAGCGTAGCATTAGCACCAGAATATTTACTATTAATATGGCATTTTTGTACTTTATTTGGTTTGCAGAGTGCTGTTGCATTGTATTTTTTTCCTTTATTGTTATATTTAACCCACACAGTGAATGTCGTAAAAAACAAACAAACAATGGCAGAATACAGAGAGATCAAAATTTCTTATGTACCCCAAAATGGTACAAATGAAAACTAGAAGAATCAAGCCCTCAAGCATCAAGAAAAATCAAAAAGTTATGGGTCTTGGGAGGCAAAATGAGAAAAGAACTTTTATTGTGCATAAAAGAGACCGTTACTAGGCGGTATCCTCAGGCTTATTACGTAGGCAAGCATGAGCTGTGAATATGGCTTTGCCAATGGGATGCATATGATAAGGATAAGGAGCGGGTCCTTTCCCGGTTGGTCCCACCTCTATTATTACTGGGTGTAATGTTAGCAAACAATGCAGTGAGATATTGTATCAAACACTGGGTCCTATTGTCTTGGGTGACAAAGCCCAGCACCATACTCACTGTGTTTTATGATCTTTGCTATGAAAGCCTTCTCTCTGCTATGTACGCCCCCGCCTGCCCTAGTTACATGATATCCCTGTTTGCACAGCAATTATAATCAGACTTGAACTGCTCACTTTTTTATTAGCATAATCAGTCTTTAGGAATCCTTCTTTTCTTCAGACCAATAAACTTACCTTTTAACTTTTGGCTGTGAACACGCATTCTTTGTAAATGGAGATTAATTGGAACAAATTCTAAACTTTTTTCTCCTTTTGTGCAACTGGATTTGAAGGAAGACCCTGGGGGGAAATAAAAAAAAAGAAAGCTGTAACCATCACCCTGCAAGCAGATGATAATTTTTCATTTTTTATTATTATTTTTTATCTTAAGTCTTAGCAGGGTGTGTGCATTGTATCTTTCCAGTTCATCTTTTGCTTTTATTGTGCACTTGAATCTTAAGAAATGAAAAGATTTTTTATTGCAGCATCACAGCATGCACCTTCTTGGCAATCTACAGAGCAGTATTTAATGTGCAGATATGCTAATGCATTTTAAGTGACAGGCATCCCCTGCCGTCTACAACAGGGACCCAGCATGGTGAAAATGATGGCACATTTATCACACATTATGTTTTGGCTGCACTTAAAATATAGCATTATATAAAGCCAAAAGCTGAAGTACAACTCATTTTTATTGACTTGTCAAAATAAGAATAATGAACACACAGACATCTCTTCTATATTTCACTTCTTGGAGTACTATTCTGGTTCCCGGGACTCTTTTTTGTGTGTGATTTTTTGTTTTTGATTTTTTTTGCAGTTCAACACTTTTATTAAATGTTTTTTAAGAGTAATAGAATAAAAGCACTGCTACAGGCCTACTCATCCCCAGTACTACAGTCATGGCCAAAAGTTTTGAGAATGATACAAATATTAATTTTTACAAAGTCTACTGCTTCAGTTTTTATAACGGCAATTTGCATATACTCCAGAATGTTATAAAGAGTGATCAGCTTAACAGCAATTACTTGCAAAGTCAATATTTGCCTAGAAAATGAACTTTATCCCCCAAAACACATTTCAACATCATTGCAGCCCTGCCTTAAAAGGACCAGCTAACATCGTTTCAGTGATTGCTCCATTAACACAGGTGTGGGTGTTGATGAGGACAGGGCTGGAGATCAATCTGTCATGATTAAGTAAGAATGACACCACTGGACACTTTAAAAGGAGGCTGGTGCTTGGCATCATTGTTTCTCTTCTGTTAACCATGGTTATCTCTAAAGAAACACGTGCAGTCATCATTGCACTGCACAAAAATGGCCTAACAGGGAAGAGTATCGCAGCTAGAAAGATTGCACCTCAGTCAACAATCTATCGCATCATCAAGAACTTCAAGGAGAGAGGTTCCATTGTTGCCAAAAAGGCTCCAGGGTGCCCAAGAAAGACCAGCAAGCGCCAGGACCGTCTCTTAAAAGTGTTTCAGCTGCGGGATCGGGCTACCAGCAGTGCAGAGCTTGCTCAGGAATGGCAGCAGGCAGGTGTGAGTGCATCTGCACGCACTGTGAGGCGGAGACTCTTGGAGCAAGGCCTGGTCTCAAGGAGGGCAGCAAAGAAGCCACTTCTCTCCAGAAAAAACATCAGGGACAGACTGATATTCTGCAAAAGGTACAGGGAGTGGACTGCTGAGGACTGCGGTAAAGTCATTTTCTCTGATGAATCCCCTTTTCGATTGTTTGGGACATCTGGAAAACAGCTTATTCGGAGAAGACGAGGTGAGCGCTACCACCAGTCTTGTCTCATGCCAACTGTAAAGCATCCTGAAACCATTCATGTGTGGGGTTGCTTCTCAGCCAAGGGAATCGGCTCTCTCACAGTCTTGCCTAAAAACACAGCCATGAATAAAGAATGGTACCAGAATGTCCTCCGAGAGCAACTTCTCCCAACCGTCCAAGAGCAGTTTGGCGATCAACAATGCCTTTTCCAGCATGATGGAGCACCTTGCCATAAAGCAAAGGTGATAACTAAATGGCTCAGGGAACAAAACATAGAGATTTTGGGTCCATGGCCTGGAAACTCCCCAGATCTTAATCCCATTGAGAACTTGTGGTCAATCATCAAGAGATGGGTGGACAAACAAAAACCTACAAATTCTGACAAAATGCAAGCATTGATTGTGCAAGAATGGACTGCTATCAGTCAGGATTTGGTCCAGAAGTTGATTGAGAGCATGCCAGGGAGAATTGCAGAGGTCCTGAAGAAGAAGGGTCAACACTGCAAATATTGACTTGCTGCATTAACTCATTCTAACTGTCAATATAAGCTTTTGTTACTCATAATATGATTGCAATTATATTTCTGTATGTGATAAAAACATCTGACAAACACACATAAAAACCAGAGGGCAGCAGATCATGTGAAAATATAATATTTGTGTCATTCTCAAAACTTTTGGCCATGACTGTACATTTATGCACTCGAAGGATACTACAATAATTCTATCCTGTCAGCATATACATAAGATAATAGCTCTTTAGTAAATGCATTTAGCTTGATGATGTCAACACCTCTGAAGAAAACAATGAAAGCGCTACTTATGTCCCTCATCACATACTTCCATCCATTTTAATCATAGTGGCTCCCTAGAGGCATAACCCCAAATTCAGGTGTCTATGACTGTACTTACTTAGGAAGCAGGCAACAAAACAGGCAAAGACCACCTACAAGAATGATTGCCATATTTCTTTTTTTTTTTTATCCATTCGAGGTCTTGGGGATTCCATTCAGCTTTTATGTGGATAGGAGAACAAAGCAACATTTTTCATGTAAAATTTTATTTACTGTGAGCAGGGCATTTTTTTGCCAGCGTGAACAAAAAGTGATTTGCAATTAGAAAATAAAAGAAACGTTTAAAGCTTTGGAAGAGAACAATCAAGAAATAAACATCGTGAATAGGAAAAAAGATGAACTATTGGCGGTATAAAAATGGCTTAAGAACAGATGAGTCATCACGATTTGATGTTTACTGTGAGCAACACATGAGCTAGTCTTGACAGCATCAATGTACCCAAGATTTCAAAGAAACGTACATTTTTGTACATTTATATTCTAGTATCTGTCCAGCTTCAGTGTGTTTTACAAACATATATCCTACTGATGCTAATAATTCTGCCTAGGCTAAAAATGTAGCCACACATCGAAGAAAAGCCAATTTATACATAGGCTACCCAACAGGTCGAAATTTATTTTTGCTGTGACATATATCCATAAGTGACATCACCACTTACCCTCACACACACAGCAGAAGGTCTCCTGGTCCCCATTTGTTGGGGAAATACTGCTGCACTGATCAGTTGTTGCGTCCGTAGAGAGTAAGATGCTGGTGATGATTTGATTCACCCATGTCACTGCTTTCTGTGCCATCACTGGACAGATCCTCTTCTGTGCATGTGCTGAACATATTTATTTACTGTTTAGAGCATGGGCAGAAGAGGATCAGTCCAGACATAGCAAAGAAAGCGGTCACATAGGTAAATCACATTACCGCCACCATTTTGTGTCCAATGGACACAGCAGATAATATCAATATACAGTTCAAAGAGCCAACAGCTGGGGACTCGAGGACATTCTCCTACTCTAATCCAATTGTTTAATCAACCTTCTACAGATAGCCTTCCTAGATGATGTGATGCTTTTTTTTTTTTTTTTTCATTTCGTTGACTAGTTCTGTAATACACCTCCCAGTGATGTCATACAGAGTTTTAAAACAGGTAGCTGCAATGTTTTTAGTGCCATTGCATTGTTTAATCTTTTTGTTCTCTAGGGAGAAAAGCTATGCCGAATGTGTATGAGGAAGTTCTGAGGAAGTCCAGAGATACAGCTGTTGGCCGATCATTCAGCGGACAGCTTTTGAATGTATATGGCCACCTCAAAAGCCATTATGGTCTAAAATGTGTATATATGAAATGATTGTTTACCAGATGATTGTTTGTTGGACTACTGTTAGACTCAACCAACTTCTATTTAATGTGTATGGCCACCTTAACAATAGACCATCAATTGTTTACTCCTGGAAGAAGCCCCTTAAAATAAAAAAGTGTATTCTTTGGCAGGATGCCTCATTATTAGCTTTGGTATTGTGTTGTTTAATACCTGTATATTTTTCAAGCTCTGCAAGGCTTTCCTGGTAGTCACCCAACATTTCTTCATAATCATTTATAACACTTTGCCGCAGATTGTCCCAGTGTGGAGATAGGTCCCCAAGTTCCTTCAGTTCCTCAATTCTGATTGGGAGAACAAAATAACGATTATGTATATAAATATATATATATATATATATATATATATATATATATAGTTTGTTTTTCACATAGCCAGATTCACATAGCATATCTACATATTTAGACTCAAACAGACATATTCTCAGTAATTAGTCAATGATACTGCACCCAGAGGCAAAGACAGGCACGACAGTATGGGCAAAAGGAGTTAGTGACCGTATGGAACTATAGGAGATCAATAGGACAGACTAGCAGCAAAGACGCATTAGTATGGGTAAAAGAAATTATTAGTAACCGCAGAATTCTCTAGGTGCCGATCAGTAAGACCATGTGGCAGGAAAGTCACAACAGAATGGGAAGATATTAGAGACCATGATATTGGCCAGGGGCAATCAGTAGGACCTACTAACAGCAAAAGTATAACAGTGTAGGCAGAAGATATTAGTGCTCATAATATGAGCTAGAAGCAACCAGTAGGACAACCTAGTAGCAAATATGCTTAGCAAAAAAACAAAGAAAAGAGTGCCTCATTGAGACTCACATTTGTGATAGCTACAAGGACAGGTAGACTAGAAACCAGAGAACAATAGCTTAGATGCTCATTGCTTAGTTGTGCAAAGGCACAACAGTTCAGGGTATACTGCAAACTAAGGTAGAGCCAGAGGACAGATCCAGTAGTCAAATAATGTATAAAATGAAGAAAAAAATTCCTGTTTTGCTGCCGCCCCCGAGAGAATCCAAAAGGACAGTAGTCAACTAAAGATTGCGCCCTTTATTGATAATCTGTGACACTGTAACACGTTTTGGCCTACACAATCACAGATTATCAATGCAGGATCAATAAAAGATGTGATCTTCAGATGTCTAGTGTCCTAATGTCCTTCTGGATTCTTCTGGGTGGCAGCACAGCAAGTACGTCTTTGTTTTATTCACTTAGCACCAAAGGAACAATAGTATGGGCTAGTCAAATTCAGTATGACCACATAGTGGCAAAGGCACAACCGTTTTGGCAGCAGACATTAGTGACCATAGTATTGAGAAGGGACAATCATTAGAACTACCTAGCGGCAAAGGCACAAGCGTATGGGCAGAAGAAGTTAGTGACAACTGTATAAGCTACAAGTAATTAGTAGAACAAATTTAATACTGTACTAATATATCATATAATTTGAAGTTGGACTGACTCTTTTGCACTGTGGCTCATGTTGCATTTAGAATATAATTTCTAGCTTTGGATTACTATGTGAACCACTTTGCAGCACTAAAAAGGTTCTTGATGGGGCTCTAAATGGTTGGAACCAACGTCCAAGACTATATCTAATCTAGATTAAACAATTTAAAATTCAGAATCTAATAGAAATGATACATTTTACCTAATCTGATCAAAAAAGCAAAACCCAAAGTTTGTGAACTCCTTGGAAGAATCTGAATCTCTGCATGAATGGTTCACAAAATATGGCTACATTTTCATACATTTCATAATCATAAAAACATTAGGGCAGATTTATACATCTGACTGAAAGGGAAAGCTGTCTTTGTTACCCATGGTCATGAATTGCAGCGCAGCATTCATTCCATATTTTGCCCCTGAAACATGAATACTCCATTGTGATTGATTGCTATGAACATCATAAATCTGCCCCATTATTTTTTAACACCCAAAGGGGGCAATTTATCATTCATGGACTCCAGAATTCATTCTGGCTTCAGAAGGTTGCAAAAATAGGGATCTGTGACTTTTTTTTAGCTTATTTTCATAAATGTTTTGTGACATTTTGAATTTTAAAAGAGGGTGGGAAGGTAGGCACGGTTAGGTATGTAAATTAGTTGTTGATCCTGGGATCTGTCCAATTGCCAGCATGGGTCAAGAATAGAGATGAGCGTGCACTAAAATGCTCGGGTGCTCGTTATTCGAGACAAACTTTTCCCGATGCTCGGGTGCTCGTTTCGAGTAACGAACCCCATTGAAGTCAATGGGAGACTCAACCATTTTTGCAGGGGACCAAGGTTCTGCACAGGGAAGACTGGGTGAAAACCTGGAAACATCAGAAAATTATGGAAACACCAAGGAAATGGACAGGAAACAGCAGGGGCAGCAAGAATGGATGCCTCTGAGGCTGCCTAATCCCACCATTACCCCAAATTCTCAGGCAACAGCCTGGTGGTTACCCTCATGGCAATTGTGCTCACCCAGACCAAGAAAGGCGAGGCACATGCCCATCACATGTTAGGGAAGCACCTAACTAGGTGCAAAGAAAAATTGTTTATAGAGAGGGCCTGTAGGTGGACCTCCGGAAAAATTTTTGGAGAGAGGGCCTGTAGGTGGACCTCCGGAAAAATTGTTCAGAGAGAGGGCCTGTAGGGGGCCCTCCGGAAAAATTGTTTAGAGAGAGGGCCTGTAGGTGGACCTCCGGAAAAATTGTGGTAAAAGAGTGCCAGTTGGACCTCTAAAAAATTGCGTTTTTTGGGTCAGCGTTAGGCAAAGACGACAAGGAGGAGTAGGAGGAGTAGAGAAGAGGAATCGGATACATAAGTAATGTTAATCTTTAGCTGCTTTCCCCCAGAGGAGATTTGAATTCCGGTGAAATCCAGGCTTTGTTCATTTTAATAAGCGTCAGCCTGTCAGTTGACAGGCTTGTACGCTTATCGGTGATGACGCCACCAGATGCACTGAATACCCGCTCTGACAGCACGCTAGCAGCAGGGCAGGCCAGCACCTCCAAGGCGTACAGCGCCAGTTCAGGCCATGTGTCCAGCTTTGAAACCCAGTAGTTGTATGGAGCAGAGTGATCGCTACGGACGTTGGTATGGTCAGCTAGGTACTCCCTCACCATCTTTCTGTACAGCTCCCCCCTACTCTGCCTAGACTGGGGACAGGTGACAGTGTCTTGCTGGGGTGACATAAAACTGGCAAAGGCCTTGGAGAGCGTTCCCCTGCCAGTGCTGGACAAGCTGCCTGCTCGCCTCCTCTCCCCCGCTACTTGGCCCACAGAACCATGCCCTCTGCCGCTAGCGGCGTCAGATGGGAAGGATTGTTTCAGCTTGTGCACCAGGGCCTGTTGATATTGATTCACTCTCATACTCCTTTCCTCTACAGGGATGAGAGTGGAAAGGTTCTGCTTGTACTGTGGGTCCAGGAGAGTGAATACCCAGTAATTGGTGTTTGAAAAAATGCTTCTAACGCGAGGGTCACGGGATAGGCAGCCTAACATGAAGTCTGCCACGTGCGCCAGAGTCCCAACACGCAAGAATTCCCTCTCCTCACTGGCCTGACTCTCCATTTCCTCCTCCTCCTCCTCCTCCAAGTCCTCCTCTTCAGCCCATACATGCTCAAGAGTTAAGAAGGACTGAGCACTGGTACCCTCTTCTGTCTCGCCGACATTCTCCTCCTCTTCCTCATCCCCCTCCTCCGATACGCTCTGAGAAACAGACCGGTGGGTGCTCTGGCTATCAAGCGACGTATCTTCCTCCACCGTCTCTTGTGACAAGCGCAAAGCATCCGACTTCATGCTGAGCAGTGAGTTTTTCAACAGGCAAAGCAGCGGGATGGTGAAGCTGATAATGGCGGCATCGCCGCTGACCATCTGTGTTGACTCCTCAAAGTTGCTCAAAACCTGGCAGATATCAGACATCCATGTCCACTCCTCATTGTAGACTTGAGGAATTTGAGTGACCTGACTACCAGTTCTGGTGGAAGTTGACATCTGGCAGTCTACAATTGCTCTGCGCTGCTGGTAAACTTTGGATAACATGTTTAATGTCGAATTCCATCTTGTGGGCACATCGCACAACAGTCAGTGAGCGGGCAGTTGTAGGCGGCGCTGCGCTGCCCTGAGAGTGGCAGCATCTGTGGTCGACTTGCAGAAATGCGCACAGATGCGGCGCACCTTGGTGAGCAAATCAGACAGATTGGGGTATGTCTTGAGGAACCGCTGAACTATTAGATTGAACACGTGGGCCAGGCATGGCACATGTGTCAGTCCGCCCGTTGTCACACACAACCATGCCTGGCTTGAGGTTCAGCGGTGCCAGCCTCAGATCGGTCTGCGCCGTGATGCCCTGTAACAGCTCTTGGGCGGTGTGCCTTTTGTCACCTAAGCTCAGCAGTTTGAGCACCGCCTGCTGGTGCTTACCCACGGCACTGCTGCTGCGCCTAGAGCTACCGACTGAAGGCGCCGTGCCCACGGATGGTAATTCGGAGGTGGAGGAGGAGGAGGAGGAGTCAGAGAAGGAGGCATAGTATGTCTGAGAGACCGTGACCAAGGTAGGCCCAGCAATCCTCGGTGTGGGCAGTACATGAGCGGCCCCAGGGTCAGACTCGGTCCCAGCCTCCACCAAGTTAACCCAATGTGCCGTCAGTGAAATATACTGTCCCTGCCCGGCAGCACTTGTCCACGTGTCCGTGGTTAGGTGGACCTTCTCAGAAACAGCATTGGTCAGGGCACGGATGATGTTCTGTGACACGTGCTGGTATAGGGCTGGGACGGCACATCGGGAAAAATAGTGGCGGCTGGGGACCGAATACCGAGGGGCAGCCACCGCCATGAGATTGCGAAAGGCCTCGGTCTCTACCAGCCTATAGGGCAGCATCTCCAGGCTCAGCAATTTGGAGATGTGTTCGTTGAGGGCTTGTGGGTGGGTGGAACTGTATTTCCTCTTGCGCTCCAGCGTCTGCTGTAAAGACAGCTGAACGCTGCGCTGGGACACATTGGTGGACGCTGTGGAGGATCGTGGAGGTGAAGGTGTGGTTTTCCGGCGGGAGGCGCTCATGCCGGGGTCCTGGGCAGGGGGTTGACTAGCAGAGGCAGCGAGTGACACAGGGGAAGGAGCAGTGGTGTGACCCACAGGAGGTGAATGGCCTTGGTTCCATTGATTGGGGTGTTTAGCACTCATATGCCTGCGCATGCTGGTGGTGGTTAGGCTAGTAGTGGTGGCACCCCTGCTGATCCTGGTGTGGCACAGGTTGCACACCACAGTCCGTCGGTCATCCTCACTTTCTTTAAAGAACCTCCAGACTTGCGAACATCTAGGCCTCGCCACGGGAGCTTCACTACGTGAAACAGTTGCTGCTGATGCACCAGCTCTGGCCCTGCTTCTCCCTCTGGCCACACCACTGCCTCTTCCAACCTGTTCTGGTGCAGCACTCGCCTCCGCCTCAGAAGCACTGTCTTCACTCAGCTTATCAACCCAGCTTGGGTCAGTCACCTCGTCATCCTCCGATTCCTCAGTCTGCTCCCCCTCGGACTTCCTGCCCTGACAACAACTTCACCACTGTCTGACAACCGTGTCTCCTCATCGCCCGACACCTCTTTACACACTTCTTCCACTAAGTCAACAATGTCATCATCATCACCCACAGACTGCGACAGTTAGAGAACTTGGGCATCGGGAAAGAGGTCAGCAGCAACCTGAGAAGTGGTTTGTGACTCTGGGAAGGGTCCAGAAAACAGTTCCTGAGAGTATGCCGGATCGCATTCCAAATTTTCCTGGGAGGGGGCAGACTGGGGGGAAGGAGGTTGAGGTGGAGGAGCCAGAGGAGTGCTCCCTTGGGTAACGTGGGTGGACTGCGTGGAAGACTGACTGGTGGACAAATTACTTGAAGCATTGTCCGCAATCCACGACATCAGCTGTTCGCACTGTTGTGGTTTCAACAGTCCTCTACCACGTGTCCCTGTAAGTTGAGAAATGAAGCTAGGGAGTGTAGCTCTGCGGCATTCCCCTGCTCCCTCATCAGCAGGTACTGTCTCACCCTGCCCAGGAAAACGGCCCCCTGCAGTAATTGAATGCCCACGCCCTCGTCCTCGACCCTTAGCCCTGGGGTTCAACATTTTCTGTATATAAGTGTATTATATGTACAAAAAAAATGGGCCTGCTGTACTGAAACCCACAAACTTGTTCAATCTGAACAAGAAAATATATAAGTGGATAAGTTAGAGCAAAATTACGTATGTTATTACGTACCGTGCAGTATGGAGCAATTACACTGAAACTATTAGATTAGGCAGACTTGGTCTGCTTAAGTGCAACCCAGACAAATGTTGCACAGAGATTTTTGTAATGTAGCTGTATCAGTGAGAGCAAAAGACCTTTTTTAATTAAGTGACGTACAGAATGTGTCACCTGGACAGAAAATACGGATTGTGCTTTGCATATAGGTGGATAAGTTAGAGCAAAATTACGTATGTTATTATGTACCGTGCAGTATGGAGCAATTACACTGAAACTATTAGATTAGGCAGACTTGGTCTGCTTAATTGCAACCCAGACAAATG
Organism: Rhinella marina; assembly: GCA_900303285.1. Taxonomy (NCBI): domain Eukaryota; kingdom Metazoa; phylum Chordata; class Amphibia; order Anura; family Bufonidae; genus Rhinella; species Rhinella marina. Next base: position 10,272 of record ONZH01019435.1, on the reverse strand, counting down.
TCGCACAGAGATTTTTGTAATGTAGCTGTATCAGTGAGAGCAAAAGACCTTTTTTAATTAAGTGACGTACAGAATGTGTCACCTGGACAGAAAATACAGATTGTGCTTTGTATATAGGTGGATAAGTTAGAGCTAAATTACGTATGTTATTACGTACCGTGCAGTATGGAGCAATTACACTGAAACTATTAGATTAGGCAGAGTTGGTCTGCTTAATTGCAACCCAGACAAATGTCGCACAGAGATTTTTGTAATGTAGCTGTATCAGTGAGAGCAAAAGACCTTTTTTAATCAAGTGACGTACAGAATGTGTCACCTGGACAGAAAATACGGATTGTGCTTTGTATATAGGTGGATAAGTTAGAGCTAAATTACTTATGTTATTACATACCGTGCAGTATGGAGCAATTACATGGAAACTATTAGATTAGGCAGAGTTGGTCTGCTTAAGTGCAACCCAGACAAATGTCGCACAGAGATTTTTGTAATGTAGCTGTATCAGTGAGAGCAAAAGACCTTTTTTAATCAAGTGACGTACAGAATGTGTCACCTGGACAGAAAATACGGATTGTGGTTTGTGGTGACTGGACAGCTGAACTGTGACACACAGAATGGTTCCACACAGCTGTATGAAATGGATTTGTATCACAGATAAAACAAAAAAAACTATTTTTTTTATTTTATTTTTTTAGATTTTTTTTTATATATATATTTTTTTTAACGTGACGTGCAGAAAATATCAGAGAGCAAACTCAGCCACTGCTTACTGTGGCTATTTTGACTGCAACCCAGACAAATGTCGCACAGAGATTTTTCTAATGTAGCTGTATCAGTGAAAGCAAAAGACCGTATTTGATTACGTGACGTACAGTATGGGTCACCTGGACAGAAAATACGGATTGTGGTTTGTGGTGAGTGGACAGCTGAACTGTGACACACAGAATGGTTCCACACAGCTGTATGAAATGTATTTGTATCACTGAGATAAATCAATAAAAAAAAGTGTTATATATGGCGATAGCTGCACTATTAGTGCCAGCCAGCCAGCCCAGCCAGGAGACAAAAAAAAGTGTCTTGTAGCCCTTAGAAGGGCTGTTGGGTTCTTTTCAGATCACTCCTGCCTAACAGAGAACTAAATCCAGGCCCTAACACTCTCCCTGAAACGCAGCCGATCTGTCCCTAACGACATCCAGACAGCATCTGAGCTGAGCACCGCGGGCAGTCACTAGTATATTCCAGGGTCACCTGATCAGGCCAGCCAACCCCTGCTATCGACATGTAAGGGCCCCACATGATGCTGGGTGTACCGCAGAGTCTCCTGGCTTGTGATTGGCTGAGTTTACAGGCGCCAAAAATTCAAAATGCGGGAGATGCCATTTCCTCGAGCATGGCGAGATACTCGTCCGAGCAGTGAGCACTTACGAGTACCCTAATACTTGAACGAGCACCAAGCTCGGACGAGCATGCTCGCTCATCTCTAGTCAGGAAGGAATTTGGGGCATTAACCTAAAAAAATTATGGGGCAATAACCTAAAAAAATGTCCACAGATGGGGGTCTGTTTTGCTTCAAAGCACATTAGCATATTGTTTGTCCCAAGGTAATATTGTTTGTCCCAAGGAACATTACTGTAAGATCTGATACATCAGCTGGTTCTCCTGAATGAGAACCTGTAGACCACAGAATATTACTTGACTGCTGAGTGATGAAAATGGGCTGCTATATGTCATCACTAATATTAGTTCTCGTTTATTAGATGGCAAACTGTAAAACAGGACCGGGGAGGAATAAAAGCAATATGAAATATTCCTGTGTCCTTGGTGCAGAAATCTCAGAAATTCCATTCATCTGTTGGCAATTCTGTATATTTCAGCAAAACATTGCCCAAATATAATAATCTGTTTGGAACTCAGACAAACAGAAAATGAATTTGGGCTAATGTTGTGACTTGGAATTAGATACACTCATTTTTTAATGTGGCTTTGAGTATGAAACAAACTACCATTTGTTCAGTACATTTGTGTTGGCCCTAGAAGGAAAGCCTGTTATTGCAAAATGATTTAATCTTCTATAAACAAGCTCACACAGCTGAACAATACACACATTCTGCCTGCAAATTCTGGAAGCTTGGAAGAGCAGAAATGTAAGATATTTTTCTCTAATGTGCTTCTCAAATCCCCATTAACTTATCCTGTGTACAGAGGAAAAAAAAGTTATCATGGTTCATGTTCCTCTAGTGCCTCTAGGGCTCGCCACCTGTTACTACATACAGATACTACTGTGCACAACTGGTATCGGGGATATTATTAAAGCTTCTCAGGATAGACCATCAATATCTGATTGGCGGGGATATGACACCCTGTACACTCAAGGTGATAACAGTCAGCACTCTTTCTGTGTAGATGACGTGGTGCACGTGTCCAAGGTCAGCGTCCCGTAGATAATATTGATGAAAGGACCGGCACTCACCTTCTTCAATACCCTGTACCCTCACTGATTTTCTGTTCCCGTGAAGCACCAGTGCAGAAGTAGACACTGGAATTACACAGCTCCACCCACTGTCTACAGGACGGAGTGGGTTACTGCCGCTACAGCTCTCATTCACAAAGGATAGACCTGTGTAGTTCCGCTGCCAGCCCTACTAGGGAACAGCTGATCAGCAGGGTTAGCCGAGTCCATAGCGGAAGTCCAATGCAGTCTAAATATCAGTTTCCCTATATACACATATTCATTTCATTCCTTTCCAAATTAGCTATAAAAAAGCTTCTATTCCCTTCTTGTCTTCAGGAATTCAGGACTGTCTAGTCGGACGGGTAAACTATAGTACACTAAGATTCGCAGTTTGGACCCTAGCTGTAATACTGCACTGCTAAAAACAGAGCTCCAAAGATTTAGCAGATGATGACCCCAATTGGAGCTAACCACTTGCAACTAGGGTCTACTTATTATGAAATTATTCACAAATACCCTAGTCTTAGTGATATAATGGGGGAGATTTATCAAAACTTATGTAAAGGAGAACTGGCTTAGTTGCCAATAACAACCAATCATGCACATACTCTGTAGAAATGGAGAAGGGACGCCTAGAATCATTTTTCTCTGGTGGACCCAATGAACTATAGTTTGTTATTACTACCCAATACTGGATAGTTGAAATATTATTGTATATATACAAAAGTTTTCACACCCCATGTTGTTTTTCCTGTTCTGCTGCATTACAACCTTGGATTAAAATAGATCTTTGGGGGTCTCCACCATTTGAATTATACAACAGGCCATCCCTTAAGATGCAAAATATTTTTATTGCGAGACAAACTATAATTAAGACAAAAAAACAGACATTTAAGCCCCTTTCACACGAGCGAGTTTTCCGCTCTGGTGCGATGCGTGACCGCACTGAATCCTGACCCATTCTTTTCAATGGGTCTGTGTACATGAGCGTTTTTTTTTCACGCATCAGTTCTGCATTGCGTGAAAAATGCAGCATGTTCTATATTCTGCGTTTTTCACGCAGCCTTGGCCCCCTGAACAACTGAACGCAATCGCAGACAAAACTGACTGAACTTGCTTGCAAAATGGTGCGAGTTTTCCTGAACGCACCCTGAACGCATCCGGACCTAATCCGTCACACTCGTGTGAAAGGAGTCTTAATGTTCATACTAAGTATCCACTACTTAGTAGAGCCCACTAGTTTGCAGATGCAGGTCTCTTGGGATATGTCTATTAGCGCAGTAAATCTAGACACTGTGATTTTTGATCATTCTTCCAAGCAAAACTTATCCAGTTCCTTTAAGTTTTTCTTATGTTTTTAAGCAATGACTTTTTTTTGTCACTTTTCCATAAAGCCCCTTTCTGTGGATTGTACAGAAGTAGTCCTATGGACAGATACTTCCTTCTCAGCTGTAGATCTTTAGAGCTTCTTCAGTATTATTGTTGGTGTCTTTGTTGAATCTCTGATTAATGTCCTCCTTGCCCAGTGTGTAAGGTCTGGTGAGCATCTTTCTCATGACAGGTTTGTAGTTCTGCCATATTCTTTTCATGTTGTTATAATGGATTTATTGGTATCCTATGAGATGTTCAAAATTTAGGATTTCTTTTATATAACCCAACCATGGCCTATAATTCTCCACAACTTCATCTCTGACCTGACTGGAGAGCTCCTTGGTCTTCATGTTGCTTAGTAGTGTTATAGACTTTAGAGGCCTTTCCAAATAGGTGGATTTATACTAACTTAATGTGACACTTTGTTATAATAATCATAAAATTATGTGACTTCTGAAGTTAACTGGTTGGACCAGACCTTTATTTTTGGGGTTTTTACTGACTTTTTTTTAAACAAGGTATCTTTTTCTGCATTCCACTGTAACAATTTTGACAGTTTTGTCAGGTCCATTACATAAATTTAAAATTAAAATATAGTTTAATTCCAGGTTGTAATGCAATAAACAGGAAAAACACCAAGTAGGCGAATCAATCTGCAAATGTAAAATAAACGTAGATAAGGATCGATAAATACAGAAGCTTCAAGCATTAAACTCTAGACCAATAAAAGAAAACACACTTTCAAAGTTGCAGAAAAATACTAGCAATAAAAATTAGACGGCACGATGAATTCATTTCAGCTTTTGAAGCTTAAAAAGTCTTATTACTAAACGATTTAGCCTGTTAAAGCAATCTGTGTGTATGATGAATTAAGATTGTGCTGAAAAGGATTTACTATCTGAAAGTAATTTCTATTCCAAATGCCTCCTGTTATATCTCTTTTGATAACACAGATACAAAATCAAAAATATATTCCATTAAACTGATGTGTTAATTTCTGCATGCTAGAAAAAAATGAAGCATCCAATGATTGTAAGTAGAGATGAGCGAAGTTTTGAAAAATTTGATTCAGCAACTTTGATGAAATTAGCTAAGAAATTTGATTTGTTACGAATTGCTATAAATCAGGTATACCCAGGCCACTCTCCCTTAAGGGTACGGCCAGACGGAATGGCCGTGCTGCAGGCCACGTTGCGGTGAACTACTGGCCAATGTGGCCAATTAACCCTCAGCTGCCTTCTATGTAATAATGAAGACCGCACTGTATAGACCGTCTTCATTGTTAATGGCTGCGTGGCATCTTTAAACAGGGGCTGTTGCTGTATAGGGTTTGGCTGGTAAGGTGGGGGACAATATGCATATTATTGCTGTTCTTGTCTGCAATCTCCTGCAGGTTAACAGTAAACACTGAATATTAATCAGCTCTAGCATACCCACTTCTCCAACCCTAGCGCTCTCCTGCCTTACGGGTAGGAGCTCTTCTTCTGCCATCTACTTTTCCTCCTTTTTCACATCATCTAATATCAATGAGAATATGTAATCAGGAACAGCCAGCTCCTACCATCTCTGCATTTTGCTGACTTTTCTAGGACATGGAGACTTTGAAGGATGATTTGGAAGAAATAAAGCCAGCAAAGGATGAAGATGCTCATCATTAAGACCTGGCCCCCTAAGGGGTGCAGACTGGGTGGTATTGGTTGGCATGATGGCAGTGGAATAATAAAGTCTTCAATCTTATTGGTACTGAATTACATATCTTAGTTTACTGATGTAGGAATAAATAAAACTGACACAGAATAAGTCTCCCTGCATTGTCCCTCTCCAATATTCTTTTATTAATCGTTTTCAGCAACACTGTCCCTAGCGTATGAGCACTTGCCACATCTCCCCTTATGCTCAGCTCACAGGACAATGGTGGAGACCGTCGGATTTTATAGTGTTGTGACATCACAGGAGATGGCTATCTGCAGATTAACTGGCTGCACTGCATTATGGGTGATCTTGCATTCCTGGGCTTCTTACTTTCACTTTGTAACACGAGCAGCTGCCATTTTAAGAAAAACTGATTTGTTAACACGAAGCACGAGGAAATTCAGATTAATTGAGAATTGAAGTTTTCCTAAAATTCGGACCGAATTCCACTTCAAATGCTTTAGTTCGCTCATCACTAGTTGTAGACCTGGAACTAGGCTATACAGATTATATTAATTTGCATAATACTGTTGTCATTAAAATGGCAGACATTTTAGTATTTTCTTGTAAATAACCACTGTATTATATGTATATAACTGTATTATATATACCATGCTTTAATTGCTATTTGTATAATTAAAGGGAACCTGTAATGTTGAACATGGAGTTTGAGCTACAGACAGCACGTTATAGAGCAGGAGGAGCTGAGAAGATCGATATATAGTTTTATTGGAAAAAAATTCAGTGAAACGCATGTTTTTCATTCATTTCAATCAATGCTCATTCTGAGCTTTGGGACTTTGGAGAAGAGTACTCAAAAATACTGCAGTTTTACTATAAGTAGCCATCCAATCATTATATTACTTGTATTTCTTTATTGTAATCTTTATTGTTTAGATTGTTATCATTACATCAGGAACTAGATGCAGTTTACTCCCTGTTTTGTTATTTTGTAAAAGATATGATCATGATCAGTGATAAGTCATTCTGGGCTTTAACGTCAAGGAGGCAGTCCAATCAGTGATTGACAGCTATATCTGTATACACAGTCAGAGGGCAGGCTCTCATCACTGATAGAACCACACAGATTGAGCAGGAATTTAAATGTATAAATTATAAATTTAATGAATCTTTTCCCACGAAAACTGTATTTCAGCACCTCATGATCTACAACAGAGATCTCAAACTCGTGGCCCTCCAGCTGTTGTAAAACAACTTCCATCATGCCAGGAGAGCCTACAGCTATTGGGGCATGCTGGGAGTTGTAGTTTTGCAACAGCTGGAGGGCCACGAGTTTGAGATCCCTGATCTACAACAAGGCGCCTGTAGCTCACATTTTCATGGTGACAGCTCCATTGTCCATTTCAAATATGTCATGGTTTCTTAAAATGTACCATTGTAGGCAATCCTCTCTGATCTACATGTGGCACTGGCACCAATCCCTGTCCTGGAGGTTTTCCCATACGCAATACCTATCCCCTATCCATGGGACAGGGGGTAATTGTCTAATTAGTGGGGAGCCCCACAATCAATGAATGGTGGCAATTTCTCTCAGTTTCATAGATTTGAATGGAGTGGACATGATCAACCACTGCTCCATTCAAATAGATGAACAAAGGAAACCTGTTCTTATGAATGATGGGGGTCCCTGAGGAAGGATGGAGAATTATTTGTGGGAAAGCTATCTCTTCTGATTCCCTCCTACAGATATATGCACAGCTTATCCAAATGTATATATTCTTTCAATGGAGAGAGAGGAGAAAGCCACCACCAAAGGTGTTTAGCTCATGTATCTTTTCTCCTGGAAGCAAGGACAAAAAGATGACAATTGAAATTCAATGCACCAGATCCTTTTTTCCTACTACATCATCTGTTGGGAGAGAGTTAGGAACTACCCATACACATTAGACTGTTGGCAAAAATCGGCAGTTGTGGTCAACAATACTCCAATGAGCATGAGGACATTTAAACTGAAACAAACCCATCAGCTATCTGATCAGGATTAGATCAGGGCACATTTAAAGCCTTATTGCACTGGTTAATTTGTAGGTCAGTTATTGGGAACAAGCATTCATAGTTACATTCACTCCCAAAAAATTGATCTGTATAATCGTGCCACCAATCAGCCAATAAACAATTAAAAGCTTGTTGGTTGTCTCAATGCATCTTTCGTTCAAAATGAAAGATGGCCAATTGCAAATGCAGCATCTGTGTAATGAGGGACCTGCTTTAGATACATGTGAATGAGAGAAGAGCAGTTGTGGAAATACCACTGTTAAGGGTATATTAGACAAGTAGATTTTCTGCCCGATAATCGCTAATGAGTGTTTCTTTGAATGCCCATTAGTAATCATCTGGCAATCTAATGCTGCCTCTGATTGCCAGATGAACGACCAAAATCATCGGGAAATTCAGATCTTTCAGCATTCTGAAAGATCCTGATTTGCCGGCGGCAGACCATGCTATATAATCACGATCTGCCACTGCCACATCACTGTCCTGCATAGGGACGAGCGATGGCATAGAGATCACTCCTCCCCATGCTGTGGGGGACATGGCTGCATGGTGTCCGCTGCTAGCTATCTGGCGACTGCCAGGAGGGAACGCTTCCTGACAATCGCTTGCAACACCCTTTACTCTGACTGTAAACAATGAATGTATTTACTGACAGCAAAGATTTTGAAGATGGTAAAAGTTAGAATATCTTAAAGTTTATTTCACTTTTCATTATGCAAGCATGAAACTTTCTTACATAAGACTGTACAATCCCTATAACGTGTTTTCACCTCAATCAATTATTAGTCATAAGATTTAGGGTGCATTCACATGCCTCTGCCCTTTATTGCTGCCATTGCCACCACCTTCCTCCTCAGATGCTACCTCCTCTTCCTCTGCACCCTGATTCGGCTCAAGGGTCCTGTCCAACATGCAATCATCTTCTCTCACATTATACACTGCTTGTATCCAGAGGTTATGCCCACCCTGTAATCCAGAAGTGGTGACCATGCTTGGACACTATAAAAAAAAAAGCTCTGGCCAATATGCGCTCCTGCAGAGAGAGGCCAGTGCCTTTTCCTATAGTGTACAAAGACGGCCACCATTGTTGGATTGTAGGGTGGACATAACCCCTGGATACTAGCAATGTACAATGGGATGGAAAAATAAATCAAGCCAGCAACGGAGGCAATATGGACAATAACAATAGCAATAACAATTAGCAATAGCAATAGTGTATTAACTTTCTCCACATGATGCCATTTGCTGAGGTGAAACAACCCCTTAAAGGCTTGGAGAAATGAAATATATGTAGCACATTGATACTATATTGCATGGTCTCCAACTTAAAGGGAACCTGTCATCTCCGAAACACCCACTGAACTAGAGTAAGAGATGTATAGTGTAAGTGATGGTGAATCCGAATATGTAAGTTTTATCTTCATACTCACTTCTATTCTGACGCTGTGCTCCCACAAACTGGCAGTAAAATACATTGCGCGGACTCTTCTTTGAGTCCTCTCCATTAGTGAGTGAGCACTGGAGTCCACTGAGTGCATTTTACTGCAGGTTTGTGGGAGCACAACATCAGAATGGAAGTGAGTATGAAGATAAAAATGACATAACCGGACTCTACATCACTTACACTATACAACGCTTACTCTAGTTTGGAGGGTGTTTCAGAGCTGACAGATTCCCTTTAACAATGCCATGACAGGTATGAAATATACATTTTCAAATAGATCACAATTTGTTCTTGTTGGATTTCTGAAGTCTCTACCAGCAAAAATAGCATCATACATGGAATACAATGGCAAAATAGGCCAAACACAAGTTATTGCATTTCAGGCTAAATACACTTTAGACAGCTAATGGCTGCCAGCTATTCTACTCCTAACTCCCCATCTACATAGGGGGCTTAGCCTAACATGCATGTATTCTGCATAGGGAGAAAGATGCTGATAGACACCTCTGGCAGAGGCTTATCCTCATGAGAACCAAAGGATCAGGCATCTTGAAAACCAACAGCCCAATCCTTCTTTCCCCCAAATCTGCTGACAGGGGAAAGGTGGGACACCCCCATACACATTAAATGGTCCAGCTGTCATATTAAAAGCTATAAACAACAAGAAAGACAATACAGATGAAGTAGTTAAATATAAAATAGCAAAGAAAAAAATGAAATAAAGACAAAAATAGAAAGTAAAGTGCCGCAACTGCTTCCTTGTTCCGGCTTACAACATACAGGTACTCTAAAAGAAATGCTACGATATTGCTATCTTGTTCGTTTCTGTTTAAATTGTGCTCTAAAAACTTACTTTTGCCAGGAAAGTGACAAGTTGATTTTTTTTATGTTCCACATAACCAATATTTTTATGTCAGAATCTAGCCAGGCTTTCTTGCTATGACATTTTATAACCTTTATTATTCCGTAGACTACCTTTCCTTTTGCAGTTTTCTGTTGATGAGACATTTGAGCACTGTACTTGGAATCCATTTGCGTTCTATATTGAACTGTGCTGCGGTATGAGGACGATGGTAGAAAACTTTACCCTTTATGTTTATTTTGCAGCAGCTTTGACATTGTGAGCTTGGTAGTAAACTGCCATTTTGGGGGCCTCAAAAATGTTACTTTTTATAGTTGTTTTTGTTTCACACGCAAGTCTTAACCCTCTCACAGCAGTTATTTGTACAGAACTTGGTGCTACAAGTTCATTCGGGATCATAACTAGCAATTTGTATTGAGAATACGGCCAAAAAACTTC
>ONZH01019434.1:0-150227 GCA_900303285.1 Rhinella marina | reverse complement strand
ATAAGTGAATAATTTACTAAAAACACCGTACAATAAGTGCATAATAGGACACATTGCAGTACCAGAAAAAGAATACACACAATGGGCTAAAGTGCTTGTGTGCTCGGGTCCTCTGGCCGAGCACTCAGGGGTGCTCGAGTGCTCGGCGAGCACCCGAGCATAATTGAAGTCTATGGGACTAAACCAGGCCCAAGTCTGGTTTACACAAGTCCCCCAAATAAAAATAAAAAAAATACACAGACACAGACACTGACACTACTTACCTTTCCCCATAGCTCCCGACCTGTTCCTTCAGGAAAGACGGAGTGCAGAGTGGTAAGTTTTACCACAGTGCCACCTGCTGGAGGGAGGAGGGAGCTGCTGGGAAAGGTAAGGTTGGATCCATCATGAATCCATTGATAGTCAATGGAGGACGGATCCGTTTACTATTGTGTCACACCAAACGGATCCGTCCCCATTGACTTGCATTGGGGTCATGACGGATCCGTCTTGGTGTGGGGAGGGGACTTGAGCTTTGCACTCGAGTACACTCGGTGTTCGGCCGAACACCGAGTGGACCCGAGTGCAGGCATGCTCATCACTAGTGCTGAACCATTAAAAACAGTGTAGCTAAAATACAGCAAAGACATGAGTATGAAAACATTTTAGTGCAATCAATTTCACATTTGCAAGCATAAAAGGCTCAGATATAGTTGGTAATGATAAAACACTGTCTGTCTGGAACACATAGTCCAAAATTCAATTGTAATCCACGTGAGGTAAAATTGTAATCCAAACAGGTAATGTGTAATCCACATGGATAATAGAGAATAGCAGCAAATAGAGAACCCTTTTTGCAAAGGGGGCTCCCAAATAACCTGAGAAGGGGGTAAAAAGGAAAATAGGCATGCTTAGGCGCAACTGGGACTTTTCTGCAGAATGGGGGGAGTCCTGACAGCCATGTCCACTACAGCTGGGTGAGAGTCAAACGGGGCAATACATTACATATTAGAAAAAAGCAGCACGTAGAGAACCCTTTTTGCAAACGGGGCTCCCAAATAACCTGAGAAGGGGAGAAAAAGGAAAATAGGCGCACTTCGGCGCAACAGGGAATTTTCTGCAGAATGGGGGGAATCTGACAGCCATGTCCATCTGTGTGAGAGTCAAACAGGGCAACACAAACTAAACAAAAACAACTGCCAACTAGCATCTCACCTGTCAGGTGCAGTCCATGGTGTGGCTCTCATAGGTCCTCCTGCAGTGTCCTTGACACTGCCAGTAGTTGGGTTGCTCAGATGAGGTACCTGAAGTCCTCCTCGCTCGAGCTGCTGCTGAAGCTCATCAGAGGACGCTCCTGCCTCTTGAAGGCGGTTCCGGAAAGGTTGCATCCAGGGAAGAAGACCCAGCTTCCCTGGCTGCTGCTGGCTTCATCTTCCATGGCAGCTCATATTGGTGGATGACCGTGGATTGGAAAGTGAATGATAACGTGGTCAGCTGACCCAGCTGTAAGGACTGTGGTGGTGGTGGTACTGGCAGTCCAGGAATCAGAGGCTCCCGTTGAGGCTGTGGCTTTTCCCTGAACCGGAGGACACCATCTGGAAACTCATGCAGGTAGTGCAAGTGTCCTGGACCTGGTGGTTCATCCGGCCACACTTCTGGTTCCATTGTAGGCACCAGAAGCTTTGAAAGGAGGGTAACCCTGGTCGCAAATGGGCCTTTCAGGGACGCCATGAGGGTATACTCCACCTGATCCCCCACATACAGGCTATGACGATGTTGTGGCAGGTACGGTCGTTTCACCGACCTGTGGCCCACAAAATATTCCTTTCCATCCTCATCATCCTGCAGGAAGCCAGACCCTCTCCCAACGAAAAACCAAAGCACAGTTCCCTTTCGGCGTTCCAAAGAAGGATCTCCCGGCCTAGGGTGGTTGAGTACCCGGATGACCCAGTCCTCCACTGCGGTTTTATAGTCCCAGAGGGTCTGTGCATGGGCCGTCACAGATGGTTGAACAATTGGGTTCTGGTGTATGGAAGGGGTGGATCTCCTCCTGGGCGGCAAAGTGGACGCTCCAGCCGCCTCCGCCGCACGAGCCACAGCAGACGCTCCAGCCGCACGAGCCACAGCAGGCGCTCCAGCCGCACGAGCCACAGCAAACGTTCCAGCCGCACGAGCCATAGTAGACGTTCCAGCCGCATGAGCCACAGCAGACGCTCCAGCTGCCTCACGAGTCGCAGCAACAGCAAACTCAACAGGTGGTAAGGAAGACACAGGCACTGAAGCTGGGTTTCTCTGGCAGAGTTCTGACACCCTGGACATTTCATTCCAATTTGTGCGCAGCTGTTTTTTAGCCATGATGCTTGGCGCTGGTCTAAACTGGTTCAGACTTCAGAGGAGGGGGGAGTACGTGCAAAATAGTTAGATCCCGGGGGGCTGGGCTGTTTTTTTCCAGTTCTGAGGGGGGCGTATCTTCACTTTCCCGCTCTTGCGCGGGCGTATCGTTATTGTCCTGCATCACGCAGAATGCGTACGTTTCGTACGTTTCATACTTATCGTACGTATCGCTAGCGTGTTAACTTTTGTGAAGATTTACTAATAATACCAAGTGAATCCAAATAAATTCGGATTCGCTTCGCAGCTGAAAATTTCCAAAGTTCAATACGAATCTACGAAGCGGCGAATAGTTTCGCTCATCTCTAGTAGCCATCATGTGTGCAGCTCTCGCAATTTATTTCTATGAGAGGTACAGACACAGCTGAAGAAATTAATTGTTTCTTCATGTTCAATAAACCATTTCTTATTTTTTTCTGTTTGTGTGATTATAACAGTATGGGTCAGCTACGGTAGCCAGGGGTGGATTAGCCATAGACCCTACAAGGAAATTTCCTGTTGGGCAGATGCCCAAGGGACATCCTAAGCTCTCCTGATGGCTGCAGGCCAGGTACATAATGATCTGATGCTCAACAGCCACAGTTGCCCTCGTGAACTGAACTGTATTACCATGATCATGACGGTGATACAGTTGAATAGTGTGTAGAGGGTGACAGTAGGGGTCTGATCTGAAGCAGATGGGTCATCTGAGGGTTTGGGGCTAAAATTAGGCTTTGGGGCTGATCTGAGGCATTGGGGGCTGATCTGTGGTCTCATTGGGGGTCATTCACATTGGAGTCTGCGCTGAGGTCTGATTGTGGGTTTGATCTGAGGTCTTACTGGGGTCTTATTAATATTGGGGGTCTGATTTAGGGTCTTATAAACATTGGGGGTCTGATGGGGCTGTGAACTGAGGTCGGATAAACATTGGGGGTCTGATTGGTGGTCTGATCTGACATCTAATGACAAATATTTTTTTCTTATTGTCCCCCTCTAAAACCTAGGTGCGTCTTATGGGCCGGTGCGTTTAATAGGACGGAAAATATGGGTAAAAAAATAAATACTCACCTCATCCATTTGCTCAAGTAGAAGCCATCACGGTCATCTTGATATAATACATGGCGCACTAATGATGTCACCACAACAGCGATGTGATGTCATACATCCCAGTGTGAGAATGGATGAGGTGAGTATGTATTTTTTTTACCGTCATTTCAGGAAAAATAGATTCAATACCACAAAGTGCAAGGAAATTCGGCTTTGCAGCAAATCAAATTTTTCCTGAAATTCAGATCAAAATCAATTAGTCTGGCCTCGATTCGCTTAGTTATTAGCTAACCCAGAGTGTCCCATCTATAGATAGAACTGTTTCAGAGTTGCTGCTCCTTGTCGGTGCAGTGTAGTGAAGTGCTTCTGGTGGCTATGTGGGAAACATGAATTAAGATTCAAGACTATTGAAAATGTTATACATTGATTTACAGCATATCCGGCTTTAGGTGGCACTAGAGTCACTCACTAGAGAGGGCGTTCTTCCTTCTGGAGGAGAGCTAGTTTGCATATGTTCTCCTAAGGAGGCAAGCCCTAAAGGCTGTTTACTATCTGGAATTCAGCAAGGTGATTCAGTACCATTTATGAGAAAATAGAATAGTATTCTTCACGCTACTGATTATTATGTTGGGATTGAATTTAGAAGAGATATAAACAATTAGAGTAAAGCTTGGAAAGCTGTTGGATCTGATTTTTTCTCATCCTTTAGCTATAATAACTTTTGTGGAAGTAGTAGGGTGCCGTTTTGAGTAGGTGCAAAAATAATTTTTTAATTATTCACACATTATGATTTAAATGTAATCACCTTGTCTTGCAGCAGATTATAGAGGAATAAAGCCCATAATTAGAAATAATAATAGCATGCACTCCTTTGTCTGCTCTTATTTTAGTGGCACATAGTAAATCTGATATATTAGTTCTATTGGCTTAATAGTTTACTAATAGAGATGAGCGAGTAGTGAAATATTCGAAAGTTCGAAATTCGATTCGAATAGACCGCGATATTCGACTATTCGACCGAATATCGAATCCCATTAAAGTCTATGGGAAAAAATGCTCGCCACTTGGAAATCTCAATTCGACCACTTGGAGGTCACCAAGTCCACCCTGAAACCTCAGAAAAGGATGCCAACACTGCTGGAATGCAACTGGGACAGCAGGGGAAGCATGTCTGGGTGCATATAACGCGCCCAAGTCGCACTATTACGCCACTATCACAGCCTCTCAACAATACACTCCAAAGACAATATAACCTCTCTGTAAAGTGAGACCATACAAGGAAACCTTCTTTCCTCTACATTGCCATGGACCCCAAGCCAAACTAGACAAAAAAAGAAGATAAAATTCTGCACCCCTTAAAATCACGTTGCCTATGACAACCACAGATGGCATAGGCAAGGGGGAAAGCAATCAAGCCATCACTATTTTTCCCTCTGTGCCATCCCTGCCTTGCCCAGGCACATGTTTTGGGCCTTGGTTCTGTCTGGATTTCCGCAACCCTTACAGACCGCTCGGCAAACCCCTCCTTCTCCTTCTAGATTCTCCTTTTAAATCTGTCCACCACCCAGTCAAGTCCACAAAGTCCAGTCTCGTTGATAGCCTGCAGAAACTCCAGGGACCTCACTCTGACCCTCCTTCCTCCCACCCTGCCCAATGTTATCAACCCAGTGTTCCCACCCATGCAAGAATCGCAGGAGCTATCTGAGGATTTTGTTTGTTCTGATGCCCAAACACTGGAGCAAGCTCCATCTCTAGCTGATGGTGGTGTGGAACGGGCACTAAAGTGTAAAATGATTAGGGACGATGATGAGACACAGTTGCCAGCAAGGGAGGCTGTTGGAGCAAAGTGAGGCAGTGTAAGAGGAGGTGGTTGAGTATGACAAAGTCAGTGACCCGACCTGGCCCAGTGTCATGTCTAGCAGGTAAAGCAGTGGGGATGTTGAGGGATGCGTAGGACAGCAAAAGGCAGGAAGAGGCCGTGGGCTGGCCAGAGGTTCATGGAGAAGGCAGGCTAGAGCCCGCAGGGCCGCATCTCTTCCCTATAACAGGCCCCCACACAAAGCTCTCCCATCGAGGGCTCTTAGGTCCTTGTTGTGAAAATATTTTAAAGAGTGCGCAAAGTTAGCTTGAGGTGAGCCCTCGAAAAAATTATATGGAGGCCCAAGAGGTGAGCCCTCGAAAAAATTAAGTGGAGGCCAAAGAGGTGAGACCTCTTAAAAATTGTATTAAGGCCCAAGAGGTGAGCCATAATAAAAATTGTTTGTAGGCCCAAGAGGTGAGACCTCTTAAAAATTGTTTGTAGGCCCAAGAGGTGAGCCATGAGAAAAATTGTTTGTAGGCCCAAGAGGTGAGACCTCTTAAAAATTGTATTAAGGCCCAAGAGGTGAGCCATAATAAAAATTGTTTGTAAGCCCAAGAGGTGAGACCTCTTAAAAATTGTTTGTAGGCCCAAGAGGTGAGCCATAAATATATATATTTTTTTTATTTTACGGAGCAATTCTACGGCGGTTAAGGAGGAGGAGGAGGAGGTGGAGGAGGAAATGGCACTTCATACAGATGGCACTTCACTTTTGGCTGCTTTCCACTGTTGGAGAAGCAAAGTCCGGGTCAATCCACTTGCTGTTCATTTTGATTAGCATCAGCCTGTCGGCACTGTCGGTTGACAGGCGTCTGCGCTTATCGGTTATAATGCCCCCGGCTGCGCTGAACACCCTTTCTGATAGCACGCTGGCAGCAGGGCAGGCAAGCACCTCCAAGGCGTACAGGGACAGTTCCAGCCACGTGTCCAACTTGGAGACCCAGTAAGTGTAGGACGCCGAGGGATCGGGGAGGACAGGGGTACGGTCTGCCAGGTACTCCCGCAACATCCGCCGATACTTGTCCCTCCTGCTGATAGCGGGCCCCGCAGTGATGGAAGTTGCACGAGGGGGTGCCATGAACGTGTCCCACACCTTGGAGAGTGTTCCCCTGGTGGCTGTGGGCCTGATCGATGTTGTGGGACTCTGGGAGACCCTCTCCTCTCTGCCGCCAGCGATGGTGGGTGGGAAAATCTCCATCATGTTCTGCACGAGTTCCCTCTGGTATTCCAGCAATCGATTCGTCCTCTCCTCTACCGGAATAAAAGAGGAGACGTTATCTTTATACCGGGGGTCCAGGAGTGCGAAGACCCAGTACAGTTTGTTCTCCACTATCCGGACAACACGTGTGTCCCGGGAAAAGCAGCCCAGCATGAAGTCAGCCATGTGTGCCAGACTCTGAATAGGCATGACGTCACTGCCCCCACCAGAAGGATCACTTGCCATTTCCTCCTCTTCCTCTTCCGCCTCCTCTCCGCCCCATCCGCGCTGAACCAATGGGACGCACACAGCCTGACTGCTACCCTCGCCGCCAGCATCCTCCTCCTCTTCCACAGCCACCTCCACGTCGTCCTCCTCCTCCTCATCCTCCTCCTCCTCCTGCAACTGCCACCGAGAAGCAGACAAAAGTGTGGTCTGACTGTGTAGCTCCGTTGCGTCTCCTCCTACCCCCGTCTCCTCTGCGTGCAATGCGTTCTCCCTTATTGCGATGAGTGATTCTTTAAGGACGCATAGGAGCGGGATGGTTACGCTCACTATAGCGTCCTCGCTGCTGACCTTCTTGGTGGACTCCTCAAAGATACGCAGTACATCGCATATGTCTGCCATCCATGGCCACTCGTGGTTGGCAAACTGAGGGAGCTGAGTTGGAGGCACGCGTGGATTCATAATCTGGTACTCCATCAATGCTCTCTGCTGCTCACACACCCTGGCCAACATGGAATAGGTGGAATTCCAGCGAGTCGGCAGGTCGCACAACAGCCGATGTTGAGGCAAATGGAGGCGTTGCTGGAGTTTTTTTAAGCTAGCAGCAGCTACAGTTGACTTCCGAAAGTGAGCGCACAAGCGCCGCACTTTCACCAGTAGCTCTGCCAGATTGGGGTAAGTCTTTAGAAATTTTTGGACTACCAGATTAAAAACGTGGGCCAGGCATGGTACGTGATTGAGTTCGGCAAGCTCCAGAGCCGCCACCAGGTTACGGCCGTTATCGCACACGACCATGCCTGGTCCTAGCTGCAGCGGCGACAGCCACATCTCCGTCTGCTGCAATATGGCGTCCCTCACCTCTGGGGCGCTGTGCATCCTGTCACCCAAGCTGATGAGCTTAAGCACCGCCTGCTGACGTCTCCCCGCGCCAGTGCTGCAACGCTTCCAGCTAGCGGCTGAGGGCGATGTTAAGGCAGAGGAGGAGGAGGAGGAGGAAGAGGAGGGGGGTTTATCAGAACCCCTGCTGGCAATCTTGGGCGGGGGTGGTAGGTAGGCCGTCTCTCTTTGCGACCCCGTCCCCGCTTCCACAACATTCACCCAGTGTGCTGTCAAAGAGATGTATCGTCCCTGTCCGCAAGCGCTTGTCCACGAGTCGGTGGTCAAGTGGACCTTTGCGCTGACTTCGTACCTCAGGGCCCGCCTGATGTTACGTGACACGTGCTGGTGCAGGGCGGGGACGGCACTCCGGGAAAAGTAGTGGCGGCTGGGGACGGAATAGCGAGGTGCGGCAGCCGCCATCAGGTCACTGAAGGCCTGCGTCTCCACAAGCCTAAACGGCAACATCTCCAGGGCCAGCAGTTTGGACATGTGGCAGTTTAAGGCTTGGGCTTGGGGGTGACTCGAGGCGTACTTCCGCCTGCGGTCGAACGCCTGCGAGCAGGGTTGCCAACCGTCCGTAGATTTACGGACAGTCCGCAAAAAATCGCTGTTTTTCTCTGCCGTCCGTAGTGTCCGGCAGAAAAAAACAGCGTCCGTTAATTTTGCTGCCGAAAACCCGAAGTCTGTACTGCGCATGCGTGCGTAGTACAGACTGTTCGGGTAATGCAGAGAAAGTTCCGGCAGCGCTCCCGGCTGCTCTGAGGGGGCGTGCCAACGCGCTGTATGCGCGCAAGATTCAAGTTACCTGGAGCGGGCGGGCTGTCGGCAGAATGAAGGAAGAGCCAGCCATCTACTGTGCCGAGGCGGAGAGGAAGAGGCACAGTCAGTCAGCACAGACGTGATGACGTCATCATGCCGCGCGCCGCCTGCGCCTGGACAGAGCTACATGGAGGAATGGCATGGAGAACTGTCTTAAGGAATCAGGTAAGTATGTAATTTTGGTTTTTATTTCACTGCTGGGGCACTATATGGAGCTATCTGTACTAAAGGGGGCTATCTAATGTCTGGGGACACTATGGGAACTACCTGAACTACAGGGAGCTATCTAAGCAACTTTGGCTCTACAGGGACTATCTGTACTAAAGGGGGCTATCTGTACTGGGAGCTATCTGTACTAAAAGGGGCTCTCTAAACTACTGGGGGAACTCAATGGGGCCATCTTAACTACTGGTGAACTGCATGGGGCTATCTACCGTAATCTACTTAGGGCACTATCTGAAGTAAGGTGGGCTATCTAACTTCTGGAGGCACTATGGGGGCTTACTGAACTACAGGGGGCTGTCTAAACTACTGTGGCACTAAAAGGACTTTCTGATCTACAGGGGGCTAAACTACTGGGCACTACATGGAGCTATCTAAACTACTGGGGGTACTATAAGAGGCTACCTAAGCTACTGGAGGCACTATGGGGGCTTACTGAACTACAGGGGGCTGTCTAAACTACTGTGGCACTAAAAGGACTTTCTGATCTACAGGGGGCTAAACTACTGGGCACTACATGGAGCTATCTAAACTACTGGGGGTACTATAAGAGGCTACCTAAGCTACTGGAGGCACTAGAGGGAACCATTTAAGCTACTGGAGGCACAAAAGTGGACAGTTTAAGCTACTGGGGGCGCTATAACAGGTATTATAATTACTAGGACCATTACAGCGGATCCTTATTATTTCTGGGAGCACTACTGGAGGCACTATAGGAAAAATTATTTCTATTATGGGGAACTATTACTACTACCAGGGGTACTATTGGGGGTGTTACTATTATTAGCATAATATGGAGGGCACTACTGCTAAAAGGGCTACTTGTGGGGCATTATCACTATTGGGGCACTATTACTAATGAGGTCACTCTGGGAGAGAATTATTAGTATCAGTGGGACTTTGGGGAGCATGGTAACTATATGGGGTCCTACTTATATGGCACTTATATGGCATTTACAGTATAGTATTTGGGGACATTGGGGAGCACAGTGGCCGCAGTATTTTAGGTATCAGCAGGATAACAGTAAAAGTGGGTAATCTAAGGTGTCTTTGTGTCAAACTCTGCAGAGAGAAGATGGGGCTGAAAGAACTCGTCATGGTGGTGTTGGCCAAATAGAGAAGATCAGAAAAGAGAAGATCTACATCAGGAAGACGTCACTGGATGTAAGAGGTATGTGGTGCTGTCCAAATATGTGTCACCTGTTTATTCAGCAAGAACTTGCCGGTATATGGTATGTTACTGCTGCAGCCAATCACCAATCAGTGCTCTAATGCTGAGAACTGGCTGCAGTGGTCACATGCCATACACCTGCATATCAGTGTGCACATCACCAACATTGTGACAGATCTGCACACTTTCCCATTACATCCCTGTCAGTGTTTGTTTACGTGACAGCAGCAATGATGCCAGAAAGTCCAGCGTGTCACAGGCATCATCACTGCAGCCATATAAACAAAGCATTCAATGGCAGGGAGGGAACAGCTGAGAATTGTGGATTTCTTTTCCATCTGCCATATTTTATTTTTAAATACTGAACAATCCTCTTTATTCTGGGGCGTGGAAGGGGTGTGTCCTCTAAAAGGGGGTGTGGTTTAACATGTCCGTAAAAAATTTGGGCTGTCCGTAAATTTTGGTCCAGTTGTCCAGAAAAATTTGAAAGGAAGGTTGGCAACCCTGCCTGCGAGATGCACAGTTGATGGGACGAGGAGTGTGAAGGTGCAGGCGAAGATGCGGGGGAAGGGGAGGCTGAAGGAGAAGGCCCCAAAGTAGCCGAGGCAGAGGCAGATGTGGAGGTGTCTTGGCTGGAGGTCTGGACCGCAGTGGCAGCACACAACAAAGGGGAAGAGGCAGTGGCAGGAAGACCTTGCGCAGGTTGTATTGCGTTTGCTCTCTCCCACTCAGCCCAGTGCTTGACTTCCAAGTGACGCCGCATGCCTGAGGTGGTCATATTGCTCTTCTCAGAGCCCCTACTCAGTTTTGAGTGGCAGAGTGTGCAAACCGCGCTCAGTTTGTCATCCGCACAAACATTAAAAAATCTCCACACCACAGAAGTACGAGGCCTCGATGGGGGAGCTTCGCGCGACTGCCTGCTGCCGGGAACAGCTTCGGCCCTGCTGGCTGTGGCCTCACTTCTCTGTCTGGACTGTCCTCTGCCTGTGGACATCCCTCTGCCTGTGGACATCCCTCTGCCTCTGGACATCCCTCTGCCTCATGACATCCCTCTGCCTCTTGCTGCCTTTTTCGGTGCTGCGCAGACCACCACCTCTCCACTGCTTTCCCCTCTGGACATCACCCCTGGCCAAGTGGGGTCGGTCATTTCGTCATCCACCACCTCCTCTTCCACTTCCTCACTCTGCTCCTCCTCCTGCCCACTGGACATTCCAACAGCCTCCCTTGATGGCAACTGCGTCTCATCATCATCATCGCTCAGGATAACAGATGCTGGTTCAGGGTCCACATCAGCAGGAGATGGCGAATACTCAAGTGTTTGGGCATCACTACAAACAAATTCCTCTGCTAGCTCCTGGGATTCTTCCGGCACATCTGAAAAAGGACCCGAAAAGAGCTCCTGGGAGGGGTCAATGGTGGGATGACTCTGTTGGCCAGGTGTGGAGGAAGGAGGGTCAGAGTGAGACTGTGTGGATGACTGGCTGGTGGACAACTGTGTGGAAGCGCTATCGGCTATCCATTGCACCACCTGTTCAACCTGCTCAGGCCTCAACAGCGGTGTAACCCGCCCCCTGCTTAACTGTCCCATAAAGGCAGGGATTCTGGCATTGTATACGCATTGTATCCCCACTGGCTTCAACAAGGCCCCCAACAGCATTTCCGCGCCCCCGTCCACGTCCGATTCCGCTAGCCCTACGCATTTTTTTTTTTGTTACAATATTTTGCCTTCACAGCCGTATACTACCAGTTCAGACGGTGTGTATTAACACCACGTATATAAAATACTTTTGCAAGCACGCAGAACGCACAGTACAGGTGCCAAAGAAAAGGCCTAGTTTTTTAATTTTTCCTATATTGTGCAAGCACAACCACCGCTGATGGATTGCAGGGTGCAAAGAAAAAAGGGGGTCAGTCAGCACATCCCAATGTGCAGGTGCACGCTGCCATGGCTAAATACACAAAGGAATAAAATACAATGCAACAGCACTCTGCAAACCAAATAAAGTACAAAAATGCCATAATGATAGAAATATTCTGGTGCTAATGCTATGCTTATTTAGTAAACTTGAGATTTTTGGCAAACATATCTTGCACAAAATTATTTGGGCCCATCTGCCAAACGTTAAGGCGATCTCTGTAAGACAGGAACCTAACACTAATTCCTACCAGCTATGTGCCAGGACGGCCACCATAAAATTCAGATTGGATTGCAGGGTGCTCGTAACCATGATAACGAGAAGTGTATAACGTGATGGAAAAATGGATCAAGCCAGCAAAGGAAGCAATATGGATAATAAAAAATGCATTAGTAAGAGGCTTGTGTTAAATTCCACAAAATAATGTTAAAAAGTGCTGTTTTTTATCTTTCTCCTAAAAATAAAATAATAAAAGTTATTTAATACACTATGTGTACCCCAAAAGAGTTTAAAAAAAACTACAACTCCCACTAAATAAGAAGAAGACATTTAAAAGTTAAGAGAAATATGTTACTGGTCCTTAAGGCTAAAATTAATTATGTCACTAAGAGGTTAAAAATGCAATTATGCCATACATATATTAAAAATCTACAATAAAAAAGTGACATATTCGGGAGGGTTTTTCCAATTTTAATAATGACTGTTAGGAGGTTAACAATTAATCTTTGTTGGTTGGGGCAGTTTATAATCATATTCTGAGCCTCAACCTTTTTTATTTAACTGTTTTATCCATAAACCAATCATCCAACCAAATCAGTTTTAAATAAATTCATTACAAATTTCGAAAAAAAATCAGATAGTAAATAAAAAAATTAATTTTTGATGAGTCGCTCAAAATGCTAGCCATCATTTTCAAGTCAGAAGATAGGGAAGAAGGCATCTGCCATCAAAATTGGATAATTTTTGGACCATTTTTTAATTTTAAAAAATCTGACAGTGCAGTGTTTTTAAATTAAACAGTCTATTTGTTACCTCTGGCTGTTTACACATAGCCATATATGCTGCCATCACTTTGACATTACAAATGCTGTCTTGATGTTATAGTGCTTGAAATGGGTTGGAAACAGTCCTAGGAGACCACAGAATGCCATCCACAACTTTACAGGGCAATTGGGACACTTTTGATTTAGTTTGATCCAAACTCAAATCAAATCTAATGACCGATCTGTGCAAATTGCATCCAAAATGAATTTCAAGAAATCTGCTCATCTCTAATGTTAAATCCCACCACCACTCCTGGAGGAGGAGACAATTTTGACTGTAAAAATAGACAAAAAAAACTCTTAGGATTGTGGCAGCAGAGGAACAGATTTATCCAATCCATACAATTATTTCATGTTGTATTGAAGCTATCTAACTACAAATTCATTTTGGCTTTTTGTATTAAAAATTACCATTAGGTTTGTTTAGTGTTCCCAATCTTCTACCTTTAGTGGTCCAGTTGACATCCATTTTTCTAGGATCATTCTCCTTGCCAAAAAGTAATGACGCAATAGCCCTTTTTTTTAGTTTTGCCTATTGCAATTGATTTTTACATTACCCAGAATACAGATCCAAGGGTTCATTACTAACCTAATATTAAACATCACATTTATTCTTTCTACTTTTTCCCACCAATATTGCAGACGTTTGGAATACCTCCAGAACATATGTATTAGAGATGAGCGAACGTGCTCGTAACGAGCACTGTACCGCTCGGCTCCCCTGCAGGAGGAGCCGAGGAGGACGGAAGCGGCTGCCTGCGCCCATGCGAGCACAGGGGAGCCGAGCGGTACAGTGCTCGTTACGAGCACGTTCGCTCATCTCTAATATGTATCCAACCTATTCAATATGTACCTCATTTAGGACATTTATGATCTGTGCTAAAGTTGAGTCTGTCCATAAATGCTGGTGTTTTGCATAGACGAAACACAACATACTGTGATATTTTATGTAAGTGGTTTTTAGATAATTTCACATGAGAGCTCTAAGAGCCCGGACCAGCAGGAGTGATGATCCAGGCTGTTTAATGCTTTACATGCGATGGGCAATGGTGGCAATGGTTAATTGGTAAAAAATTAAAAATAAACTGTAAAAAGTACACTTTTCCATTGAATATACGCTTTTCAATGAAAAAAAATGGCAAACAAAAATCTCACCCATATGTTTGGTATCGCCGTGTTTGTAACGACCCGGACTACATAAATATCATGTAAATTATCCCCTACGGTGAAGGCAGTAAAAAAAAAAATAATAAAGAACAAATGACAAAATTGCTAATTTATTCTTAGTTGCCACTGAAAAAAACTTAATAACAATAATCAAAAAGTGTAATTTATTCCAAAATAATACCACTGAAAACTACAAGTCGTCCCACAAAAATCAAGCCCCACACAACTCCACAGAAAGAGAAATAAAAAACTTATGGCTCTTGGGAAGCGGCTATTATAAAACATCTTGAGGCAAGATGGAAATAACACACCAGGGACCAGAGTATCTGACTGACCCTAAACTAAGGTCCTAAGCTGTTCTCAGCCCAGAGATGCAACTGGATGGTAGAAGCACTCTGTCCCCGTACCTATCCCTAGTCTGGCCTTATCACAATGTTATCCTATGTTACATACAGTGACAGTCCCAAGTCCCAAAGCGTTTCTCCCTCACAATTGTTGAGGGTTCCTCAGGGGACTAAATTAATAAAGTGCAAAACAAGGTGAATGTTAAAAATTAGAAGATGCAAAGATATAGTAGTTTGGATACCCTGATGATATCTACCTGTGTTAACTCAAAAGCACCAGATTAATTAGATAGAAACCAAGATAAGTACTGCAAAATTGGTCACATAATACTGGTGCTGATAAGAAAACCAAACCACCATAACCAAAACTGGGTACAGTGGCTCAATAGAACACAACTGGAAATAAAGTCCCGGTATAGTTAACAAATATCAGTTCTAATACATACACAAGCACAATTGATATATAGGTAGATATGCAAATACACAAGTTCCAATGATGTACAGACTAGTGTATAGGTCAACACTAATACCAGGTGAAGTTCAAGTGAGTATAAACACACCATGCCGTTTTGGATACCCTAATGGATACAGTGGGGAGGCGGCAACCATGAGTTGTAACAGGACCCATGTTGTCCGTTTTGTACCACTATATGTTTCTGCTCGTGCCACTCCACTTGATGTGTGGGCACCTTGTATATCTTTCACTAAGGAACACTGTATATTGTGAACCTATTTAAGGCTGTTTATCCTGCGAGGTTTATCAAGTGAATAACAGGTATACTGGCACATTCTAGTGCTTGGGCACTTGATTGAGTCTATATGTTGGTTACCAGTTAACTGTATTTGGACTAATCTCCCAAGTATGCATCCTTATTAGAGATGAGCGAGTAGTGTTCGATCGAGCCGGTATTCGATCGAATACTACGCTATTCGGCATACTCGATTTCAATCGAGTATAACGGCGATGGCGCACTTAGAATTCGTTTCCCCTCCCACCTTCCCTGGCGCTCTTTTTCCACCAATCACCATGCAGGGGGGGTATGACAGGCCCGCGGAGCACGCTGGCAGCGCGAAAACGGCGTCTACATGGATTGGCTGGAAAAACCATGTGACCTCGAATATTAAAAACTCAGCTCTTCCTGCTCGTTCGCATATGCTGCGTGAACTTAGTCAGGGACAGAGGCTGGAGAAGGGAGAGATAGGTTTTAGCTGTTGGACAGGCAGGAGCGTGATTAAAAGCCCTTATCAGGGCTACTATAGTGCAGTACAGTGATAGCTTTACTACCATATACACTCTGCAGAGAACGGCTGCTGTATTCAGGGATAGCTGCTGGAGTAGGGACAGAGAGAGGCATTAGTGGTGTATTAGGTGCTCTGCTACATACCAAACTATATTTGGCACTACTGTTCTGCGTTCTTTTTGGCTGCAAAACCCTGTTATATACCTAGTGTGTATATGCACCATCTGATCTGGCAGTATACGGCTGTGAATTTTTTTTTTTTTTTTTAAATACAGTTTATTTGGCTCTAGTGTTCTGGGTTCTGTGTGCCTGCAATACCCTTTTTGTATACCAGGTGTAAATACCCACCATCTGACCTGTTAGTACACGGCTGTGTACCTAGAAATATAAAAAAATAGGCCTTTTCATTGGCACCTGTACTGTGCGTTCACTTGCAAAATAATTTTATATACGTGGTGTTAATACCCACCGTCTGATCTGTTAGTACACGGCTGTGTACCTAGAAATATAAAAAAAAAGACTTTTCATTGGCACCTGTACTGTGCGTTCTCTTGCAAAATAATTTTATATACGTGGTGTTCATACACACCGTCTGATCTGTTAGTACACGGCTGTGTACCTACAAATATAAAAAAAATAGGCCTTTTCATTGGCACCTGTACTGTGCGTTCTCTTGCAAAATAATTGTATATACGTGGTGTTAATACACACCGTCTGATCTGTTAGTACACGGCTGTGTACCTAGAAATATAAAAAAAATAGGCCTTTTCATTGGCACCTGTACTGTGCGTTCTCTTGCAAAATAATTGTGTATACGTGGTGTTAATACACACCGTCTGATCTGTTAGTACACGGCTGTGTACCTAGAAATATAAAAAAATAGGCCTTTTCATTGGCACCTGTACTGTGCGTTCTCTTGCAAAATAATTTTATATACGTGGTGTTCATACACACCGTCTGATCTGTTAGTACACGGCTGTGTACCTAGAAATATAAAAAAAATAGGCCTTTTCATTGGCACCTGTACTGTGCGTTCTCTTGCAAAATAATTTTATATACGTGGTGTTCATACACACCGTCTGATCTGTTAGTACACGGCTGTGTACCTAGAAATATAAAAAAAATAGGCCTTTTCATTGGCACCTGTACTGTGCGTTCTCTTGCAAAATAATTTTATATACGTGGTGTTAATACACACCGTTTGAACTGTTAGTACATGGCTGTGTACCTAGAAATATAAAAAAAAAAAAAGACTTTTCGGGTCCTTTTTCAGATGTGCCGGAAGAATCCCAGGAGCTAGCAGAGGAATTTGTTTGTAGTGATGCCCAAACACTTGAGTATTCGCCATCTCCTGCTGATGTGGACCCTGAACCAGCATCTGTTATCCTGAGCGATGATGTGTCACGTACCGTGTGGTTATCGTGACACGTGTTCCATGTTGCTCATGTTTGTGCCCTGGTATTCCGGATTTGGTTGTATGCTGGTTGCCAGGGGCAACGTGTAAATTGGTGGTGTCTCGGTTGTTCTCCGTGACACGGCTTCCATGTTGCTCATGTTTGTGTCCTGGAATTCTGGCTGCGGTAGTAGGCCGTGGTTGCCAGGGGCAACGTGTAGTTTTGGTTGCTGGTATGTTCCCTGATTGCATACTTCCCTCCTTCCCTGTCTGGTTCTCATGGGGTTAACATATTGACCTGGGTGTGGTCACTAGGTGCTTTTATTCTGTTGTTGCTAGCCTGGTGGGTTAGTTGTGCTCCAGCCTCCGTTGGTGCTGGAGCTATGCACCTTTCCTGGGATTCCATCTGTCCAGTCCTTGTGGCCACTTAATATGTCATCGAGGTCTTCCCGAGGTCCTCTCATCCCCTTCCCTTATTCCTGTTGTGTGGTTTATGTACGGGTGGGTGTTTGGTCTGTGACTGCCATGTGTCTTCTGACCTGGAGTCCAGACATTCCCTGTATGTATGTGCCTTCGGTGAGAGGGCTCCAGGGTTCCCCGGAGGGGGAACAGCGATACAGTGAGTTGTTGCTGGTGAGCTGGTTCCTGGGTGTGTTGTGTGTACTGAGTCCTGTTAGGTGTTCGGGTTCCAGTACATGTGCCTGGGCTCCAGTCTTTGGTGTGTGGACTGCTGGTGCTTCAGCAGTATCAGCAGGTAAGTTGCCAGGTGCACCGGGACCTTCCTGGAGGTGCAGCCAGTGAGTTCTGGATAAGTGCATCCCTACCATCTGGGGCTCTGTGAAGAACGGGGCTCACTGGGTTTCTGCCCTCTGGATTTGGTTCCTGGTATTTCCGGTGCACTTGGTTCAGTGGTATTTCTTGCCACGGGCTTCTTACTTGCCAATCGGTCTTCATCTCACTGTAGTGTATCGGTGTATGCTCGGTGTGGAGTTTTCCCTCCCACACCGCAGCGTGACATGATGATGATGAGATGCAGTTGCCATCAAGGGAGGCTGTTGGAATGTCCAGTGGGCAGGAGGAGGAGCAGAGTGAGGAAGTGGAAGAGGAGGTGGTGGATGACGAAATGACCGACCCCACTTGGCCAGGGGTGATGTCCAGCGGGGAAAGCAGTGGAGAGGTGGTGGTCTGCGCAGCACCGAAAAAGTCAGCAAGAGGCAGAGGGATGTCCAGAGGCAGAGGGATGTCCAGAGGCAGAGGGATGTCCACAGGCAGAGGGATGTCCACAGGCAGAGGGATGTCCACAGGCAGAGGACAGTCCAGACAGAGAAGTGAGGCCACAGCCAGCAGGGCCGAAGCTGTTCCCGGCAGCAGGCAGTCGCGCGAAGCTTCCCCATCGAGGACTCGTACTTCTGTGGTGTGGAGATTTTTTAATGTTTGTGCGGATGACAAACTGAGCGCGGTTTGCACACTCTGCCACTCAAAACTGAGTAGGGGCTCTGAGAAGAGCAATCTGACCACCTCAGGCATGCGGCATCACTTGGAAGTCAAGCACTGGGCTGAGTGGGAGAGAGCAAACGCAATACAACCTGCGCAAGGTCTTCCTGCCACTGCCTCTTCCCCTTTATTGTGTGCTGCCACTGCGGTCCAGACCTCCAGCCAGGACACCTCCACATCTGTCTCTGCCTCGGCTACTTTGGGGCCTTCTCCTTCAGCCTCCCCTTCCCCCGCATCTTCGCCTGCACCTTCACACTCCTCGTCCCATCAACTGTCCATCTCGCAGGTGTTCGACCGCAGGCGGAAGTACGCCTCGAGTCACCCCCAAGCCCAAGCCTTAAACTGCCACATCTCCAAACTGCTGGCCCTGGAGATGTTGCCGTTTAGGCTTGTGGAGACGCAGGCCTTCCGCGACCTGATGGCGGCTGCCGCACCTCGCTATTCCGTCCTCAGCCGCCACTACTTTTCCCGGAGTGCCGTCCCCGCCCTGCACCAGCACGTGTCGCGTAACATCAGGCGGGCCCTGAGGTACGCAGTCAGTGCAAAGGTCCACTTGACCACCGACTCGTGGACAAGCGCTTGCGGCCAGGGACGCTACATCTCTTTGACGGCACACTGGGTGAATGTAGTGGAAGCGGGGACGGGGTCGCAAACAGAGACGGCCTACCTACCACCCCCGCCCAAGATTGCCAGCACGGGTTCTGATAAACCCCCCTCCTCTTCCTCCTCCTCCTCCTCTGCCTTAACATCGCCCTCAGCCGCTAGCTGGAAGCGTTGCAGCACTGGCGCGGGGAGACGTCAGCAGGCGGTGCTTAAGCTCATCAGCTTCGGCGACAAGAAGCACAGCGCCCCAGAGGTGAGGGACGCCATATTGCAGCAGACGGAGATGTGGCTGTCGCCGCTGAAGCTAGGGCCAGGCATGGTCGTGTGCGATAACGGCCGTAACCTGGTGGCGGCTCTGGAGCTTGCCGAACTCAATCACGTACCATGCCTGGCCCACGTTTTTAATCTGGTAGTCCAAAAATTTCTAAAGACTTACCCCAACCTGGCAGAGCTACTGGTGAAAGTGCGGCGCTTGTGCGCTCACTTTCGGAAGTCAACTGTAGCTGCTGCTAGCTTAAAAAAACTCCAGCAACGCCTCCATTTGCCTGAACATCGGCTGTTGTGCGACCTGCCGACTCGCTGGAATTCCACCTATTCCATGTTGGCCAGGGTGTGTGAGCAGCAGAGAGCATTGATGGAGTACCAGATTATGAATCCACGCGTGCCTCCAACTCAGCTCCCTCAGTTTGCCAACCACGAGTGGCCATGGATGGCAGACATATGCGATGTACTGCGTATCTTTGAGGAGTCCACCAAGAAGGTCAGCAGCGAGGACGCTATAGTGAGCGTAACCATCCCGCTCCTATGCATCCTTAAAGAATCGCTCATCGCAATAAGGGAGAACGCATTGCACGCAGAGGAGACGGGGGTAGGAGGAGACGCAACGGAGCTACACAGTCAGACCACACTTTTGTCTGCTTCTCGGTGGCAGTTGCAGGAGGAGGAGGAGGATGAGGAGGAGGAGGACGACGTGGAGGTGGCTGTGGAAGAGGAGGAGGATGCTGGCGGCGAGGGTAGCAGTCAGGCTGTGTGCGTCCCATTGGTTCAGCGCGGATGGGGCGGAGAGGAGGCGGAAGAGGAAGAGGAGGAAATGGCAAGTGATCCTTCTGGTGGGGGCAGTTACGTCATGCCTATTCAGAGTCTGGCACACATGGCTGACTTCATGCTGGGCTGCTTTTCCCGGGACACACGTGTTGTCCGGATAGTGGAGAACAAACTGTACTGGGTCTTCGCACTCCTGGACCCCGGTATAAAGATAACGTCTCCTCTTTTATTCCGGTAGAGGAGAGGACGAATCGATTGCTGGAATACCAGAGGGAACTCGTGCAGAACATGATGGAGATTTTCCCACCCACCATCGCTGGCGGCAGAGAGGAGAGGGTCTCCCAGAGTCCCACAACATCGATCAGGCCCACAGCCACCAGGGGAACACTCTCCAAGGTGTGGGACACGTTCATGGCACCCCCTCGTGCAACTTCCATCACTGCGGGGCCCGCTATCAGCAGGAGGGACAAGTATCGGCGGATGTTGCGGGAGTACCTGGCAGACCCTACCCCTGTCCTCCCCGATCCCTCGGCGTCCTACACTTACTGGGTCTCCAAGTTGGACACGTGGCTGGAACTGTCCCTGTACGCCTTGGAGGTGCTTGCCTGCCCTGCCGCCAGCGTGCTATCAGAAAGGGTGTTCAGCGCAGCCGGGGGCATTATAACCGATAAGCGCAGCCGCCTGTCAACCGACAGTGCCGACAGGCTGACGCTAATCAAAATGAACAGCAAGTGGATTGACCCGGACTTTGCTTCTCCAACAGTGGAAAGCAGCCAAAAGTGAAGTGCCATCTGTATGAAGTGCCATTTCCTCCTCCACCTCCTCCTCCTCCTCCTTAACCGCCTTAGAATTGCTCCGTAAAATAAAAAAAAATATATATTTATGGCTCACCTCTTGGGCCTACAAACAATTTTTAAGAGGTCTCACCTCTTGGGTCTACAAACAATTTTTAAGAGGTTTCACCTCTTTAGCCTCCACACAATTTTTAAGAGGTCTCACCTCTTGGGCCTCCACATAATTTTTAAGAGGTCTCACCTCTTTGGCCTCCACATAATTTTTAAGAGGTCTCACCTCTTGGGCCTACAAACAATTTTTAAGAGGTCTCACCTCTTGGGCCTACAAACAATTTTTATTATGGCTCACCTCTTGGGCCTACAAACAATTTTTAAGAGGTCTCACCTCTTTGGCCTCTACATAATTTTTAAGAGGTCTCACCTCTTGGGCCTACAAACAATTTTTAAGAGGTCTCACCTCTTGGGCCTACAAACAATTTTTATTATGTCTCACCTCTTGGGCCTTAATACAATTTTTAAGAGGTCTCACCTCTTTGGCCTCCACTTAATTTTTTCGAGGCTCACCTCTTGGGCCTCCATATAATTTTTTCGAGGGCTCACCTCAAGCTAACTTTGCGCACTCATTAAAATATTTTCACAACAAGGACCTAAGAGCCCTCGATGGGAGAGCTTTGTGTGGGGGCCTGTTATAGGGAAGAGATACGGCCCTGCGGGCTCTAGCCTGCCTTCTCCATGAGCCTCTGGCCAGCCCACGGCCTCTTCCTGCCTTTTGCGGTCCTACGCATCCCTCAACATCCCCACTGCTTTACCTGCTAGACATGACACTGGGCCAGGGCGGGTCACTGACTTCGTCATACTCAACCACCTCCTCTTACACTGCCTCACTTTGCTCCAACAGCCTCCCTTGCTGGCAACTGTGTCTCATCATCGTCCCTAATCATTTTACACTTAGTGCCCGTTCCACACCACCATCAGCTAGAGATGGAGCTTGCTCCAGTGTTTGGGCATCAGAACAAACAAAATCCTCAGATAGCTCCTGCGATTCTTGCATGGGTGGGAACACTGGGTTGATAACATTGGGCAGGGTGGGAGGAAGGAGGGTCAGAGTGAGGTCCCTGCAGTTTCTGCAGGCTATCGACGAGACTGGACTTTGTGGACTTGACTGGGTGGTGGACAGATTTAACAAATCTAGAAGGAAAAGGAGGGGTTTGCCGAGCTGTCTGTAAGGGTTGCGGAAATCCAGACAGAACCAAGGCCCAAAACTTGGGTGGGGGTAGCAGGTTTGCCCGTCCCCGCCTCCACAACATTCACCCGGTGTGCTGTCAGGGAGATGTAGCATCCCCGGCCTCAAACCAAAGTGTTGGTGGTCAAATGGCCTTTTGCAGTAACCGTGTTACTCGGGCGTGGATGATGTTTTGTGACATGTGCCTGGGCAAGGCAGGGATGGCACAGAGGGAAAAATAGTGATGGCTTGATTGCTTTCCCCCTTGCCTATGCCATCTGTGGTTGTCATAGGCAACGTGATTTTAAGGGGTGCAGAATTTTATCTTCTTTTTTGTCTAGTTTGGCTTGGGGTCCATGGCAATGTAGAGGAAAGAAGGTTTCCTTGTATGGTCTCACTTTACAGAGAGGTTACATTGTCTTTGGAGTGTATTGTTGAGAGGCTGTGATAGTGGCGTAATAGTGCGACTTGGGCGCGTTATATGCACCCAGACATGCTTCCCCTGCTGTCCCAGTTGCATTCCAGCAGTGTTGGCATCCTTTTCTGAGGTTTCAGGGTGGACTTGGTGACCTCCAAGTGGTCGAATTGAGATTTCCAAGTGGCGAGCATTTTTTTCCCATAGACTTTAATGGGATTCGATATTCGGTCGAATAGTCGAATTTCGCGGTCTATTCGAATCGAATTTCGAACTTTCGAATATTTCACTACTCGCTCATCTCTAATCCTTATATGTTCATACCTGCGTCTCATTGTGTTTTTATACTCACTTGAACTTTACCTGGTATTAGTGTTGACCTATACACTAGTCTGTACATCATTGGAACTTGTGTATTTGTATACCTACCTATATATCAATCGTGCTTGTGTATGCATTAGAACTGATATTTGTTAACTATACCGGGACTTTACCTCCAGTTGTATTCTATTGAGCCACTGTACCCAGTTTTGGTTATGGTGGTTTGGTTTTCTTATCAGCACCAGTATTATATGACCAATTTTGCAGTACTTATCTTGGTTTCTATCTAATTAATCTGGTGCTTGAGTTAACGCATGTAGATATCATCAGGGTATCCAAACTACTATATCTTTGCATCTTCTAATTTTTAACATTTACCTTGTTTTGCACTTTATGTATTTAGTCCCCTGAGGAACCCTCCACAATCGTGAGGGAGAAACGCGTTGGGACTTGGGACTGTCACTGTTTGTAACATAGGGTTGTGATAAGGCCAGACTAGGGATAGGTACGGGGACCGAGTGCTTCTACCATCCAGTTGCATCTCTGGGCTGAGAACATCTGAGGACCTTAGTTTAGGGTCAGTCAGATACCCCGGTCCCTGGTGTGTTATTACCATCTTGCCTCACGACGTTTTATAATAGTGGCATGGTTTTTGCTGTATATGTTTATTACACTAGATATTTGATAACCTTTTGAGGT
This sequence comes from Rhinella marina, assembly GCA_900303285.1. NCBI lineage: Eukaryota > Metazoa > Chordata > Amphibia > Anura > Bufonidae > Rhinella > Rhinella marina. The sequence goes on along the minus strand of ONZH01019434.1, from coordinate 126,763 downwards.
ACAGTTTTATTGGATTTATAATAAAAGTTAAATTTTAGGTATTGCTTACTGTGATGATTTATATTTAGCATTACCTGGTGTAAAGTTTTACCTATACTATACACCTGTTAGTTTTTTCTTGGGAAGCGGCAATGCAAAACTATTTTTTTCCTTTTAAAAAAAGGGGGGTTTATTGCACAAAAGTAGTAAAACGTAAAATCAAACTATATGTATTTGGTATCGATGTAATCGTGCTGACCCAGAGAAAAAAGATATTATGTCATTTATACTGAAAAATGGCAGTGGCAGTATTACTGCTTTTCTCATCTCCCTCCCAGAAACAGTTCATAAAAGTTAATTAGAAAGTTATGTGTATCCCACAATGACATCAATAAAAACTACAACTTGTCCTGCAAAAAACAAGCCCTAATACAGCTATATAGATGGAAAAATTAAAAAATATAGCTCTTGGAAGCTGAAAATGAAAAAAAGGAAAAAAAACACTTCGTCAGTAAGGTTCAAAACAAGCTGATCACTACGGGGTTTAGAAAGGTCCATAATTTGAGGACAGAAATTTCATTGATTTGGATTTTTTACAAAATCTTTGTCACCACTAAGCTATTTCAACTACAAACAAACAACTAAGCTATTTCAACTACAAAATCTTTGACACAACTAATCTATTGGTGTGCAGAGTTGTATTCTTTACTAGTGAAATGTAGACATAGTTAAAAACATCAATAAATTGAATACAAATGATGATCTATTTATATCTAATAATTTTAGTCACTGATTGCACCCGAGTGGTACTGAAATGCGATAATTTTCTGCTTCTGTCTCCCCTATCAATCGAGCTAGAATAAAGACAACATACAGGGCCCTGAAAGCATGAAATCAATATCCTTGATTTCAAGTTAAAGAGTTTCCATGTGAACCTGCAAATACACTGTTATAATGCCTTAACTATCCACAATTTCAAATCATCAACATTTCTACAGTTTGAACTAAAAATACCAACTGTACAAGAAAAATAAATGGCAAGGAACCCACCATAGAAAAAAAGAAATACCTGATCAGCCTGATTACTCACTTAATCTCATCAACTATCTTATTAGATCAATACATTTCTCTCTCATCAGGATTGCTCTGCCATTGATTTATTTTGCTCCAAGCTATATTTCTTCAGGATATACATTCACAAAGAAATTCTTACTTAGATATACAGCATATCTATATTTTGACATATGCTTGAACACGGTATACATAGTACAAGTCAATAAAAATACATTGACACTCAATTGCAGAGAACCTGTAGCTCTTCAAGCCTTATTAACTGCAGCATCCAACTTATATTACCAGAGAAGATATCAGAGTGATCTATGCTTCCAGTGGAATAGGATTACAAGGATAGGCTTCCTGCTCTAAAGGTACATTTTTTGTAATCACGACACAAAAAAGCAGTACCTGTCAACAGGAGGCAACAAATTGGTATGATGGGGCCTAAATGAATTGTATCAATTTTTCTTGAAATCTTAACTCCTACATACTTTCTAATGCAGTACTTTGATTTATACTGTTTAACACTATACATATGTGTTCACTCTAATATTACAAATGCAGTTCTAGGGTTTGAGTAAATTAGTAGTATATTAGAAGGGAATTTGCAACTTTTTGGACATTTATTCTGAAAGAATATGTACTACACTTTTTTGATATACCAAATGACTGGAATATGTCTATAAAATTGTAATTATGCCATAAGCTTCATCAAAGTGGATGATCCAAAGGTCAAATTTATGGGGTCATAAGGTATGTAGCTGTGTTCTTTCTTCAGTATGTGCTACTGAAACATTAAACATGTGTTAATTGCTAGTCATATAGTTTCATATACAATTTGAAATCCATCACCACTATGTGAGCCAGCAGGCACAATAGCTGTATGCAGAGCTAGTCAGACACACAAAAAAAGATAAAATTAGGTTTTATATATATATGGATATGTTAAATACGAAATTGAGGCAATTGAACATTTTGTGAATTAGGAGTTTTTTTTATTTCAATATCCACTTTTGCCTCACAAAAGAAACTATTACATATTGTTATTATGGAATTCACCTTGGTCAATCAAGCAGCTAAGGTGAGGCAACTTTCATAAAATGAGGATAATTTATTGATACAAACTTGCTCTGTCAGGGTTGCACTTCAATGAAATAAATATAGTTAGCGAGATGTGGATGCCGAAATCTGCAACAGATGCACTTTTTTGGCGCATAAATATTCCATCAACCGCTCGGACCGTTTCTCTCCCTTAACCTTGAGCTCATCTCTATCCTCCCTCCACAAATGCATCACATTTGACAAAATGACAGTCAACAACCGGAAAACAGCTTCATTGTGACGTTAGATCTAAGTGTTAATCTAACATTCAGTCAATGAAGGAGATGACTGGACACACAAGCTCTTCTTGGAGAATCACTATTTTTACACCAAAATCAATACCTTTCGCTAATTCTTTCTGGTCCACTCTTACGTAAGCTCTTGGCCAGTTCAGAGCTTCAGGAAGAAGGCCAATCAATCTCTGTTAACCCAGAAAGCTGACCAAATGAAATGCCTTTTCTGGACCGTACCCTATTACTGAATAAGTCATTTGCTTTGCCTAGAAATGAGTGATGGGATGGCAGAGTCACTAAGGCTTGAGACTTTCTCCATAAATCTGCCAAAATGTTGTGTGGATTACTTCCCAGGATTAATTACAGTATGTGCCCTTCAAACAAAGCCTTGACTTTAATCAGCTGCTCATTGGCACAAACTTCAGGATGTAACTATTACATTTGGAGTAGGAATGCATATACAGAAGGACGGACCGACTGGCCAAGTAAACTAAACCAATATGTTAGAAAGTATATATATATATATATATATATATATATATATATCCACACACTATAATAAAAATATGCATACATGTAAAAGTAGTTTCTAGAGATGAGCAAATTATTCAAAAATTTGATTTGTGACGATGGTAGAAGGTGCAGTGACAGGGTGTCATACCTCACCGCGCATGGGATTTTGTGCGATATCTTCAAGCAAGATAGCAGCAGCCGGATTGGCGTGAGAAAATTGATCAGGCAAGTATGATATTTTTTTGTTTTTTACACTATTTCAGGTCAAATTGATTCACTACCATGAAGCACGAAGAAATACAGCTTTGTAGAAAATCAAATTTATCCTGAAATTTGCTCAACATTAGTAGCTTCATAACCATGTATTTTTGGTTGCCACATTATAAAAGTAAATATTGAATTGTTTATCGGGTACCTAATAACATTCTTAGGACTTTTTTTTACATGGGACAAGGATCAGGGCAATTATTGTGAAGAAACATCTGTATGAACATTTGTTCCCAATTATTAGCCTGTCTGAAGGTGCTGACATTCACCGGATAGATGCTTTTTTATCGGGTGGTCCCATCTTTAATGCGGAACCTAAAATCAATAATTCTCACTAGCACAAACAATGTAGCTGTATGGGGACAAACATCTTAGTAATATTTGTTCATCCCTATACAGTAATGATGATTGCTTCTTTTAGGTGCAACAAACTAATGGGCAATGATAGGGAATGAGATTACAATTTCATGATCAGTGCCCCTGTATTAGTCCGTGTAAAGAACTACTTGCATTCCCCTTGTAATAATTCTGGAGACTCTAGTCTTTTGACTCAATGTTGTACCATTCATCGATTTCCTCTAGACGTTATGAATGAATTACTGAATAAATAAATTTCCAATGAAGGCTGAGATGGGTGTTACCAGTTGGGGGTGAATTCCAGCACTGTCTGATACAGGCAGCACTGACTGGATAGTGTCTGATTGTGCAGGGACCACCAACTGGTAACACCCAGTTCAACCTTCATTGCAAACTGCTGCCAATTCATCCATAAATGAATTGTGTTAACCAGTCTCAAACTCAAATTAATTTATGTATATTAGGGGTCATTTATGAAAGCAGATATGTCAGTTTTGTGGCGTAAAAAAGTCACAAGTCATGACAACTCCAATATATGACATTTCTGCGACATTTGATGTTCTTCGATTATAGCTCAATTACTATGAGCAACTTTTGCAAAAGTCGCAACTCATGCCAGGCAACCCCCTGGTCTACTTTTACACCTAAAGGTGTAAACCACATTACACTTTCAGCACATATATTATTAAGGTGCACCATTTCAAAGCAAAGCCAGACTTAAAACTGACATAAAAACAACCTCAAATGATTAATGACCCCCATAGTATTTTGACATAAAAACTATAGGTAGACAGATACAGTAGATAGATAGATAACATATGTTATATGACTATACTGAGCACTTACAAAACTACATGCAATGTTTCAAGTAATAAATGACAGAAAAATATTAATTTTTCACATATTAAATGTTAACACCAGGAGAAGACTAAATTCAGACTGGAGCTCGGCAGAACTTTAAGCAATTAACTTTCTCAGCAGTAGACAATCCAGATGAGCTGCAGCTGTAATAAATACTTCCGAAAATATTTTTTTCTCCTCCCAAAAATTTAAGTGGAATCAAAGCCTTGCTGTGCTCAACTGTAAAACAGGCTAATCGCTCCTGCCTTTGATGTGTTCTGCACGATTCTTTCCCATGATAGCTATCCCTGCTGAGCTGCACCCACTGGTCAGGATTAAGGCATGCTTGCCATTCAGACAGATACATCTGGGTGTGACTTTACAGTCAGAATATATTAGTCAGATGATATGAAAAGCTAAGGAAAATTCTAAACAGATATGACTGATTTCTCATTTTCTTCATACTGTGCGATCTAGGATTCTGACATCAAAGCACAGTTGTTACTCAAAATTTAGGGAGCTAAATGCATTTAAGTCTACAGATTGACACAACGTGACAGCATGCTTAAATACATGTATAACGTGTACTGTACAGTAGTCAGTTCAATATTGCTGCCTGTACATATCCCTATACATTTTAATGCAGAAATATTACTGTGTAAAGCTAAGAGGACAAAAATGTAAAGTATAGTTGAATAAAAAATTTTAAAATATAGAAAAACTAAATATAAAACTTAAAAAAAAAACCTTTTTGCATTTCTCATATATGTCTAAAAAATAAGCATAACTGGTAAACACCTCGTCTGAAAATGTCTGAAATGTTAAAATACCATGTTATGTATGATGCCCGGTGAATGATGAAAAAAAAATCCCCAATTATGTTTCACCTTGGCTCCCAGAAAAATTGAACAAAAAAATTAGTATCAATAAAAAGTATCAATAAAAACTATAGTTCATCACCACACAAAAATCAAGCCCTGACACAGTTCAATCCGTAGAAAAATAAAAATATATGTGTCAGATTAGGGTGGCATAAAGCAATATTTTTTGAAGGCTTTATTTTTTTTAAAGTAATAAGACATAACAAAAACATATGTATTTGGTATCTACATAACTGTACAGTCTCACAGTAAAAAGTTAACATGTCAGTTTTAGCACACAATGAAGACTGTAAAAACAAAACCCAAAGACACAATGGTGGAATTGCGTTGTTTTTTCACATTGTTACCTCCCCAAAAATGTATAAAAGTTAGAGTTAAAGTTTATAGATTGAAAGAAAAACAAAAATGTTATGGCTTTTGAAACGTGGAGATGAAAAATATAAATAAATAAATCACTTCAGATCGGATTCGTATCAGTAACTCCAGTGCCGGAAGTTGGGGACAATACTGCACAGCTATATTCACTGTGTAATGAACGGAGCTGGTAACTGCAGTGTTGCTTCCACTGAAGTGAATGCAAGCAGCTCTGCAGTTACCAGCTCCATCCACTACACAAAGGAGTTCTAGTACCAGAGCTGTTCTGATTTGTGGGGGTGCTGTGTGGTGGACCTGCATGGGTCAGATATTGATGACTTAGCCTAAGGATAGGTCATTAATATTAAAATCCTATAATACCCCTTTAGGTACCAAACCAGGCTGCATCCTTAAGGGGATAAGAGCTCTCATGATGAATTAAATTTTAGCATCATACCAACTTTCTGCTTCAAGCAATTATAAAGCACACAATTGACATTAGATGTTAGTTGGTAGATCCCATCAAAGTCTAGCAAGATCGTCCAACAATGTAATGCTTTATGGAGACAGTTTCCCAGTATCTAGGTTCATTTTTGTCATTTTTGTCATGCCCTTTCCAGAAGATGTGGTAGAAGAGGGTACAATAATGCAATTTATATGGAGAGGGGGGGGGGGCAACTGAACTGTACTCTGTTATGATATGATATGATATAGGGGGATCTCAGTGAACAATGAATTTGTGTGGTTAAATGAAGAAATTGTGGTAAAAGTTGACTATAGAGCCCCCAAAACCTTTAAATCATAGTTGACTTGGATACATGTATTAGGAATATATAATTATGAAAATAATGGCAATATATACTTCACTTATATTTGTGTACCAATAAAATACGGCAAACACTAATTAACCATATAAGTTTTAAGTGGACATCAAATGTTGTTTCATACCTGAAACTATAGTGTAACCAATTCCTCTAGGACGCCCTCTATCTTGATCGATTGCTGTTATCATACGTATTGTTGTCCCCTTTAGAAAGAAAACAATGAGACATTACACATCAAGTAGCCATATAACGGAATTCAATGTGCATTTCCTGCAGCATGCTAGCATCTGTCCACCAATCCTGCCTTTATATTTATAACATAAAAGATAAAGACTCGTATCTATGGTTAGCTTTACATTATAGTGTCAGATATGGTATTTCTCTAGATGTTTAAGGTTTCTTTCAGGTATTCAGAAGCACAAACTGATTAAAGGGGGTTCAGCAAATGGCATGTATTATGTAGACAAAGTTAATACAGGGCACTTACTACTGCAATACAGCAGCGGTGGTTGTGCTTGCTCACTATAGGAAAAAGTGCCAGCCTATGCGCCCTCCTGAAGTCCTAGCCACCAGAGAGGCAGGCACTTTTTCCTATAGTGTGCAAGCATGACCACCAGAGGTGGACTGGGAACTTAAAGTGGCCCTGAAAAAAATACTAATAAATATAATTAATAATAAAAATAATATAATTAATATATAATAATATAATATAATAATATAATATAATAATAAAAATACTAATAGTGGCCCCGTTTTGTAGTCGGGTACAAATTGATGGAAGGCAGGTCCATATACCATACCATATTGTGGCACATTATACCACCCCAACACAGCCAAATACTACAGTCCATCACAAAATACTGCCACCAGCAGCACAAAATACAACCCCAAAAACTTCCACTGGCCGGCGGGGAGGAGGGCTCATGCAGCACCCTGTGCATCGGCCCACTGGGAAATTTCCCTGTAAGGTCTATGGCCAAACCGCCCCTGATGACCACCAATGCTGGATTGCAGAGTAGTCGTAAGCCCTGGAAAGGAGGAATGTATAATGTGACGGAAAAATGAATTCAGCCAACAAAGGAGTCAATATGGACAATCACAATACATTAGTAAGTGCCTTGTTGTGTACCTTTGTCTACATCATAAATGTCAATTACTGAAGTGAGACAACCTCTTTAACATCCTGAATTAAACTCCTGCTTTAAACTATAAGAACTTTGCAACACAAGTTCTGTATTGAAAGCTAAAAGACAAGACAGCTCACACAAATCTAAAAAAGGGAGAGTATGCAAAGCACATTCTCCCATGAAATGGTTGGTATAAAAGATGAAGTTAAGATGACCACACATATTAGATATACAGTGGGGAAAAAAAGTATTTAGTCAGCCACCAATTGCGCAAGTTCTCCCACTTAAAAAGATGAGAGAGGCCTGTAATTGACATCATAGGTAGACCTCAACTATGAGAGACAAAATGAGAAAACAAATCCAGAAAATCACATTGTCTGATTTTTAAAGAATGTATTTACAAATTATGGTGGAAAATAAGTATTTGGTCACCTACAAATAAGCAAGATTTCTGGCTCTCACAGACCTGTAACTTCTTCTTTAAAGGGAACCTGTCATCAACTTTATGGTGACCTCACTGAGGGCAGCATAAATTAGTGACTGAAATGCTGATTTCAGCAGTGTGTCACTCATTAGACAAAAGTAAGTGGTTGCTGAGAACCAGCATCATAATCATTGCAGACGGGGACTCGAAAAGAGTCATATCTACCTGAGAAGAGTCATAGTTATTCATAATCTCCTGTTTTCCCCGCCCATCTGCTGATGATTGGCAGTTATCTCCTAGAGAGAAAGGTAGAAAACTAGGTAGAAGACTGTCAATCATCAGCAGGTGGGCAGGGAGGGCAAGAATTCATGAATAACCATGACTCTTCTCCGGTGGCCATGACTCTTTTCCAGGCCCAGTCTGCAATGATTGTGATGTTGGTTCTCAGCAACCACTTACTTTTAACTTTTAAATGACAGACTGCTGAAATCAACTCACCTGTCTACTTTATTCTGCCGCTAGTATGGGCAGCATAAAGTTGATGACAGGTTCCCTTTAAGAGGCTCCTCTGTCCTCCACTCATTACCTGTAGTAATGGCACCTGTTTGAACTTGTTATCAGTATAAAAGACACCTGTCCACAACCTCAAACAGTCACACTCCAAACTACACTATGGTGAAGACCAAAGAGCTGTTGAAGGACACCAGAAACAAAATTGTAGACCTGCACCAGGCTGGGAAGACTGCAAAGGGACCAGGACGACTGATCCGTGTACATGAAAGAACGAATGGCTCATATTTCGTGAGATTTTGAGTGCAAACCTCCTTCCATCGGCAAGGGCATTGAAGATGAAATGTGGCTGGGTCTTTCAGCATGACAATGATCCCAAGCACACCGCCAGGGCAACGAAGGAGTGGCTTCGTAAGAAGCATTTCAAGGTCCTGGAGTGGCCTAGCCAATCTCCAGATCTCAACCCCATAGAAAACCTTTGGAGGGAGTTGAAAGTCTGTGTTGCCCAGCGACAGCCCCAAAACATCATTGCTCTAGAGGAGATCTGCAAGGAGGAATGGGCCAACATACTAGCAACAGTGTGTGCCAACCTTGTGAAGACTTACAGAAAACATTTGACCTCTGTCATTGCCAACAAAGGATATATAACAAGGTATTGAGATGAACTTTTGTTATTGACCAAATACTTATTTCCCACCATAATTTGCAAATAAATTCTTTAAAAATCAGACAATGTCATTTTCTGGATTTGTTTTCTCATTTTGTCTCTCATAGTTGAGGTCTACCTATGATGTCAATTTACAGGCTTCTCTCATCTTTTTAAGTGGCTTCTCTCATCTTTTTCTTTTAAACCATAAAATTGCTCATTTCACAAACTATAGCGACAGTGAAATAAAATGTTAATTAATGCACTGCTCCAAACACTTATTGCTGCTCCTTCTTCATTTTCATAGCTTAACACAGAGCTGCGAAACACACATTCTCATTTTTCCCCAGCAGAGAAAATGTCATGCCTGGAATTTGCATGCATAATGACAGGAAAGGCAGGAAGGATAGGCAGCTTCAGTCACTTTGATCTAGGGCTATAGTTTATCACACATCCAAGTGAAAGGTCAGTTTCATCCATTTACAGAAACAAATAAATGGTTAAACTGGCAATTGTGCAATATCTTAATTTCCCCAATGCCTCAAAGTCATGCAATATACAATCAGTAACAGACTAATGAAGCAAAGACCCCAAAACGTAAGTTACATCTTTACTACTGTTCCTTTTTATTGTGAACATACTGTATGTACAGTAGATATAGCAACGCTGCTGTGCTGGGAGAGAGTTCCCCAGAAGCATAATTCACCATATAGCACAGTTCTCCGCTACAAGACAAGGTCACAAGAGGCAGCCAAACTGCAATCTGTAGGCCACATGTTATAGAGCAGGAGGAGCTGAGCCGATTGATATATAGTTTTGTAGTAGGAGATTCAACAAAACTTGTCATTTATACATTCACAGGTCTGCTATTTCCAAACAAAAGGCTGTCCCCGTGTACAGTTATCAGTGAGTGACAGCTATCTATGTATACACACATACACAGAGAATGCTATCAGTCACTGATAAAATCACCTCAATACACAAATATCAGTGACAGACAGCTATATGTATTCCCACTTACACAGAGAATGCTATCAGTCACTGATAAAATGGCCATATGTACAGCTGAGATCAGAAAGAGGAGAGATTTAGTCCAATTTTAACAGCGTTTTTACGTTTTCTTTTTTCATTCCCTGCCTTCCCAGAGCCCTAATTTTTTTTTTCAGTCATAAGGGCTTCTGAACAAGTTATTCTATCTAATGACACCATTAAATGTTGCATACTGTAGTGGGAAGCTGTAAAAAAAATTCAAATGGGGCTGAATTAGGAAAAAAAGACAATTAATTTCGCCATAGATTTATGGATTTTGTTTTTACAGCGCTCCCTGTGTGATAAAATTGACCTTTGTCCTCCATTCTCTAGGTCAGTACAAGTACTGTTAGGCCTTGGCCTTCTGCCTTAGCTCCCACGGTTTCACCTGTCATATCCCCAGCATCTCCTGCCTCGCTGCCTGCTGCTGTCTCTGCCAGATGTGGCAGGCATGTGCCTGCCAGATGAATCCTCCAGACACACTGCCTCCATGCTCCATCCCATGCTGTCGTGCCCGCCTCTTACTGTCATTTATGATTTCAGGGACGCATGCTTCCTGCCTCCCAGCACAGCCCCTGTGTGGGGTTACAAGGTTAAATAGCAGCTTCCTTTTCTGAGCCAGAGGCTGATTGGCCATAGACCTTACAGGGAAATGCCCAGGGGGAATGTGTGTAACTATAGGGGGTGCAGAGGTAGCAGTCGCTACTGCGCCCAGGAGCCTGAGGGGGCCCAAAGACCCCTGTGTTGTATAAGAAAACCCCAGTTTTATGGAAATTGGATTCAGGTCTGGACTTTGACTTGGCCATTCTAAGACCTGGATACGTTTATTTTTGAACCATTCCATTGTAGATTTTGCTTTATGTTTGGGATCATTGTCTTGTTAGAAGATAAATCTCCGTCCTAGTCTCAGGTCTTTTGCAGACTCCAACAGGTTTTAATCCAGGATGGTTCTGAATTTGGCTCCATCCATCTTCCCATCAATTTTAACCATCTTCCCTGTACCTGCTGATGAAAATCAGGCCCAAACTATGATGCTGCCACCACCATGTTTGATAGTGGGGATGGTGTGTTCAGGGTGATGAGCTGTGTTGCTTTTACGCCAAACATATCGTTTTGCGTTGTTTCCAAAAAGTTGGATTTTGGTTTCATCTGACCAGAGCACCTTCTTCCACATGTTTGGTGTGTCTCCCAGGTGGCTTGTGGCAAACTGTAAACAAGACTTTTTATGGATATCTTTGAGAAATGGCTTTCTTCTTGCCACTCTTGCATAAAGGCCAGATTTGTGAAGTGTTCGACTGATTGTTGTCCTCTGGACAGACTCTCCCACATCAGCTGTAGATCTCTGCAGATCATCCAGAGTGATCATGGGCCTCTTGGCTGCATCTCTGATCAGTCTTCTTCTTGTTTGAGATGAAAGTTTAGAGGGACGGTCGGGTCTTGGTAGATTTGCAGTGGTCTGATACTCCTTCCATTCCAATATGATCACTTGCCTAGTGCTCCTTGGGATGTTTAAAGCTTGGGAAATCTTTTGGTATCCAGATCCGGCTTTAAACTTCTCCACAACAGTATCACGGACCTGCCTGGTGTGTTCCTTGGTCTTCATGATGCTCTCTGTGCTTTAAACAGAACCCTGAGACTATCACAGAGCAGGTGAATTTATACGGAGACTTAATTTCACACAGGTGGATTCTATTTATCTTCTTCAGTCATTTAGGACAACATTGGATCATTCAGAGATCCTCAATGAACTTCTGGAGTGAGTTTTCTGAACTGAAAGTAAATGGGCCGAATAATTTTGCATGCCCCACTTTTCAGTTTTATTATTACAAAAAAAGTTTAAATGATCCAATAAATTTCAATCCACTTCACAATTGTAACCCGCTGGTTGTTGATTCATCACCAAAAATTTAAAATGTTATATCTTTTTGTTTGAAGCCTGAAATGTGGCAAAAGGTTGAAAAGTTCCAGGGGGCTACATACTTTCACAAGGCACTGTATGTGGTATTTTGCGCTATGGTATTGCTGTCCTCCCTACTTTTGTTGACCCACCTCCTGTCAACCCTCCTACAATATGGGACCACTTTTAGTTGACATTTTTTCCAGGGCTACTTTAGGTTCCCAATCTACCCTTGTCCTGAGCTTTGAGTTACTATCAATAATAACAAAGGTGTTCTGTTCTGATCTTCTGTGTTTGACCCAGCATGTTTGACCATTCTGCTTGCCTGCTGCCTACATCGACTACTGGACCTGTCTAACCCTGAGCATGTCTGATCCTCTGTACCACACTTCAGCTTCTGCCTCTTATATCATCGTCAGCTTCTGCCCTTACTCCAGTCTTCTCTGCATTACTACTTCTCACCACCATATCAGCTATTGAACTCAGTTCACACTAACTGCGGTTCTTACTGTAAATTGAGCTATTGGAGAGTTACCTGTTGTCTGACTCTGTGAGTCAGCTGTCAACCATATTAACTAATTCTGTAGGTAGTAGTTCAGTTTCTCTTTTGCTGCGTTCTGTCCTGTCTCCTGTGAGAGTGTTGAATAACACCCTAGGGGTTAGTGGCTGCTATCCCTAGACTGACACAGAGAATCCACATTCTCTGGTTTGACTAATGGGTATTTTTTCTTGTGTTTTAATACTTAAAGACTGGTGTGTATGTGGCTTTTTGATCACTTTTAATTAAATTTTTTGAACGAGGTGTGGTGCCGAAAAAATGGCAAATCACAAATGTTGATCTTTTTGTATTATTTGATTTATTTGTTATGGGAAAATGGGGAGAAATTTGATTTTTTAATCTTTTTTATTTTTACAAACTTTTTTACTTTTTTTTGTCAAACATACAATCTTTAGATCGCTTCTTCCAAATATTTATGTGATTTGATATTGTAGTGTAAGTTAAGTATATTTTTATAGAGCACTACCACCTGCAGGCATTCATGAGAATATACCTGTGATAAGCCTGGTAATCTTCAGAAGACTTCAGCCTATGACCACCAATGAACAGCTTCCCCGATCTCAGCCAGGGAAGCTGTTATGGCCCCGAGAGTGCTCCTTTCCTGAGGAAAGCTGCCTGAGATGCCACAGTTACAACTGGCCATGGCATCTGAGGGGTTACTTGTCTGTGATTGGTGCTATGTGTCTGCTGTTTGAAACTGTAGAAACCCGGCAGCTGTGGCTGTAATTTTGCAATGGAGAGTGTGGCATCCTTAAAATGTCAACATATGCAGTACATGTACGGCAGATGTCATAAGGGGTTGAATGAAAAAAAGTACAAGTTTTACTGACTCTTTTCCCACTATAAAAACTATATATCAATCTGCTCAGCTCCTCCTGCTCTATAACATGCTGCCTGCAGATTGACTGTATTTCCTGGCAACAGATTTCTTTAATGGATCTCATTAGGAGCTTTGTGTTGAAAATATTGCGTTCAACCTGTTAGTTACTAGAGATGAGCGAGCACTAAAATGCTTGGGCGCTCGTTATTCAAGTCGAACTTTTCCCGATGCTCGGGTGCTCGTTTCGAATAACGAACCCCATTGAAGTCAATGGGAGACTCAAGCATTTTTTGCAGGGGACCGGGGCTCTGCCTAGGGAAGGCTGGGTGAAAACCTGGAAACCTCAGAAAATTATGGAAACACCACTGAAATGGACAGGAAACAGCAGGGGCAGCATGTAGGGATGCCTCTGAGGCTCTCTAATTGCACCATTTTTTCTAAATCTGGCCAATAGTCTGGGGATGACCCCAAGGCAATTTTCAGGGACACGGTAATGGTGACCCTCTTAAAAATGCTGCCTGACAACCTGGCGGTGAACCCCTGATTGTCTGTCTTTCAATAAGATTGCAGTGTAAAGCATGGTGGTGAGCCTCAGTAATAAGATTGCAGTGTAAAGCATGGTGGTGAGCCTCAGTATGACTTTTTAGATGGAGATTGCATGTGGTCACGTACTCCCTGGAACCCCATAGTCACCCCTTCTCTGATGTACTACCCCAGAACATTCTCTGCCCCAATTCGCAAGACCTTTTGCAGTCTCCGTGTGCTGACAGTGGGGATTTACCAGTGTTGTCTGAGGAGGTGGTGGACAATGGCGAGACACAGGTGTCGGGGGGTGAGGTAGTTGAAAGTGAAGCAAGTTACAGTGGGGACTCCTTGGGGGGAATTTCTCATGATGGGACAGATTCAACTTGGGTGGATCAGGCACAGGAACAGATCAATTTTTTTTTGTGTGTGTTTATTTAACTTTTATTTAGCACAAATAACCACAGAGAAATTTATTCGTTCTCTTCGCTGCGCAGTCTGGCGTTGGGGTTCGTCACTTTGATGGCGAGCTGTGCCGCTCTCTCCACAATGGTCTTTCGGTTCTTTGAGGAGACGTTGTGGGCGATTTCTGCACAGAAGGACTTGTTGCTCATCAACAGAACCTCGAGCTCCTTGACATTGTGGACCAGGAATTTGCGGAACCCTGTGGGCAGCATGTGTTTGGTCTTCTTGTTGCTACCGTACCCAATGTTGGGAAATATAGATACGCAGGTAATATTATTTTTCACACCTATCCCAAAAAAAATTTACGCACTTTGCGCAAATAAAACTGGAAACTGGAACTGGAGAGAGGGCCTGTAGGTGGACCTCCGGAAAAATTGTTTGGAGAGAGGGCCTGTAGGTGGACCTCCGGAAAAACTGTTTGGAGAGAGGGCCTGTAGGTGGACCTCCGGAAAAATTGTTTGGAGAGAGGGCCTGTAGGTGGACCTCCGGAAAAATTGTTTGGAGAGAGGGCCTGTAGGTGGACCTCCGGAAAAATTGTTTGGAGAGAGGACCTGTAGGTGGACCTCCGGAAAAATTGTTTGAAGAGAGGGCCTGTAGGTGGACCTCCGGAAACATTGTTTGAAGAGAGGGCCTGTAGGGGGCGCTCCTGAAAAATTGTGGTAAAAGAGTGCCAGTTGGACCTCTGAAAAGTGGCGTTTTTTTGGTCAGCGTTAGGCAAAGACGATATGGAGGAGGAGGAGGAGTAGGAGGAGTACAGAAGAGGAATCTGATACAAAAGTAATGTTAATCTTTAGCTGCTTTCCCCCGGAGGAGATTTGAATTCCGGTGAAATCCAGGCTTTGTTTATTTTAATAAGCATCAGCCTGTCAGCGCTGTCAGTTGACAGGCGTGTATGCTTATCGGTGATGACGCCACCAGCTGCACTGAATACCCGCTCTGACAGCAAAGCTAGCGGCAGGGCAGGCCAGCACCTCCAAGGCGTACAGCGCCAGTTCAGGCTACGTGTCCAGCTTTGAAACCCAGTAATTGTATAGAGCAGAGTGATCGCTACGGACGTTGGAATGGTCAGCTAGGTACTCCCTCACCATCTTTCTGTACAGCTCCCCCCTACTCTGCCTAGACTGGGGACAGGTGACAGTGTCTTGCTGGGGTGACATAAAACTGGCAAAGGCCTTGGAGAGCGTTCCCCTTCCAGTGCTGGACAAGCTGCCTGCTCGCCTCCTCTCCCCCGCTACTTGGCCCACAGAACCATGCCCTCTGCCGCTAGCGGCGTCAGATGGAAAGGATTGTTTCAGCTTGTGCACCAGGGCCTGTTGATATCTATTCACTCTCATACTCCTTTCCTCTGCAGGGATGAGAGTGGAAAGGTTCTGCTTGTACCGTGGGTCCAGGAGAGTGAACACCCAGTAATCGGTGTTTGAAAAAATGCTTCTAACGCGAGGGTCACGGGATAGGCAGCCTAACATGAAGTCTGCCATGTGCGCCAGAGTCCCAATACGCAAGAATTCCCCCTCCTCACTGGCCTGACTCTCCATTTCCTCCTCCTCCTCCTCCAAGTCCTCCTCTTCAGCCCATACACGCTCAAGAGTTAAGGACTGAGCACTGGTACCCTCTTCTGTCTCGCCGACATTCTCCTCCTCTTCCTCCTCATCCCCCTCCTCCGATACGCGCTGAGAAACAGACCGGAGGGTGCTCTGGCTATCAAGTGACGCATCTTCCTCCACCGTCTCTTGTGACAAGTGCAAAGCATCCGACTTGATGCTGAGCAGTGAGTTTTTCAACAGGCAAAGCAGCGGGATGGTGAGGCTGATAATGGCGGCATCCCCGCTGACCATCTGTGTTGACTCCTCAAAGTTGCTCAACACCTGGCAGATATCAGACATCCACGTCCACTCCTCATTGTAGACTTGAGGAATCTGAGTGACCTGACTACCAGTTCTGGTGGAAGTTGACATCTGGCAGTCTACAATCGCTCTGCGCTGCTGGTAAACTCTGGATAACATGTTTAATGTGGAATTCCATCTCGTGGGAACGTCGCACAACAGTTGGTGAGCGGGCAGTTGTAGGCGGCGCTGCGCTGCCCTGAGAGTGGCAGCATCTGTGGTTGACTTGCGGAAATGCGCAAAGATGCGGCGCACCTTGGTGAGCAAATCAGACAGATTGGGGTATGTCTTAAGGAACCGCTGAACTATTAGATTGAACACGTGGGCCAGGCATGGCACATGTGTCAGTCTGCCGAGTTGCAGAGCCGCCACCAGGTTACGCCCGTTGTCACACACAACCATGCCTGGCTTGAGGTTCAGCGGTGCCAGCCACACATCGGTCTGCGCCGTGATGCCCTGTAACAGCTCTTGGGCGGTGTGCTTTTTGTCACCTAAACTCAGCAGTTTGAGCACCGCCTGCTGGCGCTTACCCACGGCACTGCTGCTGCGCCTAGAGCTACCGACTGAAGGCACCGTGCCCACGGATGGTAATTCGGAGGTGGAGAAGGAGGAGGGGTCGGAGGAGGAGGGGTCGGAGGAGGAGGCATAGTACGTCTGAGAAACTGTGACCGAGGTAGGCCCCGCAATTCTCGGTGTGGGCAGTACATGAGCGGCCCCAGGGTCAGTCTTGGTCCCAGCCTCCACCAAGTTAACCCAGTGTGCCGTCAGTGAGATGTAGTGTCCCTGCCCGGCAGCACTTGTCCACGTATCCGTTGTTAGGTGGACCTTCTCAGAAACAGCGTTGGTCAGGGCACGGAGGATGTTCTGTGACACGTGCTGGTGTAGGGCTGGGACGGCACATCGGGAAAAATAGTGGCGGCTGGGGACCGAATACCGAGGGGCAGCCACCGCCATGAGATTGCGAAAGGCCTCGGTCTCTACCAGCCTATAGGGCAGCATCTCCAGGCTCAGCAATTTGGAGATGTGGACGTTGAGGGCTTGGCATGTGGGTGGGTGGAACTGTATTTCCTCTTGCGCTCCAGCGTCTGCTGTAAAGACAGCTGAACGCTGCGCTGGGACACATTGGTGGACACTGTGGAGGATCGTGGAGGCGAAGGTGTGGTTTTCCGGCGGGAGGCGCTCGTGCCGGGGTCCTGTGCAGGGGGTTGACTAGCAGAGGCAGCGAGTGACACAGGGGAAGGAGCAGTGGTGTGACCCGCAGGAGGTGAACGGCCTTGGTTCCATTGAGTGGGGTGTTTAGCACTCATATGCCTGTGCATGCTGGTGGTGGTTAGGCTAGTAGTGGTGGCACCCCTGCTCATCCTGTTGTGGCACAGGTTGCACATCACAGTCCGTTGGTCATCCTCACTTTCTTTAAAGAACCTCCAGACTTGCAAACATCTAGGTTCTCGCCACGGGAGCTTCACTATGTGAAACAGTTGCTGCTGATGCACCAGCTCTGGCCCTGCTTCTCCCTCTGGCCACATCCCTGCCTCTTCCAAAATGTTCTGGTGCAGCACTCGCCTCCGCCTCAGAAGCACTGTCTTCACTCGGCTTATCAACCCAGCTTGGGTCAGTCACCTCGTCATCCTCCGATTCCTCAGTCTGCTCCCCCCTCGGACTTCCTGCCCTGACAACAACTTCACCACTGTCTGACAACCGTGTCTCCTCATCGTCCGACACCTCTTTACAAACTTCTTCCACTAACTCAACATTGTCATCATCATCATCATCATCACCCACAGACTGCGACAGTTGGAAAACTTGGGCATCGGGAACGAGGTCAGCAGCAACCTGAGAAGTGGTTTGTGACTCTGGGAAGGGTCCAGAAAACAGTTCCTCAGAGTATGCCGGATCGCATTTTCCTGGGAGGGGGCAGACTGGGGGGAAGGAGGTTGAGGTGGAGGAGCCAGAGGAGTGCTCCCTTGGGTAACGTGGGTGGACTGCGTGGAAGACTGACTGGTGGACAAATTACTTGAAGCATTGTCCGCAATCCACGACATCAGCTGTTCGCACTGTTGTGGTTTCAACAGTCCTCTACCACGTGTCCCTGTAAGTTGAGACATGAAGCTAGGGAGTGTAGCTCTGCGGCGTTCCCCTGCTCCCTCATCAGCAGGTACTGTCTCAAACTGCCCAGGACCACGGCCTCTGCCCCCTGCAGTAATTGAATGCCCACACCCACACCCTCGTCCTCGACCCTTAGCCCTGGGGTTCAACATTTTCTGTATATAAGTGTATTATATAAAAAATAAAAAATAAATGGGCCTGCTGTACTGAAACCCACAAACTTGTTCAGTCTGGTTGAATTAAGTGACGTACAGAAAGTGTCACCTGGACATAAAATACGATTTGTAGTGAGTGTACTGAACTGTGACACACAGAATGGTTCCACGCAGCTGTGTGAAATGGATTTGTATCACTGAGCTAAAACAACAAAAAAAACTATTTTTTTTAATATTTTTTTTGTAGTTTTGTTTTTTAGGGAACGTGACGTGCAGAAACTATCGTAGAGCTAACTCACACCCTGCTGACGGTGGCTATTTTGACTGCGACCCAGACAAATGTCGCACAGAGATTTTTGGGATCAAGCTATATACGTGAAATCAAAAGACTTGGTTGTATTAAGTGACGTACAGAAAGTGTCACCTGGACAGAAAATACGGATTGGAGTGAGTGTACTGAACTGTGACACACAGAATAGTTCCACGCAGCTGTGTGAAATGGATTTGTATCACTGAGCTAAAACAACAAAAAAACTATTTAAAAAAAAATTTTTTTTTTGTAGTTTTGTTTTTTTTGGAACGTGACGTGCAGAAACTATCGTAGAGCTAATTGACACCCTGCTGACGGTGGCTATTTTGACTGCGACCCAGACAAATGTCGCACAGAGATTTTTGGGATCAAGCTATATACGTGACAGCAAAAGACTTGGTTGTATTAAGTGACGTACAGAAAGTGTCACCTGGACAGAAAATACGGATTGGAGTGAGTGTACTGAACTGTGACACACAGAATGGTTCCACACTGTTGTGTGAAATGGATTTGTTTCACTGAGCTAAAACAACAAAAAAACTATTTTTTTATATATTTTTTTTGTAGTTTTGTTTTTTTGGGAACGTGACGTGCAGAAACTATCGTAGAGCTTACTGACACCCTGCTGACGGTGGCTATTTTGACTGCGACCCAGACAAATGTCGCACAGAGATTTTTGGGATCAAGCTATATACGTGACAGCAAAAGACTTGGTTGTATTAAGTGACGTACAGAAAGTGTCACCTGGACAGAAAATACGGATTGGAGTGAGTGTACTGAACTGTGACACACAGAATGGTTCCACGCAGCTGTGTGAAATGGATTTGTATCACTGAGCTAAAACAACAAAAAAACTATTTAAAAAAATTTTTTTTTTTGTAGTTTTGTTTTTTTGGAACGTGACGTGCAGAAACTATCGTAGAGCTAATTGACACCCTGCTGACGGTGGCTATTTTGACTGCGACCCAGACAAATGTCGCACAGAGATTTTTGGGATCAAGCTATATACGTGACAGCAAAAGACTTGGTTGTATTAAGTGACGTACAGAAAGTGTCCTGGACAGAAAATACGGATTGGAGTGAGTGTACTGAATTGTGACAGACAGAATGGTTCCACACTGTTGTGTGAAATTGATTTGTATCACTGAGATATAACATTTAAAAAAAAGGGGGGGTTATATATGGCGATAGCTGCACTACTAGTGCCAGCCAGCCAAGCGAGGACACAAAAAAAAATTTCTTGTAGCCCTTAGAAGGGCTGTTGGGTTTTTTGTGGGTGATTCCTGCCTAACAGAGAACTAAATGCAGGCCCTAACACTCTCCCTGAAACGCAGCAACTCTATCCCTAACGACATCCAGACAGCATCTGAGCCAGTCGGTAGTATATTCCAGGGTCACCAGATCAGGCCAGCCAACCCCTGCTATTGACATGTAAGGGCCCCACGTGATGCTGGGTGTACCGCAGAGTCTCCTGGCTTGTGATTGGCTGAGTTTATAGGCGCCAAAAATGCACAATGCGGAAGTTGCCATTTCCTCGAGCATGGCGAGATACTCGTCCGAGCAGCGAGCACTTACGAGTACCCTAATACTCGAACGAGCACC
The DNA here is from genome assembly GCA_900303285.1 of Rhinella marina. Taxonomy (NCBI): domain Eukaryota; kingdom Metazoa; phylum Chordata; class Amphibia; order Anura; family Bufonidae; genus Rhinella; species Rhinella marina. Next base: position 106,303 of record ONZH01019434.1, on the reverse strand, counting down.
AAGCTCGGACGAGTATGCTCGCTCATCTCTATTAGTTACCATTTTAATATCAATATTAAAAAATAACCAGCCACCCGGCCTGGCATGTCTATTAAACCAAATACTGGTATTCTCTATGAAAGCTTCTAACTTCCTAACGTATAAAGTAAAACTGGGAAGCTCTAGATGAAACCTGAAATAAATCTATGTGTCATGCTAACATGGTCTCCTCAATAGAATGTTCAGAAAAAGTTCATCATGCTTCTCTCCAAAAGCTTCTTCCATAAATCCATGGTCATTGACTTCTGTGCAGTTCAGAGCTGCTGGGCCTAGTATCGCCAAAAGACCTTGTAAATCACAACCATGATGGTTTTCTCCAAGCTTACTACCCAACTGAGAAAAGTAATTATAGCTAAAAGACAGAGCTTACATAGAAACATAGAAGATTGACAGCAGAAAAAAACCACCTGGTCCATCTATCTTGCAAAAAAAAAAAAAAAAAAACAACAACGAAGGGATAGAAGACAAGAGAGAATAATCAAGATTCAGGGTTCCATCCCAAGAATTTATTGTACTTTAATTCACTGTTCCAGAAGGAGAGATATGAAGTCAAATCCTTGAATGAGACTATTTCTCCATTTTATAGACTAGGTAAAGGCATCGCTCTATCTGACAGTGTGCTGGTCACCTGTCAAACACAGGAGCGCAGTTTCGAATAATAAGCGGCAGATGACCGTGCTGTACATTTTAAAAGCAAATAGTAGGCAGCAAACAGTGGATTTGCTACATCTACAACCACTTTTGAAAGGAGTCAAACTTCCTCTGGTAAGCTACAGATAGCATTTCTACAGCTCATTTCCTATGGTCCGATCAGCAGTGTGAAATCATTCAGTGGAGACAGAAGTGTAAATGAATCAAGAGAAAATAAGGTAAGTAAAGCCTGAGGAATCCATCTACAGGCAAGCAGATCCAGAGTACAGATGTCAATCTGTGCTAGTTTTAAACAAGAATTTCAGTAGCAAGTCCATATGTTAAGGAAAGAGCCGTAACATGTCAAAGCATAAGTATCTGTCTGCAGAACTGCGTAGGCTTCCGAACTAGTACAACTTCAGCAAATCAATGCTATATAATGTTCTTGAGCCATTGCTTGGCTAGGCATCCATATTTGATCTTTCAAATACAGAAAAGTAGCAGATATTTATTAATGCAAAGAAACTCAGTTTTTAGAGAAGAATTTACAGTCTGCCAGTAAGGTAGATACTGATGGAGAATCCTAGATACAGATTTGTCAACTCATAAATTCCATAAATTTAGACTACGGTTTTTCACAACACAAATTCAATAGGATATTGTAGGGTGACCATACCTCATCTTTTTCCTGAATATGTCCTCTTTTTGGAGACCTAAAAAAACTGTCAGTCTAAGATTTCTAAATTTTCAAAAATGACAGGGACTGTGATTCCTACAGTGCAAGAGCTGAAGGACCTGTGGTTAAGTGATCAGTGCAGGATGCGCTAGAGCTCAGCAGTGGAGAGGAAAAGCGGTAAGGACCTGTGATGACATCACCATCATGTGATCATTGCAGGAGGGGCAGGAGGACAGCAGATGGGAGAAGTGGTAAGGACCTGTGATGACATCAACATTATATTCTCAGTGCAGGAGGGACTGGAAGACAGCAGTGAAGAGGAGAAAAGGTAAGGACCTGTGATGATGTCATTGTCCTGTGATCAGTACAAGCGGGGGTGTAGTTCAGCAGTGGAGAAGGGAGCCTGAGCCTGGACATGCTGTGAGTTGTAGTCCTTTCATCATATACCCTCTCCCTGAAATATTCTTTGATATCCCATAATACCTGCCTGGACAAGCTGTGCGTTGTAGTCCTTTCATAATATATCCTCTTCCTGAAATATTCTTTGATATCCCATAATACCTGCCTGGACATGCTGGGAGTTGTAGTCCTCTCCTTTTATAACCTTTCCCTGGAATGTCCTCCGATATCCCATAATAACAACTTGGACCTGTTGCAATCATCTCCTCTTATGCGGGGTTGCCAACCGTGCGTAAATTTATGGACAGTCCGCAAAAACTGGGTGTTTTCTTCTGCCGTCCGTAGCGTCCGGCAGAAAAAAACACTGTCCGTAAAATATGCTCCTGAAGACTAAATTCTGCACTGCGCATGCCACCAATGAAAACACAGGAATACTTCTCTTTCCTGCCTGCTGCTTTCCCGCTCCTTGAACTTGTAGGGAAGCCGGTAAGTTGCCTGGATGAAGCCCCATCATTCCTCGGGGAATTAATTTACAATCCGATACCATCTCCTTAACAGGATCGGGGCATCAGGTGAGTGGAACAGAGGCTGGCACTGCCCGCAGGGGTTCCCTGTGATGGTACAATGGGTATGTGGCACCTGTATTCCGGCATACCCCGGTGTAAGGGGAAACATGTGTATGTGACATCATGGCAGGTATGTGGGCACAGGTGGTACATGGCTCTGGGTAAGGCGCATCTGTAAAACCTGGTATATTGTGTATGGATGCAGGTAGGGAATATTGCTGACTGTACACATAATACCTGTACTACCTGGTGTATTTTGCAGGTAGTTATTATTGCGGTACATATTATACCTGTAAGACCTGGCATATTGCCTAAGGATGCAGGTAGTGATAAGTGGTGTACATATAATACCTGTACTACCTGGTATATTGTATATGGATGCAGGTAACGATTAGTGCTTTACATATTATACCTGCACCATCTGGTGTATTGTATATGGATGCAGGTAGTGATTAGTGCTGTACATAAAATACCTGTACCACATGGCATATTGTATATGGATGCAGGTAATGATTAGTGCTGTACATATTATACCCGTACCACGTGGCATATTGTATATGGATGCAGGTAATGATTAGTGCTGTACATATTATATCCGTACCACCTGGCATATTGTATATGGATGCAGGTAGTTATTAGTGCTGTGCATACTATACCTGTACCACCTCTCAAAATAAAAGTGACACCTCTGCCGATAATGTTCCTGGTACTACTATCCTCTCCATCCCAGGATAAGAGGGCTCCATACCTGCTCAGCCCTTTATGGACAAGAAGGGTACCTTGACCATAAGGGCAGCTTTAATTTAGTAATATTGCAAAGGTTATAGAGGAGGACGGAAGCGGCTGCCTGCGCCCATGCAAGCGCAGGGGAGCCGAGTGGTACAGTGCTCGTTACAAGCACGTTCGCTCATCTCTAATTATTTCTATTATGGGGCATTATTACTATTACCGGGGGTACTATTTGGTGGTTTTATCATTACTTAGCACAATATGGAGGTTGCTACTGCTAACAGGGGTATTTTCGCAGACCATTATCACTATTGGGGCATTATTACTAATGAGGTCACTCTGGGAGAAAATTATTAGTATTAGTGGGACTTTGGGGAGCACTGTTATTATGAGGGGACTATCTGTTTGTCACTGTTATTTCTGCAGTATAGTATTTGGGGGCATTGGGAATTGGGGAGCACAGTGGGCACAATATTGGGGTAGCAGCAGGATAACAATGTTTGGGCACCAGGGGGAAGATGATAGAAAAGTGAGAAACCTCAGATGTCTGTGTGGTAAACTCTGCAGAGAGAAGACGGGGCTTAAAGAACTGATCATGGCGCTGAATACAGAAGATGAGGAAAGAGAAAATATACATCAATGGAGACGTCACTGGATGTAACCGGTATGTGGTGCTGTATTCTCCTGTATGCTTGGTAGTGTCTTCTCAAATATGTCTCATGCTAGGGAGGAGATTGATTGGATTAGCAATGTGGCAATTATTTTGGATGCATGTTATACTCACCCCTTTCTCCAGTGTCATTCTCTGCAGCTCTATTCCCTTCTTATTTACAAACAGCAGTGGGGACTTGCCGGTATATGGCATGTTACCGATGCTGCCAGTCACCTGTCAGCAGTTTAATGTTGAGGACAGTGACTGGCTGCAGTGGTCGCATGCTATACATCTGTGCATCACTGACACTCTGACATATGTGCACACTTACATCCCTTTCAGTCTTTGTTTACATGGCTGCAGCAATGTTATCAGAAAGTTCAGCATGTTGCCAGCACCGTCACTGCAGCCATATAAACAAAGCACTCAGACTAAAGCAGTGGGGATGTAGCAGTGTTTGTGATTCAATGGGATTCTTTTTAAGTCATTTTGAGGGTGAGGAATGGGGGCGTGGTCTTTAAAAAAGGGCAGGGCTTATGTCCGTAAAAATTTTAGGCTGTCCGTAATTTTTTGTTAAAGGGGTTGTCCGGGTTCAGAGCTGAACCTGGACATACCTTTCAATTCACCCAGGCAGCCCGCCTGAACAGGGCATCGGATTTAGAATTTAGCCCGGTTCCGGTGACGTACCGGGCTCTGCCAGGCGGAGGCTTCCGCCCGGCAGTGAGCCCGGTGACGTCATCGGCGCTGATGGGCGGGCTTTAGCACTGCCCTAGCCATTCAAATGGCTAGGGCAGCGCTAAAGCCGGCCCATTACGGCCGGTGACGTCACCAAACTCACTGCCTGGCGGAAGCCTCCGCCCGGCAGTAAATGTTTATAAACAAAAGAGCCCTTGCCCTGCGCGATCCAGCGCAGGGCAAGGGAGGGCATCGGAGCATGAGATGCTCCGATGCCCTGTTCAGGAGGGCTGCGGGAGTTAAAACCTGGGTATGTCCGGGTTCAGCTCTGAACCCGGACAACCCCTTTAAGTTGTCCAGAAAAATTTAAAAGGGGGGTTGGCAACCCTGCTCTTATACCTCCTCCCAGTAATTTCTACTAACACTGGTACATACAGTACCTTGTGAAAGTATTCGGCCACATTTCAGGCTTCAAACAAAAAGATAAAACATTTTAAATTTTTGGTGAAGAATCAACAACAAGTGGGTCACAATTGTGAAGTGGAACGAAATTTATTGGATCATTTAAACTTCTTTTGTAATAATAAAACTGAAATCCCATCAATTTTAGCCATCTTCCCTGTCCCTGCTGATGAAAAGCAGGCCCAAACCATGATGCTGCCACCACCATGTTTGACAGTGGGGATGATGTGTTCAGGGTGATGAGCTGTGTTGCTTTTATGCCAAACATATCGTTTTGCATTGCTTCCAAAAAGTTCGATTTTGGTTTCATCTGACCAGAGCACCTTCTTCCACATGTTTGGTGTGTCTCCCAGGTGGCTTCTGGCAAACTGTAAACGAGACTTTTTATGGATATCTTTGAGAAATGGCTTTCTTCTTGCCACTCTTCCATAAAGGCCAGATTTGTGAAGTGTTCGACTGATTGTTGTCCTATGGACAGACTCTCCCACCTCAGCTGTAGATCTCTGCAGATCATCCAGAGTGATCATGGGCCTCTTGGCTGCATCTCTGATCAGTCTTCTCCTTGTTTGAGATGAAAGTTTAGAGGGACGGCCGGGTCTTGGTAGATTTGCAGTGGTCTGATACTCCTTCCATTTCAATATGATCGCTTGCACAGTGCTCCTTGGGAAATCTTTTAGTATCCAAATCCGGCTTTAAACTTCTCCACGACATTATCACGGGCCTGCCTGGTGTGTTCCTTGGTCTTCATGATGCTCTCTGAGCTTTAAACAGAACCCTGAGACTATCACAGAGCAGGTGCATTTATACGGAGACTTGATTACACACAGGTGGATTCTATTTATCTTCATCAGTCATTTAGGACAACATTGGATCATTCAGAGATCCTCAATGAACTTCTCGAGTGAGTTTTCTGAACTGAAAGTAAATGGGCCGAATAATTTTACACACCCCACTTTTCAGTTTTATTATTACAAAAAAAGTTTAAATGATCCAATAAATTTTGTTCCACTTCTCAATTGTGACCCACTTATTGTTGATTCTTCACCAAAAATTTAAAATGTTATATCTTTTTGTTTGAAGCCTGAAATGTGGCAAAAGGTTGAAAAGTTCCAGGGGGCTGAATACTTTCGCAAGTATGTGTGTTGTAACGTCACCCACTGTCCTGACTTTTGGGGGTTTTGGCAGTGGTTACCCTAGGACAGTGATGGCGAACCATTTAGAGGCCAAACTGCAACCCAAAATCTACTTATTTATCGCAAAGTACCAACACTGCAATTTAACCTGAATACCAATGTAGTATAACTTCCATGTACTTTATCATTTAGCTATAATAGTCTGCCTACTTTCAATGTGCTGCCTGTGTCGGTCATAGTGTGCCCAGCGCTGATGAATGGCAGGAAAAGCCTAAGGCATATTGGTGCACCATAGACTTTTTCCAAGGTGCGGGTGCCCACAGAGAGGGCTCTGAGGGCCGCCTCTGGCACCCGTGCCATAGGTTTGCCACCACTGCCCTAGGATATTACAACATGCTAGCAGAATCCTTGATGGGCTGAATTCACATGATAACTATAGAAGCCATACATACACATATGACTTCTACTGTACAAGATAGAAATCTCCATTTGTTTTTTTCAAAGCTTGTCATCTAATGTCACACAATTGCGATGCACAAAAACAAGAAATAAAGGAAGGCAATAGCTTTATAATTTCTTCTAGGAAAAACATAATTTCCTCCAGTAGCATGTGTGGCAGTGCAGCTGCCAGAGGGCCATATGAGGGCCATAAAATGGTGTGTCTCATCCAGAGGAAGCTGGATGAGAAGAAGAAAGGCTGGGAAAATAGTGTTTTCCTCAGTGTGTGTATCAGCCTTGCTGTTAATGAGAGGTAATTATCAGCCAGCTGAGGAGCCCAGGTAAAGGTGGGCTGGGCTCCTCAATCAGCGCTCCCAGTCTTGGGAAGGAGCAGGCTGTGAGAAGGCCTGTGGGAGCCGGGACCCTCTACCCTGTGTGGGGTAAGCACCGTGGTGTGTTTTGGGGAGCTGGGTAGTAGACCCAGATCCCGATAGAGAGGAACAATATTGTGTTGTCAGTGGCCAGACGGCTGAGGATTTGTGTTTATGAGTTGTTTGGATTGCTGTAAAAGTGACAATAAAAGCTGGTAGTGACCAGTTTGCACCCGAATCTGCAGTGTTGGAATGGCTTCTTGAGGTGTGCCAACCGTCTAAGGTGAGAAGACGGCGATCCTGGAGAGCTAAGTGACCCCCAAGTTGTCACACATGCATAAAATCAGTCCACAGGTAAAATCTTTAGTAAACTTCTTTTCAATTTTCCAAAATATTTCTCAGTCATGTCTGTCATTGGCTTTTCTATCAGGATTCTGCTTTCATTGCTTTAGTGCTTCTGTGTGAATGATGTGAATGAGAAGCTGCTGTGTAATGCTCTACACAGGGACAGACAAGAAGGCACAAAGTGACCTCAATTTTTGTGCATTAAACTGACATTTTTGTATGCTTCTAATTTTGCCCTACTCAGCGGTGCTCAAGGTCACCTACAGTAGTTGTGTGAGTACTGCTCAGGAAGCCAAAGGCGGGCACGCTTGCTGGAACTGGACGGCGCATGCCCAGTGTGCCGATGAAACCCCGCTCACTATGGGAGCTGGAGTAATGCAGTAACAAGGAGCACACCGCGCATGCGCAAGACTTGCACGATCCCAGGCCACACTACAGGATGTCAATCACAGGCAAGAGGGGGCGGTTAAGGGGCATGCTTAGCTCAACTTGAAGCAAGGAGGCTGCTGCCTCCTTGACTTCAAGCTGACTGAAAAGATAGCGCTAATGGCACTTAAAACATAGTTTTTCTCAGGTATGGAGTATCAAATTACCGGATCAAAAACATGATTAATAACAGACTGGGGGCTACTATAACGTAATGCTGGCTGTTTTATATATGTTTTTGAGGGGACAGGTTCCCTTTAAAGCTACACACAATACGTCTTAGCTGAGATCAGTGTGAATGAGAAGTTTGTAAATCAACAAAAACCATTAGGGAAAAATAAGAGAAATCTTCTTCAAAGGCTGACAATAGTTCTAATGGAAGTGGATGGACAGACTGGAACATGCAAAGGTCTATAACAGTGTTGGCAAACCTTTTAGAGACCGAGTGCCCAAACTGCAACCCAAAACCCACTTATTTATCGCAAAGTGCCAACACAGCAATTTACCCAGAATATTACAGTCCAATGTAGTATATCTTCCATGTACTTTATCATTAGCCTGCCGACATTCAATGCGCCTCCTGTGCCTTTCATAGTGTGCCTTGTGCTGATGAATGACAGGAAAGGTCTAAGGCATATTGCTACACCATAGACTTTTTCCAGGGTGCGGGTGCCCACAGAGAGGGCTCTGGGTGCCGCCTCTGGCACCAGTGCCATAGGTTCGCCACCACTGGTCTATAATGTGGTTTTCAGAAAAAGGTAAGGCAATGGGAGAAAATGCAAAATAAAAAAATAAAAAAAAGATCTCCCCAGTGCTGCCTGGTCTTTGCTTGGATGCAGCAATGACATACCCACACACCCAGGGGTCTCGTGCTATCCACTGCTGAGGCCAATAATTGACTACACGTTCACACATCATCAATGCAGATATACATGAAAACTGGCAGGGGGGTGCAGTGCTGGAACAATGGGGGATGTAACAGGTAAGTCATGATGTTTTCTGATTTTATTGCATTTCTTCCTTTAGACCCATTTTTATCTAAAGTTGAAAAAACTCACTGTATACCCACTGTACACTTTCTTGCATCACTGTAGTATGAGCCATGAACTTCTATGAATTAATATGCCTTTTATTTATTATTATGCTCTAAATACTTGTTTTACCATGGTACAACTACTGATGAATTATGTGTTACCTTGTAAGTTAGCTTCTCTACTCTCTATATTTATGTATATATTTTGGGCTGTTGCAGTCTGATGAAGAATTGCTCACATCATCCACTTGTGCACACACACACTTCTCTTGATGCTGAAGGACCTGCGCTCAAGTGTGATGGCGTCACCACACGCTCTCATCAAGTCATAACGCTTGACACAGAGGCAGTCACTCCTCTCTTGATGCCGAAGGACCTGCATCCTTCGGCAACAAGAGAGGAGTGACTGCCTCTGTGCGTTCAAGTGGATGAGGTGAGTCATTTTTTTAACCTCTAAAAAGCCATTTTCCACTAGTGTACCCATTTTTAAATGCCGCTAGATGGAATGCGCTCCAGATAACATGGGGATACGTGAGGTCATACATTGTGCCTTACATTCAGTCATGGTATCACAGTTCTCTATTAAAACATCAATGAGCTTGTTTCACTATATTCGAAATGCAGCCACTTTTCTTCATCTGAAACATAGCTCGGGGGTGAACAATTAAGCTTCGAGGTACCTGCCGTTTGCTAATTAAATATTATTAGCACTTCTCCTAAGCACTCAAATAATAGCCATAAGGGATTTCGAATGTATCTACTTTCAATTCATGCAAGGTCAGAATTCACAGTATGTACAGAATGATTGTCTTACCTAAAGAATAAGATACATGTCAGCCATAAAATACTAAATACCTTAAAATGTGCTCAATACTACGTTTCTGCTTTGCATGTACTCTTCAATATAAGATGACAGTAAAATGCATTTAATCTTAGGCACCACTGAACATCGTTGAGCATTAGGATGGAATAGTTGTAATCCATTGCTGTGTTTTAAACTACGAGGCCCTTGGAGCTGACATGTGTCAATCAATGAAGGAATGGGAGGCCTTTTCAACGGTTTAGTGATGACCACTGTTTTGAAAAAGATTAGTTCAGGGGTTTTAATGGCCCGCCAGGATGCAGTGATGAGGAAGCCAGCAGGCTTTCTAAGTGAGCCAGCGGGCAGGTTCTCATTAATTTCTCACTATGAAAGTCCTTAGAGAAAGCATCTTCATGCAATGAAACCGCAGGGAGCCTGCAGTATAACCGTCAATTGTCACCTCTAGGGAAGAGTGACGGAATTCCAAGTAACTTTGCGGCTTCTTGCCCAGAATTTTAAAATCAAAGTGAAAATGTTACTTTTATATTTTCTTACTTATTATTGGTAGGCATAAAGAAAGACAGCACGCTGTAAATATACATCTTCATTAGTATTATGTTCTGTAATATATGTGATTTTATACAGATTTTTATTGAGCTGGAGATTTGTCCCTGACAACTATCAACACTAAAACTGGTCTTCAAGAACGATACATGACAAAATGTCATCTTTTATTTAGAAGCTTCATAAACTCTAGTTTGTGACTCACAGGGGGTGTGCTGCTATACTGCATACACGGAAAAGATTATAACATGGCCATTACCTTTTTCTCTCTTTTAATTAAATATTTTTCCTTTTTTTTTGTTTTAGCCTGTCCATCTGTTTGTTCATTTATGATGGTACAGATTAAGTGAACAATTACAAAAGCATTAAAAAATATGAATCAAATTAGATGATTAGAAAATGAATTAGGTCATTACCCACAGTCAGGTTTCTTGGGCCAACCAGAGAATTTCATTCTCTGGGCCCAAATCCCATATCATCAAAAAAGTCTACTAGGTTTTGATTCAAAGAAATAGAGGCAATTTATTGTCCCAAAAAGCAGCTCTACATGTATTTTTTCTTTGGACCTGTGGGTCCCAATAAAGTAGTAAAGCCTGGGTCCACTGAAGGATCCTCTGGTACTCCTAGAGGCTCCACATTCTCTGCAACTGCCATGCCCTCTGCACTTTGATTGACAGGGCCCGGGAGTGTAAATGTGATCATGTCTACCTGGCCATGTGAAGTGCAGAGGGCATAGCAGTTGCAGAGAGAGCAGAGCCTCTAGGTATAACGACAATGCCCCCTTTGCTCCTAGAGGCTCATTTGCATATAACAAAACATAATTTTTCTTAGCAATGTGGCCACATATGAACATGGGACCAACACAGATGCCTTCAGCTACCAAGCGCACATGGAACAGGTCAGCCAGTTTCATAGGTACAAATCTGCTGGCAGATGCCCTTTAATACTTTTTGAATCACAATTACCGAGTACAGTAGTTAATAAAGGACTCAATTAGGATCCAAACAATCAAGGGAAACAACAGTGACGTGACTTCCAACAACCCAAATAACTAATGCACCCTGTGTCACAGTGTATACAATCTCTTTCTTGAGGGCTCTATATTACTGAACCAAAGGCACTCTATGAGCCGTCACGTGGTGTGCCCCCTTGAACAGTAGAGAACATCAAAACTTACTGCCTACAGAAAAATATCTGTGTGCCTCGTCCCTTGTATGAACTTGTATACACCATGAGATACAGTATGGCCCCAAAGCAAGCAAACCATACACCATAAATCCAAATTATGACATTCATCAAATCATTATCATGTACAAATAATTTCATATCCAAACTTTACATGTACCTCATCCCTTTTTCATATAATCTGCATACTAATCTGTTCATTGCAACTGAATTGCAATGGAATGCTATGGTCTTAAAAGGAAATATGTTTCTGGGGAAGATGGGGAAATATCTGTTGCCATACATGCATCTTATGACAAAGATCAATTTTACAGAAAAGAAAACAAGACATTCTACTTAAGATTTTTTTGGTGTTTCTAGAAAAGGAATAGATGAACAGAAACAATGAGGAAGGCTAGTTTTATGTGCTATGATTTTTTACATTGTTTGATGTGATTTTTTGAGAATGAAAATACATCACATACTATAGTGTAGTGTATACATGCAATGCAACCTATCACCACAAAATGCATGGCACCCAGCATGTTATAGAGACGGAGGAGCTGAGCAGACTGATGTATAGTTTTTTGGGAAAAGATTCAATAAAACTTTTTATTCATTTAAATATCTTCTTTTTTTAATTCAGTTGTACAAAGGGAAGTGTCATCAGTGATTCATAGCACTCCCTGTGTCATATTCAGTATCAGTCTCTGATACCGGTTCACTGCAGTGGTCTTAAGTTCATGAAAAGCAGAGATATAAATGTATAAATTGCAAGTTATACTGAATCGTTTACCACAAAGCTATACATCAATCCGCTCAGCTCCTCCTGCTCTATAACACGCTGCTTGCAGATTTCACTGTACTTTTAATACTTTTGTCATTCAACATTTTTTAGAAAAACTGTACCACAATTGTCTCTCTACCAATGCAGTGCTCCAGACTAAAATAAATACCTAGGAGCTATTGGCTCCTGAACTGAAAAATTTAGGAGCCAAATAAAATTTTTAGGCGCCAAATTTAAATACGCAAAAATACGGATCTGCAATACCACGGATGCCGCCCGGCGTGTGTTTCGCAATTTGCAGAACACATGGCCAGGCGTCCTGTTCAAAATGCCTATTCTTGTCCGCTGTTGCAGACAAGAATAGGACATGTTCTATAATTTCTTGCGGAGCCGCGGCTAGGCAAGTTCGCAAGCCGCCCATTGAAGTGAATGCAGCTGTATCTATTCTGCAAAATTGCGGAATAGATGCGGGCACATTCACACGGTCGTATATATATTAATATATTGGTGTTTTTTTTTGTTCTTTTTTACTTTTTATTTACTAATTATTTGCCTCCTTAGGGGCTAGAACTCTTGTCCTATTCACCCTAATAGATCTCTATCAGGATGAATAGGACTTTACACTCTCCCTGCTGCCCTGGGCTTTGTGCACAGGGAAGCAGGGAGCTTACCATGGCAGCCAGGACTTCAGTAGCGTCCTGGTTGCCATGGTAACCGATCGGAGCTCCGCGATTACATTGCTGGGCTCCAATCGGAACTGCCACTGAAGCACCAATGAAGAGGGTGAGGGGGGGAGGGAACCCTGTGGCCACTGCCACCAATGATTATTATAGTTGGGTAGGGTTGGGCACTGCACCACCAATGAATAATACTGGGGGGGGGGGTGGACTGAGCCACTAATGATTATTATACTGGTTGGGGTTTTTATTACTGGGGAGGGCGCACTGCGCCACCAATGATGATAACTAAGTTTAATACAACTACAGGAGGCGGGTGCAGGCCCAGGATCACATAGCCGGCACCTGACCTGTATTATAGGGAGCTTCAATCAGTGGTAGTTAACCCCTCAGGTGCGGCACCCGCCTTGTGTAGTTGTATTAAACGTAGTCATCATCATTGGTGGCACAGTTCGCCCTCCCCAGTAATAAAAACCCCAACCAGTATAATGTGTGTGCCCCCATCAGACCTCAGATCAGCCCACTGTGCCCCCATCAGACCTCAGATCAGCCCACTGTGCCCCCATCAGACCTCAGATCAGCCCACTGTGCCCCCATCAGACCTCAGATCAGCCCACTGTGCCCCCATCAGACCACAGATCAGCCCACTGTGCCCCCATCAGACCTCATATCAGCAGAATGTGCCCCATCAGACCTCAGATCAGCCCACTGTGCCCCCATCAGACCTCAGATCAGCCCACTGTGCCCCCATCAGACTTCAGATCAGCCCACTGTGCCCCCATCAGACCACAGATCAGCCCACTGTGCCCCCATCAGACCTCATATCAGCAGAATGTGCCCCCATCAGACCTCATATCAGCCCACTGTGCCCCATTGGACCTCAGGTCAGCCCACTCTGCCCCCATCAGAATAAAATAAAAAAATCTCTTACCTGTCCTGCGCCGCAGCTCCGCTTCGGGTCCGGCACTCCTCTTCTTCTCTTCCCGGCGCTGCACTGTCACCTGACTGCGTGCAGCGTCAGGTCAGAGTGCGCGCACTACATCCTGACGCTGTACGCTGTCAGGACAGTGCAGTGCCGCCCGGAAAGACAGAGGAGCGCCGGACCCGGAGCGCTGCAATGAGTAACATTGTTAGCATGTATGATCACTTTTGGTTGCAATCATGCAGATAATGGCAAGAGTACTTTTTTTTACACGCTTAAGCCATGCTAAGAGGGGTTAGATCAAAACTACTCTGAAACCAGAAAAAATATAGATAAGTTATTTTTTGCTTGTAATTAAAACCATGAACCTGACAGATCCATTATACATCAATGGGATCTGTCATATCCATCATGGATCTGGTAATGTTACCTTGGTAGCCCATGTCACCTTTACTCTACTATTTTGGGCAATCATGGACGCCGCTGCACTCACACTGTGTCTGTCATAGTTCCTGCACTCTGAAAATGAGACTGGGTGTGGTGTCCTATGTGCGTTTGGAGATATTCTTCATTGAACCTCACCTCATTCTGCAGTATTGCCACAGTTAAACCCTCCTTTGGTTCTGTGTTCAGCTGGTAGGTGGTTTATAATGTGTTATTCATCTTCTGGTACATATGTTGTGCCATTTGTCTCACTCTGTCCGAGCAATAGGATTACTGATCTACTAGTTTCTGCTAAAGTGTGCTATATCTGATTGTCTGTCCGTTATCATTTTCTGTCTGATTCCTGAATTCTGAACCTTGTCTGCCTGACCTGATTTGTGTCTAACTACAGTGTCCTAACTACAGTGTTGACCCTTTGCTGCCTGCCCTGACTATGATTTCCACCTGACACCTGGTATCTCTGAATCCCAAGGGTTAGCTGCCAACCTCACCATGACTACTCTAGGAGGTAGCGGCCTGGTGGTTCTCCTGCAGTGAATTCCAGATGCCTGTATGAGGGTTAAAGGAGACATCCTTAAGTTTGCCTAAAGTCAAAACAGTTGGTTGACACACACCCACTGAATGTAACAGATAATAATGGAAACAATGACACCAGTGTGATAAGTGATAACGACAAAAGGCTTAAGACAAAATGAAGCAATAAGTGTAGATAGTGGAGCTAATGAGCTATCTCTAGATAATAATTTAAAGGAGTTTCATGACCAATCCTCAGGACAGGTAATCAATATCAAATCAGTAGAGGTCCAACACCCAGCACCCCCACCAACAGCTGTTTTGGAGAGCCTCTGGTGCCAGAAATAATATAGTGAACAGAAGGCTCTGTCCACTGTATAGTTTCTGGCATTGTCCAACTGCAGCTCACCTCACATTCACTTGAATGGGATCTGAGATGCAGTACCCAGAATGGTCAATACACAGTAGGGAGAACCTTTTGTTTCCAGCTCCACCCAATGAATAGTTTCTGGCACCGATGGTTGCCCAAATCAGTTGATGGGGGACAGGGTTTTAGACACCCACCTATCTGATATTGATGACCTATTCTCAGGATAGGCCATCGATATCTGAGTCCTTTTAAACCCTTTAACTAGATAATGGATTGGATCAAGCACAATGGATATCTTTGTTGAATATGTCATATATGAACTACATATGATATTAACAGGTGGAGTCTATGGCAAGAAGATATGCTTCCATTTTGCCTTACTAAGTAACTAATAGAGATGAGCGAGTAGTGAAATATTCGAAAGTTCGAAATTCGATTCGAATAGACCGCGAAATTCGACTATTCGACCGAATATCGAATCCCATTAAAGTCTAGAGGAAAAAATGCTCGCCACTTGGAAATCTCAATTCGACCACTTGGAGGTCACCAAGTCCACCCTGAAACCTCAGAAAAGGATGCCAACACTGCTGGAATGCAACTGGGACAGCAGGGGAAGCATGTCTGGGTGCATATAACGCGCCCAAGTCGCACTATTACGCCACTATCACAGCCTCTCAACAATACACTCCAAAGACAATGTAACCTCTCTGTAAAGTGAGACCATACAAGGAAACCTTCTTTCCTCTACATTGCCATGGACCCCAAGCCAAACTAGACAAAAAAGAAGATGAAATTCTGCACCCCTTAAAATCACGTTGCCTATGACAACCACAGATGGCATAGGCAAGGGGGAAAGCAATCAAGCCATCACTATTTTTCCCTCTGTGCCATCCCTGCCTTGCCCAGGCACATGTCCCAAAACATCATCCACGCCCGAGTAACACGGTTACTGCAAAAGGCCATTTGACCACCAACACTTTGGTTTGAGGCCGGGGATGCTACATCTCCCTGACAGCACACCGGGTGAATGTTGTGGAGGCGGGGACGGGCAAACCTGCTACCCCCACCCAAGTTTTGGGCCTTGGTTCTGTCTGGATTTCCGCAACCCTTACAGACAGCTTGGCAAACCCCTCCTTCTCCTTCTAGATTTGTTAAATCTGTCCACCACCCAGTCAAGTCCACAAAAGTCCAGTCTCGTCGATAGCCTGCAGAAACTGCAGGGACCTCACTCTGACCCTCCTTCCTCCCACCCTGCCCAATGTTATCAACCCAGTGTTCCCACCCATGCAAGAATCGCAGGAGCTATCTGAGGATTTTGTTTGTTCTGATGCCCAAACACTGGAGCAAGCTCCATCTCTAGCTGATGGTGGTGTGGAACGGGCACTAAAGTGTAAAATGATTAGGGACGATGATGAGACACAGTTGCCAGCAAGGGAGGCTGTTGGAGCAAAGTGAGGCAGTGTAAGAGGAGGTGGTTGAGTATGACGAAGTCAGTGACCCGACCTGGCCCAGTGTCATGTCTAGCAGGTAAAGCAGTGGGGATGTTGAGGGATGCGTAGGACCGCAAAAGGCAGGAAGAGGCCGTGGGCTGGCCAGAGGCTCATGGAGAAGGCAGGCTAGAGCCCGCAGGGCCGCATCTCTTCCCTATAACAGGCCCCCACACAAAGCTCTCCCATCGAGGGCTCTTAGGTCCTTGTTGTGAAAATATTTTAAAGAGTGCGCAAAGTTAGCTTGAGGTGAGCCCTCGAAAAAATTATATGGTGGCCCAAGAGGTGAGACCTCTTAAAAATTGTATTAAGGCCCAAGAGGTGAGCCATAATAAAAATTGTTTGTAGGCCCAAGAGGTGAGACGTCTTAAAAATTGTGTGGAGGCCCAAGAGGTGAGACCTCTTAAAAATTATGTGGAGGCCCAAGAGGTGAGACCTCTTAAAAATTATGTGGAGGCCCAAGAGGTGAGACCTCTTAAAAATTATGTGGAGGCCCAAGAGGTGAGACCTCTTAAAAATTATGTGGAGGCCCAAGAGGTGAGACCTCTTAAAAATTATGTGGAGGCCCAAGAGGTGAGACCTCTTAAAAATTATGTGGAGGCCCAAGAGGTGAGACCTCTTAAAAATTTTGTGGAGGCCCAAGAGGTGAGACCTCGATAAAATTATGTGGAGGCCCAAGAGGTGAGACCTCTTAAAAATTATGTGGAGGCCCAAGAGGTGAGACCTCGATAAAATTATGTGGAGGCCCAAGAGGTGAGACCTCTTAAAAATTATGTGGAGGCCCAAGAGGTGAGACCTCGATAAAATTATGTGGAGGCCCAAGAGGTGAGACCTCGATAAAATTATGTGGAGGCCCAAGAGGTGAGACCTCTTAAAAATTATGTGGAGGCCCAAGAGGTGAGACCTCTTAAGAATTTTGTGGAGGCCCAAGAGGTGAGACCTCGATAAAATTATGTGGAGGCCTAAGAGGTGAGACCTCTTAAAAATTATGTGGAGGCCCAAGAGGTGAGACCTCTTAAAAATTATGTGGAGGCCCAAGAGGTGAGACCTCTTAAAAATTTTGTGGAGGCCCAAGAGGTGAGACCTCTTAAAAATTATGTGGAGGCCCAAGAGGTGAGACCTCTTAAAAATTATGTGGAGGCCCAAGAGGTGAGACCTCTTAAAAATTATGTGGAGGCCCAAGAGGTGAGACCTCTTAAAAATTATGTGGAGGCCCAAGAGGTGAGACCTCTTAAAAATTTTGTGGAGGCCCAAGAGGTGAGACCTCGATAAAATTATGTGGAGGCCCAAGAGGTGAGACCTCTTAAAAATTATGTGGAGGCCCAAGAGGTGAGACCTCTTAAAAATTTTGTGGAGGCCCAAGAGGTGAGACCTCGATAAAATTATGTGGAGGCCCAAGAGGTGAGACCTCTTAAAAATTTTGTGGAGGCCCAAGAGGTGAGCCATAAATATATAAATTTTTTTTATTTACGGAGCAATTCTACGGCGGTTAAGGAGGAGGAGGAGGAGGTGGAGGAGGAAATGGCACTTCATACAGATGGCACTTCACTTTTGGCTGCTTTCCACTGTTGGAGAAGCAAAGTCCGGGTCAATCCACTTGCTGTTCATTTTGATTAGCGTCAGCCTGTCGGCACTGTCGGTTGACAGGCGGCTGCGCTTATCGGTTATAATGCCCCCGGCTGCGCTGAACACCCTTTCGGATAGCACGCTGGCAGCAGGGCAGGCAAGCACCTCCAAGGCGTACAGGGACAGTTCCAGCCACGTGTCCAACTTGGAGACCCAGTAAGTGTAGGACGCCGAGGGATCGGGGAGGACAGGGTTACGGTCTGCCAGGTACTCCCGCAACATCCGCCGATACTTGTCCCTCCTGCTGATCGGGCCCCGCAGTGATGGAAGTTGCACGAGGGGGTGCCATGAACGTGTCCCACACTTTGGAGAGTGTTCCCCTGGTGGCTGTGGGCCTGATCGATGTTGAGGGACTCTGGGAGACCCTCTCCTCTCTGCCGCCAGCGATGGTGGGTGGGAAAATCTCCATCATGTTCTGCACGAGTTCCCTCTGGTATTCCAGCAATCGATTCGTCCTCTCCTCTACCGGAATAAAAGAGGAGACATTATCTTTATACCGGGGGTCCAGGATTGCGAAGACCCAGTACAGTTTGTTCTCCACTATCCGGACAACACGTGTGTCCCGGGAAAAGCAGCCCAGCATGAAGTCAGCCATGTGTGCCAGACTCTGAATAGGCATGACGTCACTGCCCCCACCAGAAGGATCACTTGCCATTTCCTCCTCTTCCTCTTCCGCCTCCTCTCCGCCCCATCCGCGCTGAACCAATGGGACGCACACAGCCTGACTGCTACCCTCGCCGCCAGCATCCTCCTCCTCTTCCACAGCCACCTCCACGTCGTCCTCCTCCTCCTCATCCTCCTCCTCCTCCTGCAACTGCCACCGAGAAGCAGACAAAAGTGTGGTCTGACTGTGTAGCTCCGTTGCGTCTCCTCCTACCCCCGTCTCCTCTGCGTGCAATGCGTTCTCCCTTATTGCGATGAGCGATTCTTTAAGGACGCATAGGAGCGGGATGGTTACGCTCACTATAGCGTCCTCGCTGCTGACCTTCTTGGTGGACTCCTCAAGGATACGCAGTACATCGCATATGTCTGCCATCCATGGCCACTCGTGGTTGGCAAACTGAGGGAGCTGAGTTGGAGGCACACGTGGATTCATAATCTGGTACTCCATTAATGCTCTCTGCTGCTCACACACCCTGGCCAACATGGAATAGGTGGAATTCCAGCGAGTCGGCAGGTCGCACAACAGCCGATGTTCAGGCAAATGGAGGCGTTGCTGGAGTTTTTTTAAGCTAGCAGCAGCTACAGTTGACTTCCGAAAGTGAGCGCACAAGCGCCGCACTTTCACCAGTAGCTCTGCCAGGTTGGGGTAAGTCTTTAGAAATTTTTGGACTACCAGATTAAAAACGTGGGCCAGGCATGGTACGTGATTGAGTTCGGCAAGCTCCAGAACCGCCACCAGGTTACGGCCGTTATTGCACACGACCATGCCTGGTCCTAGCTGCAGCGGCGACAGCCACATCTCCATCTGCTGCAATATGGCGTCCCTCACCTCTGGGGCGCTGTGCTTCCTGTCGCCCAAGCTGATGAGCTTAAGCACCGCCTGCTGACGTCTCCCCGCGCCAGTGCTGCAACGCTTCCAGCTAGCGGCTGAGGGCGATGTTAAGGCAGAGGAGGAGGAGGAGGAGGAAGAGGAGGGGGGTTTATCAGAACCCGTGCTGGCAATCTTGGGCGGGGGTGGTAGGTAGGCCGTCTCTGTTTGCGACCCCGTCCCCGCTTCCACAACATTCACCCAGTGTGCCGTCAAAGAGATGTATCGTCCCTGGCCACAAGCGCTTGTCCACGAGTCGGTGGTCAAGTGGACCTTTGCGCTGACTGCGTACCTCAGGGCCCGCCTGATGTTACGCGACACGTGCTGGTGCAGGGCGGGGACGGCACTCCGGGAAAAGTAGTGGCGGCTGGGGACGGAATAGCGAGGTGCGGCAGCCGCCATCAGGTCGCGGAAGGCCTGCGTCTCCACAAGCCTAAACGGCAACATCTCCAGGGCCAGCAGTTTGGAGATGTGGCAGTTTAAGGCGTGGGCTTGGGGGTGACTCGAGGCGTACTTCCGCCTGCGGTCGAACGCCTGCGAGATGGACAGTTGTTGGGACGAGGAGTGTGAAGGTGCAGGCGAAGAGGCGGGGGAAGGGGAGGCTGAAGGAGAAGGCCCCAAAGTAGCCGAGGCAGAGGCAGATGTGGAGGTGTCCTGGCTGGAGGTCTGGACCGCAGTGGCAGCACACAACAAAGGGGAAGAGGCAGTGGCAGCAAGACCGGGCGCAGGTTGTATTGCGTTTGCTCTCTCCCACTCAGCCCAGTGCTTGACTTCCAAGTGACGCCGCATGCCTGAGGTGGTCAGATTGCTCTTCTCAGAGCCCCTACTCAGTTTTGAGTGGCAGAGTGTGCAAACCGCGCTCAATTTGTCATCCGCACAAACATTAAAAAATCTCCACACCACAGAAGTACGAGGCCTCGATGGGGGAGCTTCGCGCGACTGCCCGCTGCCGGGAACAGCTTCGGCCCTGCTGGCTGTGGCCTCACTTCTCTGTCTGGACTATCCTCTGCCTGTGGACATCCCTCTGCCTGTGGACATCCCTCCTGGCATCCCTGTGGACATCCCTCTGCCTCTTGCTGCCTTTTTCGGTGCTGCGCAGACCACCACCTCTCCACTGCTTTCCCCGCTGGACATCACCCCTGGCCAAATGGGGTCGGTCATTTCGTCATCCACCACCTCCTCTTCCTCACTCTGCTCCTCCTCCTGCCCACTGGACATTCCAACAGCCTCCCTTGATGGCAACTGCGTCTCATCATCATCATCGCTCATGATAACAGATGCTGGTTCAGGGTCCACATCAGCAGGAGATGGTGAAAACTCAAGTGTTTGGGCATCACTACAAACAAATTCCTCTGCTAGCTCCTGGGATTCTTCCGGCACATCTGAAAAAGGACCCGAAAAGAGCTCCTGGGAGGGGTCAATGGTGGGATGACTCTGTTGGCCAGGTGTGGAGGAAGGAGGGTCAGAGTGAGACTGTGTGGATGACTGGCTGGTGGACAACTGTGTGGAAGCGCTATCAGCTATCCATTGCACCACCTGTTCAACCTGCTCAGGCCTCAACAGCGGTGTAACCCTCCCCCTGCTTAACTGTCCCATAAAGGCAGGGATTCTGGATGAGCGGGATCCTGGCTGACCCTCACCAGCACGCATTGTATCCCCACTGGCTACAACAAGGCCCCCAACAGCATTTCCGCGCCCCCGTCCTCGTCCACGTCCTAATCAGCTAGCCCCCCTCCGCATTTTATTTTTTTTTGGTTACAATATTTTGCCTTCACAGCCGTGTACTAACAGATCAGACGGTGTGTATTAACACCAGGTATATAAAATTATTTTGCAAGAGAACGCACAGTACAGTTGCCAATAAAAAGGCCTATATATTTTATATTTCGAGGTACACAGCCGTGTACTAACAGATCAGACGGTGTGTATTAACACCAGGTATATAAAATTATTTTGCAAGAGAGCGCACAGTACAGTTGCCAATAAAAAGGCCTATATATTTTATATTTCGAGGTACACAGCCGTGTACTAACAGATCAGACGGTGTGTATTAACACCAGGTATATAAAATTATTTTGCAAGAGAACGCACAGTACAGTTGCCAATAAAAAGGCCTATATATTTTATATTTCAAGGTACACAGCCGTGTACTAACTTTTCAGACGGTGTGTATTAACACCAGGTATATAAAATTATTTTGCAAGAGAACGCACAGTACAGTTGCCAATGAAAAGGCCTATATATTTTATATTTCGAGGTACACAGCCGTGTACTAACTTTTCAGACGGTGTGTATTAACACCAGGTATATAAAATTATTTTGCAAGAGAACGCACAGTACAGTTGCCAATAAAAAGGCCTATATATTTTATATTTCAAGGTACACAGCCGTGTACTAACAGATCAGACGGTGTGTATTAACACCAGGTATATAAAATTATTTTGCAAGAGAACGCACAGTACAGTTGCCAATAAAAAGGCCTATATATTTTATATTTCAAGGTACACAGCCGTGTACTAACTTTTCAGACGGTGTGTATTAACACCAGGTATATAAAATTATTTTGCAAGAGAACGCACAGTACAGTTGCCAATAAAAATGCCTATATATTTTATATTTCAAGGTACACAGCCGTGTACTAACTTTTCAGACGGTTTGTATTAACACCAGGTATATAAAATTATTTTGCAAGAGAACGCACAGTACAGTTGCCAATGAAAAGGCCTATATATTTTATATTTCAAGGTACACAGCCGTGTACTAACTGTTCACACGGTGTGTATTAACACCAGGTATGTAAAATTATTTTGCAAGAGAACGCACAGTACAGTTGCCAATGAAATGGCCTATATATTTTATATTTCAAGGTACACAGCCGTGTACTAACTGTTCAGACGGTGTGTATTAACACGAGGTATGTAAAATTATTTTGCAAGAGAACACACAGTACAGTTGCCAATGAAAAGGCCTATATATTTTATATTTCGAGGTACACAGCCGTGTACTAACAGATCAGACAGTGTGTATTAACACCAGGTATATAAAATTATTTTGCAAGAGAACGCACAGTACAGTTGCCAATAAAAAGGCCTATATATTTTATATTTCAAGGTACACAGCCGTGTACTAACTTTTCAGACGGTGTGTATTAACACCAGGTATATAAAATTATTTTGCAAGAGAACGCACAGTACAGTTGCCAATAAAAAGGCCTATATATTTTATATTTCAAGGTACACAGCCGTGTACTAACTTTTCAGACGGTGTGTATTAACACCAGGTATATAAAATTATTTTGCAAGAGAACGCACAGTACAGTTGCCAATGAAAAGGCCTATATATTTTATATTTCAAGGTACACAGCCGTGTACTAACTGTTCAGACGGTGTGTATTAACACCAGGTATGTAAAATTATTTTGCAAGAGAACGCACAGTACAGTTGCCAATGAAAAGGCCTATATATTTTATATTTCAAGGTACACAGCCGTGTACTAACTGTTCAGACGGTGTGTATTAACACCAGGTATATAAAATTATTTTGCAAGAGAACGCACAGTACAGTTGCCAATAAAAAGGCCTATATATTTTATATTTCAAGGTACACAGCCGTGTACTAACTTTTCAGACGGTGTGTATTAACACCACGTATATAAAATTATTTTGCAAGAGAACGCACAGTACAGTTGCCAATGAAAAGGCCTATATATTTTATATTTCGAGGTACACAGCCGTGTACTAACTGTTCAGACGGTGGGTATTTACACCTGGTATACAAAAAGGGTATTGCAGGCACACAGAACCCAGAACACTAGAGCCAAATAAACTGTATTTAAAAAAAAAAAAAAGTACACAGCCGTATACTGCCAGAAGATCAGATGGTGCATATACACACTAGGTATATAACAGGGTTTTGCAGCCTAAAAGAACGCAGAACAGTAGTGCCAAATATAGTTTGGTATGTAGCAGAGCACCTAATACACCACTAATGCCTCTCTCTGTCCCTACTCCAGCAGCTATCCCTGAATACAGCAGCCGTTCTCTGTAAAGTGTATATTGTAGTAAAGCTATCACTGTACTGCACTATAGTAGCCCTGATAAGGGCTTTTAATCACGCTCCTGCCTGTCCAACAGCTAAAACCTGTCTCTCCCTTCTCCAGCCTCTGTCCCTGACTAAGTTCACGCAGCATATGCGAACGAGCAGGAAGAGCTGAATTTTTATGATTCGAGGTCACATGGTTTTTCCAGCCAATGCATGTAGACGCCGTTTTCGCGCTGCCAGCGTGCTCCGCGGGCCTGTCATACCCCCCCTGCATGGTGATTGGTGGAAAAAGAGCGCCAGGGAAGGTGGGAGGGGAAACGAATTCTAAGTGCGCCATCGCCGTTATACTCGAACGAAATCGAGTACGACGAATAGCGTAGTATTCGATCGAATACCAGCTCGATCGAACACTACTCGCTCATCTCTAGTAACTAAGTTAAAAGGATTGCCCCACAAAAATATTCTACACTTTTCAAACCAGCATCTGGATCTGAATACTTTTGTAATTGCACGTAATTAAAAATTTGGCATAGCCACTGAGCTATTCAAATGTATCTGTATAGTGCCACCTGCTGTTTGGTCTTTTTCTTATTTCTTTGTCTGGCTCACTGAGAAGGCCGCACATGCTCAGTTTCATCCTTCACCTGCCTCCTGAGCTGTGATAGGGAGAGCATGGGCACGCCTCTTGAGCTGCAGCAGACAAAAACACTCCCTTTGAGCTATCAGCTTGATATAAATCTAGCAGAGCAATGAATGGGGAGATATCTAGATCCATGTGAGGTACAGGGCTGGTTCTAGCTTTGTTAGAAAAAGATTGTCAAGTACTATATGATTTCTGATTTTCACAATTTACATCAATCATGGGATAACTAGGCACGATTACACTATGCTTTTGTGTTCCAAATTTGATGACAGGACTTTATAAAATACTTGGGCTGATTAGTATGATTATCTTTAGCTTGTTACTCAACAGACACACACTACTTAATTAGCTGCAAAAATATATACATCTGTAGCTTTAATTGCTGTAATAAGACTAGTATGCCACAAAAAAAGATGTTCTATTCCTGGAAATGTAGAACGTAAAATTAATACAATGTAACAATCCAGTATTGTATAGTACCTGTGCTGCTAATCTTACAAATCCTCTGTTCATTTTTATGGGAAATCCTATGATCCTTGGTTTAATGCATTTTAATAAATACTCAGATACTAAGCAGCTGTCATTCCAAATTCACATCAAGTATTGGAGTCATAAATGACAGATTTAGCACACTGACACTTTTCAGTAAGAAGAGGCAATAGAAGCATGTGGTATCTGAGAAAAGCAGGTGGACAGCAACGGGTTATGCATTTCATCCTCAGTATGTCTATTACATTTCAAATTGTTGCCAAAAAAGACAACTTTAACCTATGTGGAAAGTTCTTAAATGGTAGATGGCATGCCTAAATATTTGTTCTTTATTATTTTAATGTTTGAATTCCCATGAAATTTTACTTTAACTATGTTTTAAAAGGGTTATCCCATGAAAAATACTCTACAGTTTTCAAACCAGCATTTGTATCTGAATTCTTTTGTAATTACATGTAATTAAATATTTTGCATAGCTACTAAGTTATTCCATAAAATGTATCTGTATAGCATCACCTGCTGTTAATTTTATTTCTTATTTCTTTGACCTGCTCACTGAGAAGGCCGCACATGCTCAATTTCATCATTCAACTGTCTCCTGAGATGTGATAGGGAGAGCTGAGACACGCCCCCTCAGCTGCCAGCTTGATATAAATCTAGCAGAACAATGAATAGGGAGATCTCTGGATCCATGTGAGGTACAGGGCTGGTTATAGCTTTGTTAGAAAGAGGTTGTCATGCACTGTATGATGTTGGATTTACATTTTTTACATTAGTCATGGGAGAACCCCTTTAAGTATGGTTATACCTGGGTAAATTCACCCATGACATTCTACTGTTCTATAAGTTGTTAAACTAGGGTGGGGTGATCCTGCTTTAATATGTACATAAATGCTACATATGGTAGTCTCTATGGTGAGACTGATGCATTGATAACTCAGTGGGTGTGGTCAGTGACAATAGCTTATGTGTCCTAGACTGAAGAAGAGGTGGCTGATGTAGACCAGTGATTTTCAACCAGTGTGCCTCCAGCTGTTGCAAAACTACAACTCCCACCATGCCCTTCTGTAGGCTGATAGCTGTAGGCTGCCTGGGCATGATGGGAGTTGTAGTTTTGCAACAGCTGGAGGCACACTGGTTGAAAATCACTGATGTAGACCATGTAGGCACCAGTGTGTTATTTATGCTGTCTTTGGGGCTCATATCTTAAGTGTTAAAAATCTTCAATAAGACATTGGAAAGGGTAAAGCTAGCAAGATACAAAGCTGCATGTGTTTTCATTGTGTCAAATGCAATTATTTAAACTGTACATCCACAATTTATATAATTATCTTCACATACACTAAAAACTCTCTCAGACAACCACCCATAACTGCAATGAAAGTTGCAGAGGTTTGATCCAGTGTTGTGCAATATTTTGCACTAATTTCATTTTTGATTAATAATATTTATGGAAAAATGGAAATCAGTTTTGTGCTAGGCCCTTTACGGTAGCAAACTTAAGATGGCTTTTATACAGTTGTTACAGAATAGTATAGTTAAAAAATGTCATACAGTACCAAGTAATTTTTTTTTTTTTACATTGTATATTTATATTGAAGACATGAAAATGATGAAGGAACACTTTTGGAATTAACAAAAAAGGGTTAAGTAAATCAGAATGTTTCATATTTTAGTTTTGACAAAGTAGCCCCTTTTGTTTTGATGACAGCTTTGCAAACTTTTGGCATTCTCTCATTTTCTTGAAGCAGCCTCCGAGAACCTTTTTTCCAAAAGTTTTGAAGGAGTTCACAGAGGTATTGAGCAATTGTTGGCTGCTTTTTCTTCACTCTACAGTCCAACTCATTCCAAACTAGAGATGAGCGAATCATTCAAAATTCGTCTCATGCGAATCTATTCGGCGAAGCTGCGTACAAATCATACGTTATTATGTGGTGTTTTGAGAATATTCGCACACTAACAATGAATGTACAGTTGTTAAAGGTACGCAACTTATCTGAACACGTATGCATGAACGTACAAATTGCGTACGAAAATGGCGGGCTTTGCTGGAGCAGAATGGTGGAGCAGAAGGAAAGCTCTGTCCCCTGGCTACATCATACTGTCAGCAGATGATAGCAGATCATCCGGCTGTGATTGAGATGAGTGTGCCATCCACTCCACTACCTCATCCACTTTCTCCTCCACTACAATTTTGCGCCTTGGTGGGTTAGCCTGGTGGAACAGTGGCCATGTTAGGCCACTGAGGCACAAATAAAATAAATAAGTGACTATGCCACTTGGCAGAGTCACTGGGGATCACTGGACCCAAACTCTGGGCAGCCGGACAATAACGATCACTTCTAAAGGGCGAAATAATATAGGAGGCAAGATAACAAATAGTAAAGTAAATGCTTACACAAACACATACTGCGCAACAGCGCTTGAGACTGGAGCCAGAGCTTTGGCTTCACAGACCTCCAAACGAGCGACGACCACCGTGTACCCGTGCTCCAGGAGGGAGCTACGGCACGGCCGCAAGCGTGGCCTTCAAACACTCAGAGTAATACACACTACACAAGAAGACTGAGAAAGTGAAACAGTAGGGGAACCCACGCACCAGTGCAAGAAGCACTCAAACATCTAAGACACAATACAGCGTCAGTAGCAAGGGGACCGGATCGTATAGCAGTCGCACATGAACAACAAGGCACCGGCCCTGCCCAGCAGAAGCTCAGGGTTTAAATAGCACTGAGCTAATTGGCAGGGCATGGTGCCTGACATACTTCCTGTGAATGTCTGGCAGAAGTGACATCACCAGGGGTCTCAAGGACCTGGCGCATGACCACTTCCTGTGCCGGACCTTGTTCCCTGTAGTAAGACTGTGGGCGCAAGGATACCGCACTGAGATTTGCCCGTACCCCTTCACCAACACCCGCAGCCCGGGAGGTCAAGCGACCGCGTGCACGACGTTGATGCACGCGCCCTACATTATCCCCCCCCCCCGAGGGCCCCCCCTCCTCCTCCAAAAGGCCTCAATAAGATCTGGCGCATTAAGGTTACTTTCTGGCTCCCAAGAACGTTCTTCAGGCCCAAACCCAACCCAGACCACCAAGTAGGACGTGGTACCTCGTATGGTTCTAGAGTCAAGAATCTCCCGTACCTCATACTCAGCCTCAACAGCTTCAGTCTCCTCTTGTACTGGAGGAGAAAATCTATTAAGCCGTACTGGTTTTCGAAGCGACACATGGAAAGAATTCACGATTCTCCAGGACAGAGGCAACTTAACACGGTAAGTGACAGGGTTGATTTGACGCAGGACCTGAAAAGGACAGAGGTAGTGAGGTGCGAATTTCAAAGAGGCCACACGGTGCCGGATGAATCTAGAAGACAACCAAACCAGATCTCCAGGCTCAAACTCAGGACCACTAGAACGTCTACGGTCAGCTTGCTGCTTCATCTTAGCTTTAGCAGCTGCCAAAGATGACTGAGTTTGTTGCCATACCCCTTGTAGATGAGAAGCGAAATCCGCTACAGTGGGCATTTCCGCTGTGATGGCCATTGGTAAAGGAAGGCGAGGGTGTTGCCCATTCTGAACAAAAAAGGGGGTTTTACCTGTCGCATCAGAAACAGAGTTATTAGCGGCAAACTCTGCCCATGCCAATAGTTCAGACCAATTGTCATGTCTTGCCGAAACGAAATGACGAAGGAAGATCTGAAGAGACTGATTCACTCTCTCCGCCAAGCCATTAGTCTGGGGATGAAAGGCCGAAGAGAGATCTACTTCAACTCCCAGCAAATGACACAACTCCCTCCAGAACCTGGCAGCGAACTGAGGACCTCTGTCCGATACAATCCGTCACGGCAAACCATGCAGACGAAAAACATGGCGAAAAAACAGTTCTGCCAGAGGAGGAGCAGAGGGCAACCAAGGTAGGGCGAAAAAATGACAGGCATGAGAAAACAGATCTGTCACTATCCAGATCACAGTATTTCCCTCAGAACGGGGAAGCCCCGTCAAGAAGTCCATAGCTATGTCCTGCCAAGGACTCTCTGGGACTTGCAAAGGCATTAATAACCCCGACGGTTTCTGACGGGATGGTTTGTTATGGGCACATGCGGTACATCCCTGAGTGAATGCACGCACATCCTGGCCGAGACCTGGCCACCAGTAGTATCGTGAAATGAGTTCCACTGTTCTTTTGGGATCTTGATGCCCAGCCAGCCAAGAAGTATGCCCCCAGGAGAGAATCTCCTGTCTGCGAGAAGCTGGCATAAAAGTCTAGCCAGGAGGCAACTGACACAGACCAATAGGGTTTAGAGACAACAACTTCTCGGGTGGAATAATAGCACGTAATTCAGGTTCAGTTCCGTGGGCATCGAAAGAGCAAGACAAAGCGTCCGCCCTTACATTCTTGCCCCCGTTAACAAAGTGCAGAACAAAATTGAAACAGGAAAAGAAGAGTGCCCACCTCGCCTGCCTAGAATTAAGCCTTTGTGCAGATTGTAGATATAAAATATTCTTGTGATCAGTGAAAATCTGGACTGGGAATATGGCCCCTTCAAGAAGATGTCGCCATTCTTCTAGGGCCATTTTAAACGCTAATAGCTCAAGATCCCCAATACTATAATTTTGCTCTGCTGGATTGAAAGCCTTAGAAAAGAACCCACAAGACAATTTTGTCCCCTTGCCATCTTTCTGTTACAGAAAGGCTCCAGCCCCCACAGAAGATGCGTCTACCTCTACAAAGAAGGGACGCTGGGGATCGGGGCGGTGAATCACAGTTGCAGACAAAAAAGCCTCTTTAAGGGCAGCGAAGGCGCGCTCCACCTCCAGCGTCCATTTACCGGGGTTAGCCCCCTTTCGTGTCAGGGCCGTGAGAGGAGACACTAAAGATGAGAAGTGAGGTTTGAAACATCTGTAGTAGTTAGCGAAACCAAGAAACCTCTGCACCGCCTTCAATGACTGTGGCTTAGGCCAAGACACAATGGATCTGAACTTGTCTGGATCCATCTGGATTCCCTGTCCAGATACAATGTATCCGAGGAATGCTAACTGAGTCTTTTCGAACTCGCATTTCTCAAGTTTTGCATAGAGATGGCTACATCGGAGACGGCCCAATACCTCCCTTACCATGCGTCTATGAGAAGACAAATCAGCGGAAAATATAAGAATGTCATCCAGATACACTACCACAGCGGTGGTTAAGAGATCTCTAAAGATATCATTGAGGAAGTCTTGAAACACTGCCAGAGCGTTACAAAGTCCGAATGGCATTACCAAATATTCGTAATGACCATCTCTGGTGTTGAACGCGGTCTTCCACTCATCTCCTTTCCGAATTCAGATCAAATTGTACGCTCCACGCAGGTCTAATTTAGTGAAGACCGTAGCACCTTGAAAGCGATCGAACAACTCGGAGATGAGTGGAAGAGGGTACCTGTTTTTAACTGTGATGTCATTCAATCCTGTATAATCTATGCATGGACGTAAAGTCCCGTCCTTTTTAACCACAAAAAAGAAGCCTGCCCCTGCAGGGGAATTAGATTTTCGGATGAATCCCTTCTCAAGGTTCTTCTTGATATAAGCTGACATGGCCTCAGTTTCGGGTAACGAAAGAGGGCACTCTACCACGGGGGGGGTGTAGCCCCCGGAATCAGCTCAATGGAGCAGTCATATGAGCGATGTTCAGGTAGAGTGTCAGCTCCTTTCTTACTAAAACGTTGGCGAATGCAGCATATTGGGGAGGTAACCCCTGAAGCTCTGCCGCGATGGGCAGGGACTTCACAGGAGTCACTCTAGTCATACATTTAGTTAGACAGTGTGCACCCCACTCTTTGACCTTGCCAGAAGTCCAGTCCAGTACAGGGGCATGCAACCTCAGCCACGGAAGACCAAGAAGAATGGGATCCATGGACTGAGGTAAGACCAGGAGCGATAAAGTGAACAACAAGGCACCGGCCCTGCCCAGCAGAAGCTCAGGGTTTAAATAGCACTGAGCTACTTGGCAGGGGGTGGTGCCTGACATACTTCCTGTGAACGTCTGGCGGAAGTGACATCACCAGGGGTCTCAAGGACCTGGCACATGACCACTTCCTGTGCCGGACCTTGTTCCCTGTAGTAAGACTGTGGGCGCAAGGATACCACACTGAGATTCGTCCGTACCCCTTCACCAACACCCGCAGCCCGGGAGGGCAAGCGACCGCGTGCACGATGTCGATGCACGCGCCTTACAGGCCAACTATTGCGAATTCTACAAGTAGAAGCTCCGGCTACAGGTCCTTGGCACTGCTGCCCTGTGCCACCTTCTCCTTTTTTTGGGAGCTCGAGGTCTGGCTGGAGCCCTTTTGCTTTTCCATGCCAGACATTTTTCACTTGACTGTGGCCCTGCAGCTGGTCTTTGTCTCTCTCCCTGTCTCTCTCCCTATCTCTCTCCCTGTCTCTTTCCCTGCCTGATTAATTACTAGCCCTGCACTGGCCCTGCAACTGCCCTGCACTGGCCCTGCAGTATCCCTGATATGTGTAATATGGATTCCCAGAACAATTACACCCCAATTTTAACAAAGCAGTTCTCTGTCTCTCAGAACTTCACAGACAGTGCTTCTGCTCGTCTCAGCAGTCGCAGCACAACTGATGCATCACTGGCTAGACTGCTCTTGAGGATACCTTAAAACTTCAGGAAATTTCCCAGACTGACCTTCATCTCTTAAAAGAATGATGAACTGTTGTTTCTCTTTACTTACTTCAGTGGTTCTTGCCATAATGTCGGTAAGATCAGTAGTAGTAGTAGGGCTAAACGCTATATGGAACTGTGTACCAATCCTACTTCTGCACATCACAACTGATGGTCTCAAACACTTTATGAAGAAATTCCACAAATTAACTCTTGACAAGGCATGTCTGTTAATTAAAAACTATTTCAGGTGACTATCCCATGAAGCTGAGAGATTGCCAAGAGTGTGCAAAGCTGTCATCAAAGCTAAAGGGGGTTACTTTGAAGAATCTAAAATATAAAACATATTCTGGCTTGTTTAAGAATTTTCGGTTTACTAATTAATTTCATATGTCTTCCTTCATCTTTTCCATGTCTTCAATAGGAAGAAAAAAACATGGAAAGAAACTTCCAAGCTTTTGACTGGTACTGTATGTTCATTAAGTTCAACTCAAGATATAGGAGAAGGGAAGAGTAATGGTTCTGTAGAACTCAGGCTTTAATGATATTCTGATCTACGAATTCATCCAAACCTTTTTTGAATCCATCAAATGTTCCTGCTGTGGTACACTTTTCTACTGTTCATATGGTAAAGAAGCATTGTAGCCTCTGATTCTTTACACTGAGGTAGTGCCCCCTTGACTTTTGTGGGTATTGTACATGGAACAGCTTTTCACAAAATTTTGTGAAGTAAATTCTGTTGCTCCTAAGATGCCTCTGTTCAAGACTAAATAAATTATATTAATCTTTCCTCATAACAATATCCTCCATGCTCCTTAGCAGTTTAGCTGCTATTCTCTGAACCTTTTCCAGCTGCAGAACATCCTTTATATGAACTGGTGCCCAGAACTGAACTATATATTCCAGATGAGAGTTTTATACGCTAGCCTTAGGGCATAAAGGCTGATTGACATTGCATGCTGTTTGCTGTTTAATCTATGGCCTACAAATACACCCAGATACTTCTTAATAAGTAATTTCTCAACAAGTAAATGCTTTCACCTTTCCAAAAAATGAAAGTGTCACTGCAGTAGTGATGAATATTTGTAAACTACTTATATCTAGATATATGATATGGCTAAAAAGTCCAAACAAAATTCAGTCTCTCACCACCATTTCATTGTGAGCACACAGTTCTTGTTGGAAGTGAGCTACTGACAAGGCCTACTTTACACTATGCAGCCCAATTTTTCAGCACAGCTAGACGAGACACATTGCAGTTGCAGTAGTGTTAACATAAAGGTACATGAGGCCACTACTGTACCATCCTTATTCTTCAAATTCCATATGGTTGCATCCAACATGTGTTTGGGTCTGGTTCTAAATAAATCCAACAGAAATGAATAGTGGCATGCTGCATAGGACTCCATACATGTGACAACTGAGAGTTGGTACAACACACTTAGGCTGTATGGTTCCTTACAAAGAAACTGTACTTTCTCCCTGCACTGCCATAAAGGATCTTATTGATTTATTGGTTGACAATTTCAAATTTAATGAAAGTGAAAGACTCTTCATTATCAATGTACATCTTATACATGACCCTGTTTAAAATATACTTCTCTACAAATACTGCTCTCTTAAGCAGATGTAAGCAGATGAGGCAAACAAGCTACAGACTCATTAAAGAAAATGTGTCACCAAAAATTTCATCTGCCAGTTTAAACCAGATAGCGACACATATACTTTATTTCTAATCTGTTTATATTTTTTTTATTAATGTTATTATTTGCTATTTTTATTATTTCTTACTGTTTGCTATATGGCAATAGCATCATTTTTTAATAAATGCTTTGCATATTATAAATATCTTATGGTGTAAAGTGCTGATGGGTGAGAGTGCCAACTGTATACAATACAGAACTCTTTATTTCACATTTGACATTGTGCAGTTAGTCAGTTATAACACCCATTTTCCCATATATCAGTTACAGGTTAGCCATTGATTTTGTATTTGTATCTTTAAAAATACGTTAAACATAAAATGGGATTTAAACAATTGGTTATTTTGTGATGACACACTCCCTTTAAATTATATAAATGTAACATGACATTGTGAAAGTTAAAGGAGTTGGCTCATCTCATACATTGGGGATATATTGCTAGGATATGCCCCCAGTGTCTGATAGATGCAGGTTACAGGTCTAAAACAGGGCCCGGAAAGTGAAGGAGCGGACCTCGCTATCATGGCCGCCCTCCATTCATTAATTTCACTAGCTCGATTATGCTTGTCAGCCCCATAGAAGTGAATGGGGTCGTGGCCATGCTTTTGCATTTGTTATGGGGCCTCTCAGAAAATTAATTCCTTTTAGTTATTTTTGCTTTTAACTATTAAACAGTTTTTTGAAAAATACCGCTTATTGTATCCTTGATAGTAAGTGGCCTGCTTCTATTTCTTTGTTATCTATTTGTGGGTTTCCGGTAAGGGTAATGGTACTTCCAGTTGTGAGTTATAACCTTCTTATATGTGATAGCAATAGAAGGTAAGAATATTACTTAAAGGGGTTCACCCATGTCATACATTGGGATATATCGCAAGGATATGCCCGTAATGTCTGATTGGTTGCAGGTTCCCGGTCTAGAAGAGAGGCCGCACAGTGAAGGAAAGTGGACCGCGCCTAAGAAATGAATGTGAGATTGCGGGCCTCCGTTTTGGAGATAAGTACAGGTTCCAGAGGTGGGAGCTTCACCTATCAGACACTGGGAGCATATCCTTGCGATATTCCCTCTCTGTTCCCTCTCACAACAGTAAAGTCTCTCTGCTATAAATGTGTATAATACATTGCTGACTGACTCCAATGCATGGCCTTTTAGATTCTGGATTTTATGATTTTCTTGTCTCCAGTGCACTTTTGGTGATAAAGCAGTTTCCTTTGTGGTAGAAGTTTCAGGGATGGAGGTTCTCTGAGCTTGGGCCTAGCTCTGAGGGGCTTGTACATGTAACTCTTTACTGTTCCTCAAGCAGAACTAGATTGACTAACTAACCAGGGAACAGACTTAGGTCCATCACCTGGCAACTTAACAGGATCATCCATGGTGTTAACTCTTAATTGTCCATACAATGCCATTAGGTACACAAATATAACAAATTCCAACATTTAACTTAGCAATATAACTTTTTAGCAATTGATCATTTGCAGTAACCCTGTTCTGGAGTACTGCAGTCCTACTTTGGGGGTATTTAGAGGCATCCTTGTAACGGGGAGCCGGCGGCGCGCTTCCCCTCTGCCGTGCCGCCGGTCTCCCAGGAGTGCGCCGGAGCGAGGACGCAGGATGCGTCCTCGTCTCCATGACGACACTCACAGGAGAGGGTCCGGCACGCGCACTGATACAGCGCGTCCGGCGTCCTCCCCGCCCCCCTAGTAAACGAGCAGGCGGGGACATCTGAGCGCTGGTCTGGGCAACCAGCGCTCAGAACATTTATTATATACCTGGTTTTGGGTCATGTGGCGCTGGCCACGCCACATGACCAAATTTGGTGCATATTTGAGCGCTGGTCACGTTTGGCCAGCGCTCGGTATGCAAATGAGGTCATGTGACGCTGGCCCCGTCACATGACCCAGTGGAGGGCTATTTAAAGCCACTAGTTGTCCTCCCTAATTGCCTGTGATTAGCGTTACTACTTTGATCAGTGCTTCTGCGACCTTGTGTTTGATTGCTGTTTGACCCTGACCTTGGACTTGGACTTCGACCTCTCTTTGCTTCACCCCCGGTATTGACGTTATCTCCTGTGTATGACCCGGCTTGCTGACTATTCTGATATTGTGTTTGTTTCGTCTGTGTTTGTCTCTCCAATTGTTCCCTGTTCCTCCCTGTGCACTTATACAGAGCAGGGACCGTCACCGTGGTTGTCCGCGGCCGCCTAGGGCCGACTGAGGCAAGCAGGCAGGGAGAGAACGGGGGGGTATTCAGTACAGGGCGCACCTTCCCTTGTCTCCCCCGTGACAGAATCACAGGCCATACTAAATGGAGCCGTTGCGAGTTCTCACGGATCATATAGGTGACATGGCTCAGATGATCCAGGATCTGGCCGAGAGAATCCAACACCAGGAGCAGCTGCAAACTGCAGCGGGTAGGAATTATTATTTCCTTGCTGCAAGGGGATCCGCAGGAGTGGGCTTTCTCATTGCCATCTGACTCCCCATGTCTGTTGTCTGTGGAGGCCTTTTTCCAGGCCTTAGGTCTTTTGTATGAAGAACCAGACTGGGCCACTGTAGCAGAAACTCAGCTCAGGAACATTCAGCAGGGAAACCGCCCAGTAGAGGATTACTGTGCAGAGTTCAGGAAGTGGTGTGTCTCCTCTGGGTGGAATGACCCAGCTTTGAGAAGCCAGTTTAGGGTGGGGCTGTCAGACCAACTCAAGGATCTTCTGGTTAGTTATCCTACTCCTGACTCCCTAGAGACGAGCATGACTTTAGCTATTAAGCTGGATCGACGGGTGAGAGAAAGACAGAGGGAACGATCAAGTACTCCTCAAGCTGTCGTCCTGCCTGAGTTTCCTCCTCTGAGTCCACCTCCTGCCAAGGTCCCGGAGTCCATGCAGTTAGGAGGTATCCTGAAAAACCAAAGACGTTTAAAGGGAGCCTGCTTCTACTGCGGTGAGGTGAACCACTGGCTCCAGCAGTGTCCAAAACTTCCGCCCTCTAGGAGATCTCCGGTGGGAAGTAAGGTAACCCCAGCAGTGGTAAGGAGAAAGATTTTAGTACCCATCTCCATTGCATATGATCAATTCAGGGGTTCTGGAAAGGCTTTTGTTGACTCTGGTTCTGCTGCTAATTTTATTAATTTTGATTTTGTACAGTCTGTGGGTTTACCGATGGTCCCTTTAAGGGAGGGTATTCAAATTATCGCCCTCGACTCCACCCCCCTAAATAATGGGAGGATCGAGTTCTGTACTCCTAGTGTGACCCTGACGGTTGGGATTTCGCATTCCGAAAAATGTGTTTTTTGGGTCTTAAAGAATTTACCTGCTGACCTAGTTCTTGGTTTACCTTGGTTGCAGGACCACAATCCTGTAATCAATTGGTCAACAGGTGAATTAGAAAAATGGGGGCTGAATTGTGACAAGTGTTGCAAATCTGTATTGCAGTTGGGAGGTACTACTGAGTCTCTTTTCTTACCTGAGTACATCAACGATTTTTCGGACGTTTTCTCCATGTCCGAGACTGAGTTCCTCCCTCCTCACCGGTAATATGATTGTGCCATCGATATTATTGAGGGGTCCAGATATCCCAAGGGCCTTATCTATAATCTCTCTACTCCAGAGCGTCAGTCTATGAGGGATTATCTCAAGGAGAGTCTGGCCAAGGGTCACATCCGGCCTTCTGTTTCTCCCATGGGGGCAGGATTTTTCTTTGTCGGAAAAAAGGATGGAGGGTTGAGGCCCTGTATTGATTACAGGGAACTCAATAAAATTACTGTTAAAAACAGGTACCCGCTGACCCTTATTCCTGATTTGTTGAATCAGGTTCAGGGTGCTTGTTGGTTTACTAAGCTAGATCTGAAGGGGGCGTACAACCTGATCAGAATCCGTGAGGGTGATGAATGGAAAACTGCCTTTAATACCCCGGAGGGTCATTATGAGTACCTAGTAATGCCCTTCGGGTTAAGTAATGCTCCTGCGGTGTTCCAAAATTTTGTCAATGACATTTTTAGACCATTTATTGGAAAATTTGTAATTGTCTATATTGATGACATCTTGATTTTTTCTACAGACTGGGAGAGTCACGTATCCCACACCAGGCAAGTGCTAGAGGTGTTGCGTGAGAACAAGTTGTTTGTCAAAGGGGAGAAGTGTATCTTTGGTGTTCAGGAAGTGACCTTTTTGGGATACATTCTCACCCCTTTTTCCTTCAAAATGGACCCGGGTAAGGTACAGGCCATTGTAGATTGGGTGCGACCTTCCTCTCTGAAGGCGCTCCAGCGATTTCTGGGTTTTACTAATTTCTATCGGAAATTTATCAAAAATTTTTCTGTTATAGCCAAACCCATTACGGATTTGACCCGCAAGGGAGCTGATTTAGTCAACTGGTCCCCTGCAGCTATTGAAGCTTTTGAAAAGCTAAAGTGTTTTTTTGTTGATGCTCCTGTGCTGATCCAGCCTGATCAAAATAAGCCGTTTGTAGTTGAGGTGGATGCATCTGAAGATGGTGTGGGGGCAGTACTGTCCCAGGGGTCTTCCACCTTAACTAATCTCAAGCCATGCGCCTTCTTCTCCCGCAAGTTCTCTCCTGCCGAGAGAAACTATGACATTGGTAATAGGGAGTTACTAGCAATCAAGTGGGCATTTGAGGAATGGCGTCATTTTTTAGAAGGGGCATTACACCGCATTACGGTCCTCACGGATCATAAGAATTTGATGTTTCTGGAATCTGCTAAGCGATTGAATCCCAGACAGGCGAGGTGGGCTTTGTTCTTTACTCGTTTTGACTTTTGTGTTACCTTCAGGCCCGGAAGCAAGAACATTAAGGCCGATGCCTTATCTCGAAGTTTCCAGGCGTATCAGCCTCCTGACGTCCCTCCTGAGCCCATCCTGCCAGCTGACATCATCGTAGCCGCTACCTCATCTGATCTCGCTTCTGAAATCTCGGCAGGACAACATCTTGCTCCCACTGGTACTCCCAATGACAAGTTATTTGTGCCAGCTCATTTGCGGTTGCGACTGCTGGGTGAGTGCCATAGCTCTGTTTTATGTGGACATCCTGGTATCAATGCCACCAAGGAGTTGGTCTCTAGGCAGTATTGGTGGTCGTCAATCTCCAGAGATGTTCAGGCTTTTGTAACTGCGTGCAATACTTGTGCCAGGTCCAAGAATCCCAAGACTCGGCCTATGGGTGAGTTGCGTCCATTACCCATACCTGGTAGACCTTGGTCACATCTGTCCATGGACTTCATCACGGATTTGCCATGCTCTGAGGGTAAAACCGTGATTCTTGTAGTGGTGGACAGATTCAGCAAGATGTGTCACTTTATTCCTTTGTGTAAATTACCCTCTGCAAAGGTTTTGGCTTCCATATTTATGGACCACATAGTTAAACTACACGGTGTTCTTGAGAATATTGTTTCTGACAGGGGGGTGCAGTTTGTGTCTAAATTCTGGAGGGCCTTCTGTAAGAAGATTGATATTTCCTTATCCTTTTCGTCAGCCTTTCATCCAGAGACCAATGGTCAGACTGAACGTCTTAATCAGTCCGTTGAGCAATATCTCAGATGTTATGTTGCTGATAACCAGCATGTGTGGGCCAGATTCCTGTCTCTGGCCGAGTTCGCGATTAATAACCGTGTGAATTCGTCTTCTGGGGTATCGCCGTTTTTCTGCAACATGGGGTTTCATCCGCGCTTTGGCTCCTTTTCTCCAGCTGTTTCGGCGGTCCCAGAGGCCAATGCTCTCTCTCAGGAACTGTGCACAGTTTGGGCACAGGTTCAGTCGAACCTGGAAAGAGTCCAAAGGATTCAAAAAACTAAGGCCGATAAGAAACGTTCTAAGGGTGTGAATTTCAAGGTGGGGGACATGGTATGGTTGTCAACTAAAAATCTACGTATGAAAGTACCATCCTATAAGTTTGCGCCTCGCTTCATTGGTCCATACAGGATCACCAAGGTGATCAATCCGGTGTCGTTTGAATTGTGTTTACCTGACTCCCTTCGTGTTCACAATGTTTTTCATATGTCTTTGCTTAAGCGTTATGTTGCTCCCGCTGGTCCAGAGGAACTGCCCCCGCCTCCGGTCGAGGTGGAGGGACAAGTGGAGCACGAGATTCATAGAATCATTGACGTTAAGAAAGTCCGGAATTCCTTCCAGTACCTTGTACACTGGAGGGGATTTGGGCCTGAGGACAGATCTTGGGTACCGCTGAGCAGGATGCATGCAGACGCACTTGTTAGGAGTTTTCATCGACAGCATCCTGAAAAGCCGGTTCCTCCAGCTAAGGGTCCGGTGGCCCTCGTGAAGGGGGGGTACTGTAACGGGGAGCCGGCGGCGCGCTTCCCCTCTGCCGTGCCGCCGGTCTCCCAGGAGTGCGCCGGAGCGAGGACGCAGGATGCGTCCTCGTCTCCATGACGACACTCACAGGAGAGGGTCCGGCACGCGCACTGATACAGCGCGTCCGGCGTCCTCCCCGCCCCCCTAGTAAACGAGCAGGCGGGGACATCTGAGCGCTGGTCTGGGCAACCAGCGCTCAGAACATTTATTATATACCTGGTTTTGGGTCATGTGGCGCTGGCCACGCCACATGACCAAATTTGGTGCATATTTGAGCGCTGGTCACGTTTGGCCAGCGCTCGGTATGCAAATGAGGTCATGTGACGCTGGCCCCGTCACATGACCCAGTGGAGGGCTATTTAAAGCCACTAGTTGTCCTCCCTAATTGCCTGTGATTAGCGTTACTACTTTGATCAGTGCTTCTGCGACCTTGTGTTTGATTGCTGTTTGACCCTGACCTTGGACTTGGACTTCGACCTCTCTTTGCTTCACCCCCGGTATTGACGTTATCTCCTGTGTATGACCCGGCTTGCTGACTATTCTGATATTGTGTTTGTTTCGTCTGTGTTTGTCTCTCCAATTGTTCCCTGTTCCTCCCTGTGCACTTATACAGAGCAGGGACCATCACCGTGGTTGTCCGCGGCCGCCTAGGGCCGACTGAGGCAAGCAGGCAGGGAGAGAACGGGGGGGTATTCAGTACAGGGCGCACCTTCCCTTGTCTCCCCCGTGACAATCCTATTGTGCAGGGAGCACTAAGGGGCATCATATTTAGTGAAGAGACACAAAGAGAGCATCCTGCTGTGTTATAGGTACTAAAGAAGCATCATGCTGTGGGGCATCAAGGGATCACTCTATTGTGATGAGGACACTTAGGAGACATCCTACTGTGAGGAGACACTTATGGGCATCATACTTAGTGGGATGCATTATGGGGGCATCCGGGGATGCACCACCAATGAGGCCAGGTGAGGCGATCGCCTCAGGCAGCACCAGGTAGGGGAAAGAGGGGGGCAGTGGAAGGGCTATGGGCAATGAGCGCTTTCATTTTGGCAAAGGGGTTAGGTTAAGAAATTGGCAATGGGAGGGGGGCGCCCTTTCAGTTTTCACCTCATGCAGCAAAAAGGCTAGATGCACCCCTGGGGGCATCATACTGTGTGACACACTAAAGAGACACCATTATTGTCTGCAGGGCAAAAAAGGGTACCCTTTCTATTTAGGAGACACTAAGGGGGCATAATTATTGTGTGGGTTACACAAAGAGGATTACGGTGGGAATTAGAAGTGTGGTTTATTGGAAACAAAAGTTGCCACAGAAAGCTACAGTCTCTGGTGATGTCCCTTCTTATATTTTTTCTGCTTGGACCTTCAACTGATGGAAGACCTAAGCATGTGGACCTTTACAAAAGGTATTGGAGTGCCCTTGGACTAGAAGTAAACATTTTTATCCATAGTGCTTGCAAACTATAGCCATGTCCGTGGCAGCACGTATAGGCACGCATTCGCAGCACCTCCCATCCCGGCCATATCAAATAGGCCCTGTAGCGTTGGTGGTAACCCCTGGAAATGAGCATTGTTTAATGCGATGGAAAAAGCTTCTGTTTTATTTCTATTGTCTGTTAATTTGTTCTTTTTAGTCTGTAAAGAGTTGTGCACATCTATCTGGTTTATGAATATGGAATGATATTATGACATACTAAATAATCTCTAAGGCACATCTGCACTATTGTCCACTGGTTAATAACCTACAAATAACCTACGAGGTTTGGAAAACAAAGCTTTATTATTGTTTATAAAGCTTCTTTAGGGCATTGCCAAAACCCAGACATTGTCTCTAATAGGTGGTGGTGGTGGTGGGATTTCCAGCCTGCATTCATTTCTGTTCAGATATATGCTTGCTATGATTGGTTGCAAAAACAGGTGACGGCTGCCTTCTCTGGGAATATTCAATACAATTTGGATTCTGAACTTCATTTTCTCCCTTTTCTATGGCAAGATTAAATACTTACTTGAAAGGCAAAGCACAATCTAGTGTCACAGCAGAGGAACCCATGGGAAGTGGAAAGCAAGGCCTCTGCAACATGTCTTTGGTAGATTGGGAAGCTGAAAATCCTATTTCTCACTCCTCAGCTCTGGTCAAAGAGCCGATAGTTATCCGTTTGCAGTAATTTTCTGCCGTTTATACAACCTTTTCACTTTCTATCAGCTCTTCACTGACGGCCAGCTTGACATGCTGTTACTCAAGTGAGGAAATTAAAATTTGATGCAATAATCCCAAATAAGAAGGACTTTATTAGGTAATGTATACACTTCAGATTAGGTATTCTTAAGAGCTACACAGATAGAAAATCAGAGGCATGCTGTGTGCCATAGATAAGGACGGGTCATAGCATGAGCAGAAATAAAGATGAAAAAAAGTAAGACCGAGGGAGAGAAGACTGATGGAAGAAAAGAAAAAATATGTAACTGAACACTGCTGCAATACATAGCCCCATTTCTAACAAACAAGAGAAGGAAATGTTAGGAGAAGCTGCCAAATAGAGATGAGAACGTGAAGGACCTTGCTGCTTCATTGCTTTCAATTCTTCTTATTTAGAAAACATAAGGCTGACATGTGACTTGCACAAGTGTTTTAGTGGTCACTAGGGGTAGGCCAAAGGCTGTGGATGACTTGTCTAGAAAGGTATAGGTACATAGCAAGTTTTGGAGAATTTTTTCACAATCTAGAGGTTGTCTCACTTCAGCTAATGGCATTTATCATGTAGAAGTTAATACAAGGCACTTACTAACATACTGTGATTCTCCATATTCCTTGCCTGATTCATTTTTTATTGCATTATACATTACTTGTATCCAGGGGTTAGGGCCACCACTGCAATGCAGATACGAGGTGGTTGGTATGAGAGCTGCTGCACATGAGTGCCTATGCACATTCCCACGGTCCAGGACAACAGAGAGGCTGGCACATTTTCCTATAGTGAGCAAGAATGGCCACCGCTGCTGGATTGTAGGGTGGTCGTAACACCTGGACACAAGTAGTGTGTGATCAAGTCAGGAAAGGAGGCAATACGGCCAAACATAATAAATTAGTAAGTGGTGTGTATTAACTTTATCTATATGATTTCTATGTGCCTGCATGGGTTTCATCCAGGTACATTTCGATAAATGGAGCATTCACAAATGTCTGCAGCGAATCTGCTGTGTATAAATTCACAATATATTTGATAATCATCCATCATTATATAAACTGTGTATGATATGATGAACAAATCAAATACATTATGAATTTCCCATAAAAGGTGGATTCTAATTTGAGATACATATTGGATGAATTGCTCAAAATGGTGGCCACTATTTTACCGATCAGAAGACAGAGAAGAAGGCAACTATGATCAAAAAGGGACAATTTTTGGACCATTTTTAAATTTCAAAAAATCTGACAGTGCAGTCTGTTATTAAACACACGGTTTACCACCAGCTACTTATGTATTTTCATATATATACAGTACAGACCAAAAGTTTGGACACACCTTTTCATTCAAAGAGTTTTCTGTATTTTCATGACTATAAAAATTGTAGATTCACACTGAAGGCATCAAAACTATGAATTAACACATGTGGAATTATATACTTAACAAAAAAGTGTGAAACAACTGAAAATATGTATTATATTCTAGGTTCTTCAAAGTAGCCACCTTTTGCTTTGATTACTGCTTTGCACACTCTTGGCATTCTCTTGATGAGCTTCAAGAGGTAGTCACCTGAAATGGTATTCCACAGTCTTGAAGGAGTTCCCAGAGATGCTTAGCACTTGTTGGCCCTTTTGTCTTCACTCTGCGGTCCAGCTCACCCCAAACCATCTTGATTGGGTTCAGGTCTGGTGACTGTGGAGGCCAGGTCATCTGGAGTAGCACCCCATCACTCTCCTTCTTGGTCAAATAGCCCTTACACAGGCTGGAGGTGTGTTTGGGGTCATTGTCCTGTTGATAAATAAATGATGGTCCAACTAAACGCAAACTGGATGGAATAGCA
This sequence comes from Rhinella marina, assembly GCA_900303285.1. Taxonomy (NCBI): domain Eukaryota; kingdom Metazoa; phylum Chordata; class Amphibia; order Anura; family Bufonidae; genus Rhinella; species Rhinella marina. Next base: position 62,968 of record ONZH01019434.1, on the reverse strand, counting down.
TGCTGCTGCAAGATGCTGTGGTAGCCATGCTGGTTCAGTATGCCTTCAATTTTGAATAAATCCCCAACAGTGTCACCAGCAAAGCACCCCCACACCATCACACCTCCTCCTCCATGCTTCACGGTGGGAACCAGGCATGTAGAGTTCATCCGTTCACCTTTTCTGCGTCGCACAAAGACACGGTGGTTGGAACCAAAGATCTCAAATTTGGACTCATCAGACCAAAGCACAGATTTCCACTGGTCTAATGTCCATTCCTTGTGTTCTTTAGCCCAAACAAGTCTCTTCTGCTTGTTGCCTGTCCTTAGCAGTGGTTTCCTAGCAGCTATTTTACCATGAAGGCCTGCTGCACACAGTCTCCTCTTAACAGTTGTTGTAGAGATGTGTCTGCTGCTAGTACTCTGTGTGGCATTGACCTGGTCTCTAATCTGAGCTGCTGTTAACCTGCGATTTCTGAGGCTGGTGACTCGGATGAACTTATTCTCCGCAGCAGAGGTGACTCTTGGTCTTCCTTTCCTGGGGTGGTCCTCATGTGAGCCAGTCTCTTTGTAGCGCTTGATGGTTTTTGCGATTGCACTTGGGGACGCTTTCAAAGTTTTCCCAATTTTTCGGACTGACTGACCTTAATTTCTTAAAGTAATGATGGCCACTCGTTTTTCTTCAGTAGGACTATCAGCTGTGTATCCACCTGACTTCTGCCCAACACAACTCATGGTCCCAACCCCATTTATAAGGCAAGAAACCCCACTTATTAAACCTGACAGGGCACACCTGTGAAGTGAAAACTATTTCAGGTGACTACCTCTTGAAGCTCATCAAGAGAATGCCAAGAGTGTGCAAAGCAGTAATCAAAGCAAAAGGTGGCTACTTTGAAGAACCTGGAATATAAGTAGAGATGAGCGAGCACTAAAATGCTCGGGTGCTCGTTATTCGACACAAACTTTTCCCGATGCTCGGGTGCTCGTTTCGAGTAACGAACCCAATTGAAGTCAATGGGAGACTCGAGTATTTTTGCAGGGGACCAAGGCTCTGCCTAGGGAAGGCTGGGTGAAAACCTGGAAACATCAGAAAATGATGGAAACACCACGGAAATGGACAGGAAACAGCAGGGGCAGCATGCATGGATGCCTCTGAGGCTGCCTAATCCCAACCATTACCCCAAATTCTCAGGCAACAGCCTGGTGGTTACCCTCATGGCAATTGTGCTCTACCAGACCAAGAAAGGCGAGGCACATGCCCATCACATGTTAGGGAAGCACCCAACTAGATGCAAAGAAAAAGGCCTGTAGGTGGACCTCCGGAAAAATTCTTTAGAGAGAGGGCCTGTAGGTGGACCTCCGGAAAAATTGTTTGGAGAGAGGGCCTGTAGATGGACCTCCGGAAAAATTGTTTAGAGAGAGGGCCTGTAGGTGGACCTCCGGAAAAATTGTTTAGAGAGAGGGCATGTAGGTGGACCTCCGGAAAAATTGTGGTAAAAGTGTGCCAGTTGGACCTCTAAAAAATTGCGTTTTTTGGGTCAGCGTTAGACAAAGACGACAAGGAGGAGGAGGAGTAGGAGGAGCAGAGAAGAGGAATCGGATACATAAGTAATGTTAATCTTTAGCTGATTTCCACCAGAGGAGATTTGAATTCCCGTGAAATCCAGGCTTTGTTCATTTTAATAAGCGTCAGCCTGTCAACGCTGTCAGTTGACAGGCGTGTACGCTTATTGGTGATGACGCCACCAGCTGCACTGAATACTCGCTCTGACAACACACTAGTGGCAGAGCAGGCCAGCACCTCCAAGGCTTACAGCGCCAGTTCAGGCCACGTGTCCAGCTTTGAAACCCAGTAGTTGTATGGAACAGAGTGATCGCTACGGACGTTGGTATGGTCAGCTAGGTACTCCCTCACCATCTTTCTGTAAAGCTCACCCCTACTCTGCCAAGACTGGGGACAGGTGACAGTGTCTTGCTGGGGTGACATAAAACTGGCAAAGGCCTTGGAGAGCGTTCCCCTGCCAGTGCTGGACAAGCTGCCTGCTCGCCTCCTCTCCCCCGCTACTTGGCCCACAGAACCACGCCCTCTGCCGCTAGCAGCGTCAGATGGGAAGGATTGTTTCAGCTTGTGCACCAGGGCCTGTTGATATTGATTCACTCTCATACTCCTTTCCTCTACAGGGATGAGAGTGGAAGTCCCAACACGCAAGAATTCCCTCTCCTCACTGGCCTGACTCTCCATTTCCTCCTCCTCCTCCAAGTCCTCCTCTTCAGCCCATACATGCTCAAGAGTTAAGAAGGACTGAGCACTGGTACCCTCTTCTGTCTCGCCGACATTCTCCTCCTCTTCCTCCTCATCCTCATCCCCCTCCTCCGATACGCGCTGAGAAACAGACTGGAGGGTGCTCTGGCTATCAAGCGACGTATCTTCCTCCACCGTCTCTTGTGACAAGCGCAAAGCATCCGACTTCATGCTGAGCAGTGAGTTTTTCAACAGGCAAAGCAGTGGGATGGTGAGGCTGATAATGGCGGCATCCCCGCTGACCATCTGTGTTGACTCCTCAAAGTTGGTCAACACCTGGCAGATATCAGACATCCACGTCCACTCCTCATTGTAGACTTGAGGAATCTGAGTGACCTGACTACCAGTTCTGGTGGAAGTTGACATCTGGCAGACTACAATGGCTCTGCGCTGCTGGTAAACTCTGGATAACATGTTTAATGTCGAATTCCATCTTGTGGGCACGTCGCACAACAGTCGGTGAGCGGGCAGTTGTAGGCGGCGCTGTGCTGCCCTGAGAGTGGCAGCATCTGTGGTCGACTTGCGGAAATGCGCACAGATGCGGTGCACCTTGGTGAGCAAATCAGATTGGGGTATGTCTTGAGGAACCGCTGAACTATTAGATTGAACACGTGGGCCAGGCATGGCACATGTGTCAGTCTGCCGAGTTGCAGAGCCACCACCAGGTTACGCCCGTTGTCACACACAACCATGCCTGGCTTGAGGTTCAGCGGTGCCAGCCACAGATCGGTCTGCGCCGTGATGCCCTGTAACAGCTCTTGGGCGGTGTGCCTTTTGTCACCTGAGCTCAGCAGTTTGAGCACCGCCTGCTGGCGCTTACCCACGGCACTGCTGCTGCGCCTAGAGCTACCGACTGAAGGCGCCGTGCCCATGGATGGTAATTTGGAGGAGGAGGAGGAGGAGGGGTCGGAGGAGGCGGCATAGTACGTCTGAGAGACCGTGACCGAGGTAGGCCCCGCAATCCTCAATGTGGGCAGTACATGAGCGGCCCCAGGGTCAGTCTCGGTCCCAGCCTCCACCAAGTTAACCCAATGTGCCATCAGTGATATTTAGTGTCCCTGCCCGGCAGCACTTGTCCACGTGTCCGTGGTTAGGTGGACCTTCTCAGAAACAGCATTGGTCAGGGCACGGATGATGTTCTATGACACGTGCTGGTATAGGGATGGGACGGCACATCGGGAAAAATAGTGGCGGCTGGAAACCGAATACCGAGGGGCAGCCACCACCATGAGATTTCGAAAGGCCTTGGTCTCTACCAGCCTATAGGGCAGCATCTCCAGGCTCAGCAATTTGGAGATGTGGACGTTGAGGGCTTAGGCATGTGGGTGGGTGGAACTGTATTTCCTCTTGCGCTCCAGCGTCTGCTGTAAAGACAGCTGAACGCTGCACTGGGACACATTGGTGGACGCTGTGGAGGATCATGGAGGCGAAGGTGTGGTTTTCCGGCGGTAGGCGCTCGTGCTGGGGTCCTGGGCAGGGGGTTGACTAGCAGAGGCAGCGAGTGACACAGGGGAAGGAGCAGTGGTGTGACCCGCAGGAGGTGAACGGCCTTGCTTCCATTGAGTGGGGTGTTTAGCACTCATATGCCTGCGCATGCTGGTGGTGTTTAGGCTAGTAGTGGTGGCACCCCTGCTGATCCTGGTGTGGCACAGGTTGCACAGGTGGCACAGGTTGCACACCACAGTCGGTCATCCTCACTTTCTTTAAAGAACCTTCAGACTTGCGAACATCTAGGCCTCGCCACGGGAGCTTCAGTATGTAAAACAGTTGCTGCTGATGCACCAGCTCTGGTCCTGCTTCTCCCTCTGGCCACAACACTGCCTCTTCTAACCTGTTCTGGTGCAGCACTTGCCTCCGCCTCTGAAGCACTGTCTTCACTCGGCTTATCAACCCAGCTTGGGTCAGTCACCTCGTCATCCTCCGATTCCTCAGTCTGCTCCCCCCTCGGACTTCCTGCCCTGACAACAACTTCACCACTGTCTGACAACCGTGTCTCCTCATTGTTCGACACCTCTTTACACACTTCTTCCACTAAGTCAACAATGTCATCATCATCACCCACCGACTGCGACAGTTGGAAAACTTGGGCATCAGGAAAGAGGTCAGCAGCAACCTGAGAAGTGGTTTGTGACTCTGGGAAGTGTCCAGAAAACAGTTCCTCAGAGTATGCCGGATCGCATTCCAAATTTTCCTGGGAGGGGTCAGACTGGGGGGAAGGAGGTTGAGGTGGAGTAGCCAGAGGAGTGCTCCCTTGGGTAATGTGGGTGGACTGCGTGGAAGACTTACTGGAGGACAAATTACTTGAAGCATTGTCCACAATCCACGACATCAGCTGTTCGCACTGTTGTGGTTTCAACAGTCCTGTACCACATGTCCTTCTAAGTTGAGACATGAAGCTAGGGAATGTAGCTCTGCGGCGTTCCCCTGCTCCCTCATCAGCAGGTACTATCTCACCCTGCCCAGGACCACGGCCTCTGCCCCCTGCAGTAATTGAATGCCCACGCCCACGCCCTCGTCCTCGACCCTTAGCCCTGGGGTTCAACATTTTCTGTATATAAGTGTATTATATGTATTAAAAAAAAAATGGGCCTGCTGTACTGAAACCCACAAACTTGTTCAATCTGAACAAGAAAATATATAGGTGGATAAGTTAGAGCAAAATTACGTATGTTATTACGTACCGTGCAGTATGGAGCAATTACACGGATACTATTAGATTAGGCAGACTTGGTCTGCTTAAGTGCAACCCAGACAAATGTCGCACAGAGATTTTTGTAATGTAGCTGTATCAGTGACAGCAAAAGACCTTTTTTAATTAAGCGACGTACAGAATGTGTCACCTGGACAGAAAATACGGATTGTGCTTTGTATATAGGTGGATAAGTTAGAGCAAAATTACTTATGTTATTACGTACGGTGCAGTATGGAGCAATTACACGGAAACTATTAGATTAGGCAGACTTGGTCTGCTTAAGTGCAACCCAGACAAATGTCGCACAGAGATTTTTGTAATGTAGCTGTATCAGTGAGAGCAAAGTACCTTTTTTAATTACGTGACTTATTGAATGTGTCAATTGGACAGAAAATACGGATTGTGCTTTTTATATAGGTGGATAAGTTAGAGCTAATTTACGTATGTTATTACGTACCGTGCAGTATGGAGCAATTACACTGAACCTATTAGATTAGGCAGACTTGGTCTGCTTAATTGCAACCCAGATAAATGTCGCACAGAGATTTTTGTAATGTAGCTGTATCAGTGAGAGCAAAAGACCTTTTTTAATTACGTGACGTACAGAATGTGTCACCTGGACAGAAAATACGGATTGTGCTTTGTGGTGACTGAACAGCTGAACTGTGACACACAGAATGGTTCCACACAGCTGTATGAAATGGATTTGTATCACTGAGATAAAACAACAAAATAACTATTTTTTTTATTTTTTTATATTTTTTTTATATATTTTTTTTAACGTGACATGCAGAAAATATCAGAGAGCAAACTCAGCCCCTGCTTACTGTGGCTATTTTGACTGCAACCCAGACAAATGTTGCACAGAGATTTTTCTAATGTAGCTGTATCAGTAAAAGCAAAAGACCGTATTTGATTACGTGACGTACAGTATGGGTCACCTGGACAGAAAATACGGATTATGGTTTGTGGTGAGTGGACAGCTGAACTGTGACACACAGAATGGTTCCACACAGCTGTATGAAATGGATTTGTTTCACTGAGATAAAACAATAATAAAAAAAAAGTGTTATATATGGCGATAGCTGCACTACTAGTGCCAGCCAGCCCAGCCAGGAGACAAAAAAAAGTGTCTTGTAGCCCTTAGAACGGCTGTTGGGTTCTTTTGATATCACTCCTGCCTTACAGAGAACTAAATCCAGGCCCTAATACTCTCCCTGAAACGCAGCCGATCTGTCCCTAACAACATCCAGACAGCATCTGAGCCGAGCACCGCGGGCAGTCACTAGTATATTCCAGGGTCACCTGATCAGGCCCTGCTATCGACATGTAAGGGCCCCACGTGATGCTGGGTGTACCGCAGAGTCTCCTGGCTTGTGATTGGCTGAGTTTATAGGTGCCAAAAATTAAAAATGCAGGAGATGCCATTTCCTCAAGCATGGCGAGATACTCGTCCGAGCAGCGATCACTTACGAGTACCCTAATACTCGAACGAGCACCAAGCTCGGACGAGCATGCTCGCTCATCTCTAAATATAAGACATATTTTCAGTTGTTTCACACTTTTTTGTTAAGTATGTAATTCCACATATGTTAATTTATAGTTTTGATGCCTTCAGTGTGAATCTACAATTTTCATAGTCATGAAAATACAGAAAACTTTTTGAATGAGAAGGTGTGTCCAAACTTTTGGTCTGTACTGTAGATATAGGCACAGTGAGCGTACATTGTGGGTTGTAGCCAGGGCTGGATCACATGCACAATGTATGCCACACAAGCCAGGAAGTGCCAGGAGCCTAACATCTGGGAGACTAGCGCTGGCCTGGTAGAGACATTGTCCTCATATCAAGATCATTGTTGTAAGCCACATGAAGGGGTTAAAGGAAATGATGGATAACCCCTTTGAAGTAACATCCCAGGAAAATTGGTATGGTGCATGGCTGCTATTTTTTGGTAGGTAATATGGGCAGTCACTTCCCCTTCTGTCTTTTTACCATACATTTGCTTTTAGATTTACAGGCATATACTGGCCTAAGGGGGTGTTATATAGCATTGCTAAAGTGAATATGTTCTCCAGTGAAGCCATTCTGACTTTAGACTAACTTGAAATATTCTACCACAACCAGCATTATTCTGGGTGTCTAATGAAAACGTTGACTCTACTTTTTAGAATTCGTAAACTTTGAGGAGAGTTGCATAAACCATTTTTTCTCACTAGATTTTCACAATAACTAGAATTCATTAGTAAATCAACTAGAAGCAGAAGATGTATACTTACCGGAGGTGAGTTTTCATATATGTTAGTGCTATACGGCAAATTGATGAAAATTGGGTCCATGTCTTGAATATCAGTGACTGTAATGGCAAGGTTAGCTAAGGTTGAGAGAGGTTTTGTCTTGTCTTGATCCTAACAATAAAAAAACAGAAACAAATTAAATTCTAGAAAGAATGTTAGATTCCCAGTCTGTTTTTCATATCTATAGTTTGTGAAATTGTTCTGGATTTTCATTCCGTATAGTGTAAAGTATAGCATCCTCAGTACGCATGCAACAGAATTCACATATTTACACCAAAATCTGTGGTGCATTACTTATGTAGATGTTGTGACAATAGATTATTTCCACAACGTGTAAAACAGTAGTGTACCTACCACAGATGCAGACCACATGACTTCTATGTGTTCCAGGGGCAGCACTGAATTTTTTCTTCTGTTCTCGACATAAATCCACCACAGGAATGGGAATTCCTATGGCCACCACTAGGGGAAGCTCAATGCATAGAGATTTTTACAGCTTCCACTGATTTAAGTGCTTACTGTATATATTTTTATTTGTTGAGTTCCCCCTAGTGGTGACTGCAGAAAGCCACTTTTATAATATTCTATGTCAAGGGAAGCACACATATGAATAGAGTTATCTCTGTATTTATACCAGTTATCCGACGTTAATACAATGAAAAATAGGGTGATCAGAATGAGCGGCATGTTTATTAACTACCTGTTACATTTTTTCTGAAAGTGAGGCAGAGCGCAATATTCTTGTGATACTTTTTTTTTAAACATTTTTTGCAATTAATAAAAAACATACATTTGTCAGAAATCTTGGGAGTTGATCCATATTTCCTGGAAGTGTTTGACACACGTGTACTAGAAAACTGGGTTGGGGCAAGATGGGATTCATACTAACTTTTGTTATGAGGCTCTATTAGATCTGTGTATGCCCCTTAGGCTAAATAAAACTGACCACATTGTATTGTTCACAGCAATTGTTAGTGGAAACATCAAAATTATTTAACTTTCATGCTGTAGTACAACACATAGACCTGGCCTTATGTTTAGCCCCATGATCAGATCATTTTGGGCAATCTTGATTCACCAATATAATAAGACTGTTCATTTTGTAGTGGAGGAGAAAGTGGATGAGGTAGTGGAGTGGATGGCACACTCATCTCAATCCCAGCCGGATGATCTGCTGTCATCTGCTGATACAGTATCATGTAGCCAGGGGTCAGACTCAGAGCTTTCCTCCTGCTCCACCATTCCTCTCCAGCAAAGCTTGTCATTTTCGTACGCAATTTGTACGCTCATGCGTACCTGTTCACATAAGTTGTGTACCTTTAACAACTGTACGTTCGTTATTAGTGCGCAAATGTTCGCAAAAAACACATAATAACGTTTGATTTGTACGCAGCTTCGCTGAATAGATTTGTATGAGGTGCGAATCCTTTGAAAAGTTCGAATATTCGGCGAAGCGAATTTTGGATGATTCGCTCACCTCTAATAAGCATAGACTTGTCTGTTGTGAGCAACATTTTATAGTCTTTTCTCAAATTGACAGGTGCATTGCCAATAGTACAACGGCTGAGACTTGTATGAACTTATAGCTTAATCTTCCAAGCTCTAAAAAAATTAATAGAAATGCAATGAACTAGACATATCCTCTATTGTTAATGGAAATATCTTGTCATCTTAATGTCTATTCTCCTCCACCAAGCAATGTCAGTAAATACTCCTTGCAAGTTGTCATGTGATGAGTATAAATACCGTTATGCTCTGATGGGAGATTGCCTTTAATATCTGTGTTGGTGTATCAAGTAATGACAGTAAATTTGTGTTCTGTATTTCTATTTAATCACAGGTTCCAGCTGAAGTGAGAATCTGTTCCAGACGCAGACAATTACTTGTAACAACCAGTGCAACCAGACATGACACTTTTTACTATCTGTGCCCCAACTAATGGGGCAAATAAATGTACTCAGAAGAAAATGTACTATATTTCATGATTATCGGAAGCTTTACATTCCTGACTGGTTGCCATTCATTTTGATAAATAGTTGTCATATGTGTCTTTCATAATAGAATTCTTACTTAAATAGCATATACAATTTTCCAGCATTAGCATAAAAGTTAAATACAGCACTATCCACAACATAATTGCTACGGGTATGGCCACACAATCAAGTTTTTGAAGCAGAACAAGGAATGGGTCATAAAAGTATTAGGGACAGCTAAAAATTCTGAATGTAAAAAAAATGAAGGTGTGGCTGTGTCCTAGGACGCATGAAGTTTTTCTACTTAAGAAGTACCTCAAATGACCCACTTAAACATCTTTTAGGATATGCAACTCGTTGTGTACATCAAGGGGGCCATTTACTATACTGAAATACACGTAAATTAGGTGTATTTTAGGTGCAGATGGAGGTGCAACGCCAGGTCTAAAATTGTGGGCATGGCATGGGCGGTGAAGGGGACGGGCCAGCAGGCCTGTCTCATTCATCATTTTCTACGCTTGTTTTAGGAGTAGGACATGGTCTAAATGTAAGACAGCTCAGAAGCTGTCTTACATTTAGAACTGACGCTCTGGCTGCACCTCTTCTGGCAGATCCACTGCCAACTATGGGCCTTTATTAAGACGCCATCTTATTTAAAATTAAAATATTAGTTTTTTATGTGTTTTGGTAACTTCATTAACTTGTAGGCAGTCTGCTCCATTCATTTCAATAAGGGGCAGGGAAGGAAGAAAGTTGAATTACTGCAAACATGAATTGCATGATATTGGTCTGTAGATGGATCTTGCTAGTTAATAAAGCAATGTGATTACAGCAGCCTTGGCAATAAGTCAAGCAATCTGTAAGGCCGGTTTTACACAAAGAGCCAGATATATCATTTGATTACACCAGATTTCTGGTGTGAAAAAGTTACAAACTGTCACTTTTTCAACATCACAAAAATGGATGCACAAGTGATGTTTCTCTGCCAACCTCACCACTTTTGCTCAAGGGTGTCATGGTGAGGGTAGGGAGGGGCCACAACACCCACCCCACCATGTTTATCATCTTCTATGCCAGTTTTCTGGCGTAGAACAACTCGGAAACATACATCAGCCACTCAATTGTTTACAGGCTGATGCTGGGAAGAGTTATATGATAAAGACATGATTGGGAGCAATTTGAATATTTCTTTTGTGTCACTCTGTCACTAAATGGTGTATTAAAAAACACAAATTGCATACTATGTAGTGGGAAGCTGGAAAAAATGTATAAATGAGGTAGAATTATAAAAAAAAAACCCACAGTGTTTCCTAGTTTCCTATCTGGTAAAATTGACCTGTTACCTTCATTGTCAGTATGATTACAATGGTTCGATATTTATATAGCTTTTCTTGCATTTTTATACTGAAAAAAAATAAAAACTTTGTAAAAATATTATTTTCTCTGCATCGTCATATTAAGGCTACTTTCACACCAGCGACCCAGGTGTCGTGTTTGCCGTGCTGCGGCCGGAACTCCGGCCCACCCCCATTATAGTAAATGGGGCCGGAGCGTACTTCCAGCCACACACGTGCAATAGCGGCAGCATGGATCCAGCAGGCTGTTCACCCACCGGACACCTGTGCCGCTAGTGTGAAAGTAGCCTAAGACCCTCAATACTTTTTTAATTTTATGTCTACAGAGCTGTGTGAGGGCTCATTTTCTGCAAGATGATCTGTAGTTTTTTGCAGTATTTAGATTGTGTTTGACTTTTTGATAACTTTTTATTCAATTTTTTCCACCATTTGCTGTCTGGAATAAATATTTTTATGTTTTAATAGCACAGGCATTCGAGCATGCAGTGAAGTCTATGATGTTTATTTTTTTAATTGTTTATATATTTTAAAGGGGAAAGGGGGTGATTTGAATTTTCATTTTTTAAAAATATTTTTAAAAACTTTTTTCTTTTACACTTTTTAATAGTTCCCCTAAGGAACTTGAACAAGCAATAATTAGATGCTACTACGCATACTAATGCATTGGAGTTGATGAGTATTTCATCTTGTTCCTATGGAGCCCTGCCACAGGCAGGGTCTCCATAGGAACCTGTGTGCGGCAGTTTCCGATCATTCAGGAGAACCGAGACTGTCGCACACACTATCCGGCTTCCCCAATACCCACTAGGTGGAAGCATTGCATGGCTGGCAGTGTGTGCTCCCGGTGTTTTTAGCTCCCAGATGCCGTGATCACATCTGAGAGTTTCAATGTGTGCAAGATATGTTATTGTCGACCGCATACATTAGCTATGAGAGCACAGCGGGCACCATATTTAAAATACCCAACTTCCGCCATAAATTTACGGTGGACGGCTGGGAAGAGGTTAAACAGTACAGTTCAAAAAACATATTCTTATATTTGGCACCTTGTCTAAAACAAAGCTACAGTAATTGGCTTTTACTACTTCTTGTGACTCATGGCTTGAATGGATCTATGACATTTTGGATACAACCCTACTTTTAATGGATATGTGCAGGCATATAGCAATAGACTGACATGGAGGCTGTTCTGTAGTACTACATGAAGACTTTGAAATTGCAGTCAAAACTGATTATGTGGGATTAATGCTGATTTAAACGGTACTCAATAAAACAGCATGAGCATTATCTTACAATAGCCCTAAAGCTTTGCAGTTTGTGACCATGCTGGATGTTTCTTTTCTAATCTCTGATTTCCCAGCTACAATGTTATTACTGGTAAACTACTCGGTAACATTTCAGCAGATTATTTTTAGTTAATGTGCATGAACAGTACTATTTAAAATACAGAAGATTGTTAACAGTCTATATTTGAGCAAAAATGACTGGTTGAAATTTAGGTCACAGTGACCTTTAGCAATGGGAATTTTGGGTGGAAAAGGAGGTCCCAATTTGGACTGCCTAATTTGCTAATGTGTACCGAGTGTGGAAAGATCTTTACTAAGGGAACCGTATATTGGAAAAAGGCTCTCTAACCCACTAGTACTGCACCTCAGCAAAACTTCATGTAAACAGGTGCAATTTTACAGTGATGGCAGTTTTGACCATAGCCAAAATTCTGGAAAACCATATGTTGTGCTGTGGTACATCTATCTCACACATTACTGCCGTACATGAATATATGCCAGATTTAAAGGGGTTGACCACTTTCTGGCTACTTGTGACCAATGTGTACATAAGATGACTACAGTATATGGCACTATAAGCCTTTGTTGATATTCTGTGCCATTTGCTATTATTATTAACACACATCTCCTTGTTAGGTAAATCATATGTTCTATCTGCATAGAGATCCTGTCCATAAGATGGCTGTTGATGAAGGGTCCAGACACATCACAGCCTCCTGCAGTCAAACACACTGCTTCTGCACTAAACTCCCAACAGTGCAAATACAGATGGTGGGTGCATGTTTGAATGGAGGAGATCTCACATGGAAGTGATTTGCCTGGTCACATGACCCTCCATCAGCAGCCATTTTATGAACAAGTCTTCTGTGTGGAAAATGGCACAGAATTTCAACAAAGGCTATATGGGTTTCCCATTTTTATTAAGTGATGGCCTCAGGATAAGCCATTACTAGATGATTGCAGAGGGTCTGACAATCCCCCCTTTTAATCAGTTGTTCAACAATAACTTCAGCACTAAAATCAGACAACTTCATCTACTTTGCAGTGGACTGAACTTGTCACTGTAGTGCTGCATCCATTGAAATAAATGGTACAGAAGCTGGAACAGAAATAATGCTCACAATAACTTCAGCACTAAAAGCAGACAACTCCATCTACTTTGCAGTGGACTGAACTTGTCACTATAGTGCTGCACCCATTGAAATAATTGGTACAGTAGCTGGAACAGAAATAATGCTCACACTAAAATAACGTCCACACTGTAGTGCCTATTGCAGATTGCTACTTTATAGGACTACCAAAAATGGTGCTAACCATATAGCAATGTCTGGAGAATAATTCCCATCATGTAGTTGTCTTCGTGGAATACTTAATGCTATGCCTATACATACAAATTCAGCAGCCAAACTAATGCACTTATTATCCAACAAACATATCCCCTCTATACTCATGAACTAATGTGCCAATATGATTGTGCAAATCTTAACTGTGATATAAGTATTGGAAAGCTCTGTCACACAGAAGTGATCTATACTTCATCAATTCCCCCAAGCTTCCTTACAGCAGAATAAACAGGTGACTGCTGGCCACAGTTGCCTATTATTGTTTTTTTTTAGGTTTTCACAATCATATTTTGTTTAAAATCATGTATTCCTGGATCTCTGACCTTTGGTTTGTTTATGACTTCACCTCTGACAGCAGATTGTACCACTGATGTAATCTCCTGGTGCTGAATCATTTTGATTCTAACGTGACTGGTTTTGACTTAGGCTTGTTATTGGTTTTGCTCTTTGATTTGGATTTGGTCCTAGTGAAGCCCATCTGGTTCTGAGCCCATTGCCCAGTTAGGGACCACCACCCAGTTGGGGAGTGCCATTTAGGGCAGATAGAGACAGTGGTGTCGTTGTAAATTAGGGCTTCACTGTTACGCAACGTGACAGGCATAATCCATAATGATAAGTTACATATATCCCCTAACACTACTTTCTTAGTATTAAGTGATACCCCCAGTGGTGGAAGAGGGGGGGGTCTCTTTTCAGATGACAAAATGTAGTACTTTGTTGTATTTTCCTGGGTTTCATGATATCATTTGCATATCTGGTCATTTACACCTATTACTATTGCACATATATCTTACATTAAAGTGTTTTTCTTTTTTTTTCATGTTCTTGGATATTAGATATGGAAATATAAAACTGCTATGTGAAGTTTATGCTCATTCGTTTTATTTTACTGCTGACTCTGCTCCTGCAATGACTTCTAGACAGTGTACATGACTTACCGTTGCATTAACCTGAAGTTGGTACGCCACAGTGGTTTCATAGTCCAGCGGACTGATCACAGTCACAATGCCCCGTGACCTATCAATAGCAAAGAAACTGGAGGGGGGCTGAATTGAGTACAACACGCTTCCACCTGTTCCCTGATCAGGATCTGTGGCATTCACAATATAAATTGGAGTTCCCACTGGTGTATTCTGAAAGAGAGGAAACACATACGGTGTGAAATTAACAGATGGAAATTAACTAACCCACTCAAACAGTTCAAGACAAATGAACTGACCCTGTTACTGTGTAATGTAATCTGAAATGTTTTATTACTCCATTGGCAGAAAATCACCTCATTATATTTGCTTATTCTCAGCACTGCAAATAAGCACAGTTGCCTGGGATACTGTTTTCTTACTGCGTTACAGGAAATACATTATTAGAAAAATGAATATACCTATTTACCTAAAAAAAACACTGTAATTAGTGACATTCCTAGTTTCACATTGTTTTCTGCTTGGCAATAATTAAACCTATGACTGCAGTTTTCCCCCTTAATAAAACAATTATCGCTTGAAACATTAGTATTGAGATTCTGCTGAAAACCAACATAAAAAGAAAAAACTTTAGCTACCATTCACAAAAAAATATATAAGGTTTTATGTAATTTTCCAAAGAAGGACATTCAGTATGCACTAATGCAGAAACAGAGGAGGGCTGATGTTCTTCTCACAGTCTTATCTATTGAGCGGGTTAATTTCAGTAGCCATCTAATGTGTATGGGGTCCTCCTGACAATGTTGGGAGAGATAAGGATTGGGTTGTTGGATTTCAAATGTCTGATCCTTTTATTTTTGGGTTGATAAGCCAAGGTCAAAGGTGTCTGGAACTGACCTCCTCTTCCTCTTTCTACTAATAACACTCATGCAGTTGAGCCAAGCAAGTGTGTTTATGAGGGAATCAACAGCTGTCCTTTATGTAAGGCTGGTCATAGGCTAGGGCTACATGCAAACTTTTTGTATCAAGATTCCCATTTTGAACTATTAAAGAGGTTGCCTGCTTCCTACTTAAATTCCTGACCTGTAATGGCATATGGAATGCTATAATGACCTACTGCTCACCCCAACAAGCAGCAGGGAAGGGGGTCTTCCATGGGCATGGGCATGGTGGGTGTGTGTGTGTGTGTGAAAAATGGGTTGTTTTAGCATTTCATATGCCTTTACATGTCAGTGTATAGCATTTAAGAAAGGTACGGAAAAAGCATGCAATCCCTTTAGTGAAGTGATAAATGCAGTTGACAGGAGTTCTCTTTTATACAATGCAATGTGTTCAACAAGTTTTTTTCAGCACATTTTCATGTAGATTTTGACATGTTTTTGACCTGTTTATTGATGCTTTTTTAACCAATGGATATTTACTTCAATGCAAAACTACATTTTCAGCTCATGGTTTTTGGTGCAGTTCCGCAACAAAAAACGCACGGAGTTGATTTTAATGTTTCTCGTTCATTTCAGTGGGAGATCCATCTAGGATTTTGTCCGAAGACACTTCTTTTTTTTCCACGTGGGTTTCAAGTGCTGCTTCCCATTGAAATGAATGGGATGCTGTCTTGAGGCATTTTTTGGCCAAAAACTCTTTGTGAACAGGCTGTAAGGCTACCAACACTCCATTGCTCTTCAAGCATTGCAATGCAACACACTTCAGTTGTGGAAATAATCTGTCATAGCATTTATCTTGGATAATGCTTCTTGCATTAAATCTCTATCCCATGTAAAAGGGTGCTTTGTTAAGGCTCTTCTTGTAACTCAGTGGTAGACAACTGTTACAAAGTGCAGCAGTCACTTTGGACCACCAATTATATCTTGCATTACACTGACAATCTACTGATTTGAATGGGCACCATGTAATGCTTAATTTCCCCAGTGGTGGCATTGCAGGGAAATTAAACATTCGCTGCCAGCTTTTTACCAGATTTACAGCTGATTGGGGGTCCCTGCAGTGGGACACTTTGCGATCAGCTAATTGGCAATGGGCCCTTCTAATAAAGCTGTCAAACCATTTCAAGTTCATTTCTATGTAGAATGTGTGGCTTAAAGTAAAATCTCTATAAATCAAATAAATATAATATTTCCTAACACAATTTCACATTTTTCCAAAGAAAACAACAAAAAATACAAGCAAAACTGTGCCATGTCTTTACTGTTGTATGTCTTGTGTAGCATCTGATTTAACAGTGTGACTTTTAGAACACCATAGAAAAAATTCCTGTGCTAAGATCCCTGTGTTAAGATTAAAAGAGGTATTCCGATTAGAGAAAGTTATCCCCTATCCTCAGATGCTACGAGGGCAACAGCCCATTCTTGTGTTGTAGCAAACAGGCCCTACTGACAAAATATGTATTGCATTATGATATAGTTTACACAGGAAGAGTTTGTAGGAACGAGTGCCTAGATCAGGATTTGTAATTAAAGTTTATTCTAGTTTAATTTTATTTTATTTTATTACTTGTGCTTCTTCAATTCTCCAAGATGGTGTAAAATATGGAAAAGTAAAGAAAACTAGATTTCAGGACCATGGACAGCAACATACAGCTTAATTTATGCCTGTCGCAGCTTTGCTTGTACTGGCTGTCCATAATTCCTTTGCAGAACAAGTGGACTAGTCTCCTAACTAAATTAAAATGGCTGTTAAAAGGAATAATATCACATCATACATGCTCATTTAACCTTTTGCTCCCAGGGGTACAGTATTTGGAAATTTTGCACCTATGGCAGAGAATACAATGTACCAGCTTCAAAAATAAAAATGATACTGGCCCATCCATACCTAAATATTTTCTGAAAGCAGAGACCCAAAACATTGTCAAATTACAACTTAGCAACTTCAGGCATCAAATAGTAATTTGCAAAAAAAAAAGAAAAAAGAAAAGAAAAGAAATGACATAAAAGTCAATTAGTGGGTAAAAGTGTGACCCAAGAAAAAAGTTATACACATTGTACATCTTAAAAATAAAAGTTCATACATACTTTACATACAGATTTACATGTACATTTCTTCATAAAATCACCAGAACTAGAAAGATCGAAAATCTAGTTTTATGCACACTTAGACAGGGAATGCTATAAATCACTGATAATACCTCCCCTGTTTAATGAGAGCTGTTCATGTGGTTGGTCTTAAGTAGAGATGAGCGAATCATGCAAAATTTTATTCGCTGAACATTCGCCGAACTTTTCCTAAGATTCGTATATTCGACGAATAGATTCGTTGAATTTGCGTACAAAATATACATAATTATATGGCTTTTAGCGAACATTCGTGCACTAATAACGAACGTTCAGGTAAAAAAGGTACGCAACCTCTTTGAACACGTACGCATGAGCGTACAAATTGCATACGAAAATGACGGGCTTTGCTGGAGAGGAATGGTGGAGCAGGAGGAACGCTCTGAGTCTGACCCCTGGCTACATATGAATACTGTATCAGCAGATGACAGCAGATCATCCGGCTGAGACTGAGATGAGCGTGCCATCCACTCCACTACCTCATCCACTTTCTCCTCCACTACAATTTTGCACCTTGGTGGGTTAGTCTGATGGAACAACGACCAAGTATTGCGAATACTACTAGTAGATGCTCCGGCTACCGGTTACTTTGGCACTTCTGCCCTGTGCCACCTTCTCCTTTTTTTTTGAGCTCGAGGTCTGGCTGGAACTGGACCCCTTTTGCTTATCCATTCCAGACATTTTTCAATTCACTCTGTGGCCCTGCAGCTGGTCTTTGTCCCTGTATCTCCCTGTCTCTCCCTATCTCTCCCTGTCTCTCTCTCTCCCTGCCTGATTAATTACTAGCCCTGAACTGGCCCTGCACTTGCCCTGCAGTATCCCTGATATATGTAATATGGATTCCCAGAGCTATTATATCAAATTTTCACAAAACAGTTCTCAGAGTCTCAGAACTTCACACACAGTGATTCTGCTCATCTCAGCAGTCGCAGCAGAAGTGATGCATCACTGGCTTACCGAGCCTGAGCCAATCAGAGCAAGCCGAGCCCACTAGGTCAGATGACCGCTTTCTTCCCGGGCTTTTGCGCACAATAAACGGACTAACAGTAAAAGTTCGCTAATGAATTGAATTCGTACGCAACAGCATATAGAGTAACTTATACGTAGAAATAGCATATAATTTATAGGACAACAACATAGCGAATGCGTACAAAGCCGAAGCTAATTACTTAATATTCGGATTCACTTCGCAGCTGAAAATTTCCAATATTCGATACGAATCAACGAATCGACGAATCGTTTCGCTCATCTCTAGTCTTAAGTTAGAAAAAACAAAGATATAAATTACAAATTTTAATGAATCTTTTCCACAAAACTATATATCTAAATACTCAGTTCCTCCTGCTCTATAACATACTGTCTGCAGATTGCATTGCATTTACTGCTGTCAGGTCCTCTTTAAAGTAGAATTTTAAGAAAGTAACAACCTTTCAATAAACATGGATTACACACCTTGAAAAATTAGTGCACCTCAAAACCTAAAGTATACACTTCCTAAAAGCAGATAACCCGATTACTGCAGTTGCCACCTTCATGCAACTTTATGATAAACCGTAATTATGTAAAAACATTTTGTCTAAACCTCATAGCCAGAGGTTTACACTAAGAAACTATGTACATATAATACATCAGTATATCTAGTATAATATATCAGTATATATAGTATACAAAGCTTATAAATACCACAAATGTACAGTATGCATCTATACATCAAAAATAGCTTGGGCTTTTAAAAACATTGAAGCAGACCAAGCAATATTTTACTGGCCTCATGACATTGTGTTATTCACATAGTCATCATCAGAGAGCAAGGGGTCATTTACAGTTACACATGCCTCTATGTCTATGCCTCTACTCCTCTACATGCATCCTGTCAGGATGGACCCCACTGCCCCTTGCTCCAAGCTGACTGAGATGATAGCTGTCTTTGGGAGGGGTGTACTTCAACCGACTCAATCTTGGTTTATAGCTTGTTTTAAAGCTGAGAAATTCAGAAACTCAGTGAGGATCTTTGCTTTAAAATAATCCATCCATCAGAGGAAACAGAACCTTTAGAAACTGTGTCAGGAGTAGGACCTGCAGGTAAAAGCAGCTCCTATTTCACCTGGCTCTATCTCCTTTGGGATTGTAGTTAGCACTCAGTGTAAAGTTTAAATTCTTAACGATAAAACAAGGCCTGGCTCATATCTCTAGCTCCTATAAAGACTGAGGTAGAGCCATTAGTAGCAAGCACGTATGTCATTTGTCTTTGGCTACTGAACTGTCACCGTGTCAGAACAAGCGTTGGCAAGGGAAATGTACTGAATGTAACTTAGGCTTTAGACTTTGTTCCATACAAAGTAGTAATGAAGTAGTCATTTGAAAGTAATCAATGTAGTAAATTACACTTGTCATTATACTTTTTATACATGTAGGAAATGCTGTTTTTTTTTATATATAAACTCCCTGTCTTTAGAGAACTTGATTGAAAATGAAGTTGTTCTCACCAAACAGCAGTCTGTCTTTATATCAACTGTCCCATCTGAAACAGTGGGGGATGATCACTATTAGCTTGTCAATGGGAAAAAGACAAACCTGAATGGAAGTGCAAATACACTGAATAAAAGGGGAGAATATGAATCCTAATTTACAGAGAAAAGAACTTTTTTTTTCTGTTCAGAGTAATTAAAACAACAAAAGATATATCAGCGTGACATGAGCTCCACATTGACCAAACAAAGTGGCCTAGCAGCTAATTTTCAAATCAAAATGACACCTTTATTTGGATCCACATTTGAATGTTAATAAGTTCAAAGAATTGAACTAAATCTAAAATAGTACTCCAAATGTAAAATTAAAAAGAAATGTTATATAAAGGGATTTCAATTGAATAATATATTGCATTGTATTTTGTGCAATGTCAAGCAACAAAGCTCCTAATTACTATGATTTCATAAATCATAACTTAGAAAACTGAATATTTTCATAAGATCAGAAGAATAATATTACACTCCCACACAAATGCTCATTGGCGAATTAAAGGATTAGCATCTGGTAATTTACAGAACATAATCAATAGAGAATCTCAGGGGAGCACATAAACCTCATTAGACAATTCTAGTGTTCCATAGTCATTCCCCTACTTGAAAATAGTCTGAATAATGTGTACACTAGATCTAAAATGACTATATTTTCTCACACAACAACTATTAGCACAGATATTAGCCTTAATTTATGCATTGTAATATTACATTACAAATATATACAGTCTAGTCAGTTATGACCATTTCCTACTTTCAAGGTCAGCAGCAAGTAGCTCATGAAGGAAGTCACGTGTGGTGAGTCGGCTTGGTGGTTATATAAGGTGAGTGATAGACTGTCTGCACACATATCCCTCATTGCTGTCATGGGTGAAAGGGTATATTTATAAGAGTTGCAAACAAGGATGATTATTGGCATTTGGGCCAAGGATGGTAGTATTTCTGAAACTGTGCATTTTGTGTACTGCTCAAGTGCTGCTGTGGTGAAAGTGTATCGTAAGTGGACAAATGGCATCATTGTGAATGAACAACGTGGAAACTGTGGCGTGCCATAATGCCATTGATGTGATAGGTATATGTTGGCTATGACACGCTACAGTAGAGAAGATCACGGCCAAAAAGAAGCAGGGAGCTCCCAAATGTGTCAGCAAACCCTAGTGCTTATAGTGCTCCAACGCAGACAGATGGTCACTGCTCCTATGCTAACGAAGTTGCATCGGCAGAAAAAACGTGCCTTCTCCAACGAGTCACGTTTTCTACTTCATCGAACAGATAGATGTTGGTGTATCAGGAGAGAGAACAAATGCTCGTCTAGCTGCTGTCCGTGCTGTACACAGTGGTTACTCTGGACATTGGCTGGTGGCCATAATAAGGTGACCCCACTGTGTATAACCATGAAGGAGTTGTTCTATGCCAAATAAAAATAAGTTCAAAGTGTACAAATGTAAAACAAAAAAAATCTTCCTATTTCAGTGGCGTAGTATGGGGGGCTGAGGGTGTGGTTGCTTCCGTTGCCAAACTGCAGGGGGAACTAGGCAGCAGGGTCACTTACTGGGTGGCCAGTCCAAAGAGGGCCACGGGAGCTATCCCCTCTATTGTGCCTCATAGGCCTCAGGCAATTAGGCCTGAAGCCTATACGGCAGTAGAATGGCACAGGAGATCGCAATGACATCACCATGACCTCCTGCACTGGGTCTCACAAAATGACTTGATGACATGGTACAGGAAGGCATGATATTATATATCCTCATAATACAGAGGGGGCATTATACAAACATACTAATAATATAGAGGTGGCCATTATATATCCTAATAATACAGAGGGGGCCATTATATATCCTAATAATACTAATAATACAAAGGAGTTCATTATATATCCTAATCATACAGAGGGGGCATATAGATTATCACTCGCTACTCACACACTACGGGGGGTTGTCTTTTATGTAGTGTCACTACAGGGGGCATTATAATACATGGTACACTACAGAGGGTCATTATAAAACTATATGGGGGTACTGCAGCGGGTCATTATAAATACTTGGACCACTATAGGAGGCATTATACTGAAGACACTATAGGGGACTTTATTACTACTGTAGGCTTTCTAGGGGTACCTTATTGAGGGGCATTATTAATACTGGGGGAACTATAGGTAGCATTTTGGGGTTCACTGGCTGTGGTCTGGACGGTGACCTTAGTACTTGCAATATTGCTAGTACCATTTAACAACCTCTGTACCAAGCCAATGACTTTTCATTTATAGGCTTCATAGTATAAAGCATTTATCCAGTTATGGATAACGATGACCTCTCGTCTAACAGATGATCGGCAGAAGTCCCGGATGTCAGACCCCCGTCGGTCTGTTATTATCCTGAGGATAGATCATCAATATTAATTATCCCATGCCTCATCATCCGAGATTCAGAATGTGGGTAGAAGTATAATCAGCAACAGAAGACGTCTGGCCAGTAGTAGCAGTAGGCAACAGCTCCCCATGGCTTCTGATCGGCACTATTAGTATTGACTTCATGGCTCAAACCCATGCTCAGTCACAGTACGATGATGTGGATGTTACCGCTGAGTCTGAAACTGTCCTCTGAAGCCTGGGGTAACAGCATCCTCCTGTGCGTCTTCTCCTTGCAAACCCAGAGAAGCCTTTTATTGCATCCTCTCTGTCTTCACAAAATCCCATGCGCTATGGAAGATACTCAAGAGAGTCTTTCTGTTGATGACTTGTGTGAGAAGTGTCAGCATTTGGACAGCTATTAAGAGGAAGTTAAGGCGAAGGCAGTGGACCCTATACATAGCTTTGTTGGTGATGGTGATGGTACTAATGGCACTTGTAGCCAGGGTAGTGTCGGTAGGGGCAGTGGTAGTGATAGTAGCACTCAGGGCAAATACAAAGCAGAAAATTGGGAAGGGGGCCAAGATGCTCACAATGTGATATTGCAGTCTGATAAAAGTTACATGGATGGTGCGACCTATGATGATGATGTATGATGTGTATTGGGCAGGACCTGGGAGGAAATTCGAGGTGCTAAGGAGATGGAGGAGATGTTAGAGGAGAAGGGTTGTGGCTGTGACGGAAACAAAGAGTGGAACAAATGTACGTCCAAAACCTCTAAAAGAACTGGCAGGGCTAGGTCTGCTTCGATTGTAGTCAGCTCTAGAATTGGTTATGCTTCTGATACTATGGATGCATGCTCAAAAAGTGCCAGAGCTAAACAAAGCTTGGTTGCCACTCACTCTGTGCAAATATCTACCGTATGACTTTTTTTCTCCACAAGACTGGCACACAAAAGACGTAGGCATTCAAACACAAACATAGGTACCATGGGTTTGTTGCAGCACATGAGGCGGTATCCTCAGGTTCTGTGTAAAAAATTGAACTGTCCAGCATTCCGAATCATAACAAGTCTGTTTTCCTTCTCCCGGTTTTCTTTGTATCCCCAAGGAGTGCAGTGTCTTTGCCATTTTAAGCTACTTCTTCAGCTCAGATTCTTCCTCCCCTCTCCTTGTCCTCTGCTCCATTGTGACATATCCTTAAAGACATATGTGGCCATGAGAAAACTATTTGCAACCAGCAATTAACTTGTGTGCAAGCTAAATTCCCATCTGGCTTAGTTGCTGGCGATGCAGTTGCTGCCATACCACTTATAGTTGTAGTAAATGTGGCACAGTTCCGCACCTTCATCCAAACTTGAGTCTGTTCTATAATATTACTACTTCTATCCATTTTTAAAATGAAGTTCAGTTCCACACACATGAGGTGACATCATGAGACCCACTGAGAAAACTGAATTGGCCAGCAAGTCTATCCTTCTTCTCCAGTCTTCTTTGTGGCATCCAGGCCACATCCACAATTAGTATAGTGTCCTTGTCATCATCCTCATTCAGACTCCCAATTCTCTGCTTTGTCATCAGTCATCAATAGAGATGAGCGAGCACTAAAATGCTCGGGTGCTCGTTATTCGAGTCGAACTTTTCCCGATGCTCGGGTGCTCGTTTCGAGTAACGAACTCCATTGAAGTCAATGGGAGACTCGAGCATTTTTTGCAGGGGACCAAGGCTCTGCCTAGGGAAGGCTGGGTGAAAACCTGGAAACCTCAGAAAATGATGGAAACACCACGGAAATGGACAGGAAACAGCAGGGGCAGCATGCATGGATGCCTCTGAGGCTGCCTAATCCCACCATTACCCCAAATTCTCAGGCAACAGCCTGGTGGTTACCCTCATGGCAATTGTGCTCACCCAGACAAAGAAAGGTGAGGCACATGCCCATCACATGTTAGGGAAGCACCCAACTAGGTGCAACGAAGGTCCATCACCGCCAATTTTCAGGGACATGGTAATGGTGACCCACTTAAAAATGCTGCCTGACAACCTGGTGGTGAACCCCTGATTGTCTGTCTTTCAATAAGATTGCAGTGTAAAGCATGGTGGTGAGCCTCAGTATGACTTTTTAGATGGAGATGTGCTACCCCAGAACGTTCTCTGCCCCAATTCGCAAGACCTTTTGCAGTCTCCGTGTGCTGACAGTGGGGATTTACCAGTGTTGTCTGAGGAGGTGGTGGACAATGGCGAGACACAGGTGTTTAATACCGTATATGGCAGCTATCCGGAAAAATAGTTTGGAAAGAGAGAAAGATAGAAAAAAGACGTAAATTGTTTGGAGAGAGGGCCTGTAGGTGGACCTCCGGAAAAATTGTTTGGAGAGAGGGCCTGTAGGTGGACCTCCGAAAATTGTTTGGAGAGAGGGCCTGTAGGTGGACCTCCGGAAAAATTGTTTGGAGAGAGGGCCTGTAGGTGGACCTCCGGAAAAATTGTTTGGAGAGAGGGTCTGTAGGTGGACCTCCGGAAAAATTGCTTGGAGAGAGGGCCTGTAGGTGGACCACCGGAAAAATTGTTTGGAGAGAGGGCCTGTAGGTGGACCTCTGGAAAAAATTGTTTGAAGAGAGGGCCTGTAGGGGGCCCTCCTGAAAAATTGTGGTAAAAGAGTGCCAGTTGGACCTCTAAAAAATGGCTTTGTTTGGTCAGCGTTAGGCAAAGACGACATGGAGAAGGAGGAGTAGGAGGAGTAGAGAAGAGGAATCGGATACATAAGTAATGTTAATCTTTAGCTGCTTTCCGCCGGAGGAGATTTGAATTTCGGTGAAATCCAGGCTTTGTTCATTTTAATAAGCGACAGCCTGTCAGCGCTGTCAGTTGACAGGCGTGTACGCTTTTCGGTGATGACGCCACCAGCTGCACTGAATACCCGCTCTGACAGCAAAGCTAGCGGCAGGGCAGGCCAGCACCTCCAAGGCGTACAGCGCCAGTTCAGGCCACGTGTCCAGCTTTGAAACCCAGTAGTTGTATGGAGCAGAGTGATCACGCAGGATGTTGGTATGGTCAGCTAGGTACTCCCTCACCATCTTTCTGTACAGCTCCCCCCTACTCTGCCTAGACTGGGGACAGGTGACAGTGTCTTGCTGGGGTGACATAAAACTGGCAAAGGCCTTGGAGAGCGTTCCCATGCCAGTGCTGGACAAGCTGCCTACTCGCCTCCTCTCCCCCACTACTTGGCCCACAGAACAATGCCCTCTGCCGCTAGCGACGTCAGATGGGAAGGATTGCTTCAGCTTGTGCACTAGGGCCTGTTGATATCTATTCACTCTCATACTCCTTTCCTCTGCAGGGATGAGAGTGGAAAGGTTCTGCTTGTACCGTGGGTCCAGGAGAGTGAACACCCAGTAATCGGTGTCTGGGTGTCTGCCATGTGCGCCAGAGTCCCAACACGTAAGAATGCCCTCGCCTCACTGCCCTGACTCTCCATTTCCTCCTCCTCCTCCTCCTCCTCCTCCTCCAAGTCCTCCTCTTCAGCCCATACACGCTCAAGAGTTAAGGACCGAGCACTGGTACCCTCTACTGTCTCGCCGACATTCTCCTCCTCTTCTTCCTCATCCTCCTCCCCCTCCTCTAATACGCGCTGAGAAACAGACCAGAGGGTGCTCTGGCTATCAAGCGACGTATCTTCCTCCACCCTCTCTTGTGACAAGCGCAAAGCATCCGACTTCATGCTGAGCAGTGAATTTTTCAACAGGCAAAGCAGCGGGATGGTGAGGCTGATAATGGCGGCATCCCCGCTGACCATCTGTGTTGACTCCTCAAAGTTGCTCAACACCTGGCAGATATCAGACATCCACGTCCACTCCTCATTGTAGACTTGAGGAATCTGAGTGACCTGACTACCAGTTCTGGTGGAAGTTGACATCTGGCAGACTACAATGGCTCTGCGCTGCTGGTAAACTCTGGATAACATGTTTAATGTCGAATTCCATCTTGTGGGCATGTCGCACAACAGTCGGTGAGTGGGCAGTTGTAGGCGGCGCTGTGCTGCCCTGAGAGTGGCAGCATCTGTGGTCGACTTGTGGAAATGCTCACAGATGTGGCGCACCTTGGTGAGCAAATCAGACAGATTGGGGTATGTCTTGAGGAACCGCTGAACTATTAGATTGAACACGTGGGCCAGGCATGGCACATGTGTCAGTCTGCCGAGTTGCAGAGCCGCCACCAGGTTACGCCCGTCACACACAACCATGCCTGGCTTGAGGTTCAGCGGTGCCAGCCACAGATCGGTCTGCGCCGTGATGCCCTGTAACAGCTCTTGGGCGGTGTGCCTTTTGTCACCTAAGCTCAGCAGTTTGAGCACCGCCTGCTGGCGCTTACCCACGGCACTGCTGCTGCGCCTAGAGCTACCGACTGAAGGCGCCGTGCCCACGGATGGTAATTCGGAGGAGGAGGTGGAGGAGGGGACGAAGGAGGGGTCGGAGGAGGAGGCATAGTACGTCTGAGAGACTGTGACCGATGTAGGCCCCGCAATCCTCGGTGTGGGCAGTACATGAGCGGCCCCAGGGTCAGTCTCAGTCCCAGCCTCCACCAAGTTAACCCAATGTGCCGTCAGTGAGATATAGTGTCCCTGCCCGGCAGCACTTGTCCACTTGTCCGTGGTTAGGTGGACCTTCTCAGAAACAGCGTTGGTCAGGGCACGGATGATGTTCTCTGACATGTGCTGGTGTAGGGCTGGGACGGCACATCGGGAAAAATAGTGGCGGCTGGGGACCGAATACCGAGGGGCAGCCACCGCCATGAGATTGCGAAAGGCCTCGGTCTCTACCAGCCTATAGGGCAGCATCTCCAGGCTCTGTAGTCTGTAGTTCAGATGAGAGATCTACTAGTCTCGTTTTAAGCGTTTGGGTTATTCCATAGTATGACAAAAAAAGGGATATATCTACCCCTGTCTTTTGCCTAAATTCTGTAAAAGTATAGTACCTTTTCCTATCATTATCCCAGAAGTCTGCAATTGATTTTGCACCTCTCCATCTGCCCAAAGATTCTGAAAATTGTGAGGATAGCTGAAGAGGATCTAGATATTTGGAACATTGCCATGATAACCCAAATTGTTTTCGCACCGCTTTCCAGGTGGCATATGTATCTTTAAACAATAAGCTGTGTTTGGCCACTACAGGTAATTTTGAATATGTCATATGCAATAGGGTAGCTAAGTGCCAAGGGTGAACTAGCTCCTTTTCCAGATCTACATTAGAGTGCCAACTCGTCCCGTTTATCCAATCTATGCAATGACGCATCAGGCTTGCCAGATTATACATACGCAAATCTGGGAGATTCAGCCCTCCCTGCAACTTAGTTACTTTTAAAGAATCTAGCGAAATACGCGGGCGTTTCCCTTTCCATAGAAACAAGCGGAAAGCTTGGTCTATACAGGTTAGGTCCGAATGTTTTATTAGTAAAGGTATAGTTTGTAGCATATAGAAAAGTTTAGGTATGCCCATCATTTTTAACATTTGACATCTACCCATTAAAGATAACGGTAGGTTCATCCAGCCTTGGATATTTTTAACTACTTTTTTAATCAAAGGAGGGTAATTTAAAGCATAACTTGAGCTAGGCGTCTTCCCTATCATGATGCCCAAATATTTTATGGACTCCTTGGCCATTATGACCGGTAGGTCATATACAGTTGTATGATTTCGTTGACTAGAGGGTGTGAGGTCTAATAATTCACTCTTTGACTTATTGACCTTAAATCCTGAGAAGGCTCCAAATTTATCAATTAGTCGGAATATTCCCGGTATCTGCGTTGTAAAATCCGACATAAAGAGTATGATGTCATCAGCAAACATCGCATGTCTCACTTCTGTCCTGCCTACTTTGATTCCTTGAAAACCTGCCTCCTCATCCAGGGCTCGGGATAGCGGCTCCAACGCCAAATTAAACAATAAAGGCGATAAAGGGCAGCCTTGCCTCATCCCTTTTTGCAAGGCAAAAGGTTTAGAAATAAAGCCTGGGGTACATATCCTAGTATATGGATTATTATATAGTGTCTGTATATAGTTGCGAAAGGGACCTTTCAGACCGATATGATCCAAAACCTCTTCCAGCCAGCTCCAGCAGACGTTGTCAAACGCTTTTTCAGCGTCAATAGTGAGTATGCCTGGTCTAGGATGGGATCTCGGATACATATTTATAATATCTAACACCGCTAGGACCTTACGCATATTATATACTGCATTCCTACCTTTCACAAAGCCAACTTGGTTATAGGAAATAAGTCTGGGTAACACTGTTGCCAATCTATCTGCTAAAATTTTTGATATTATCTTTATATCAACATTAATTAACGAAATTGGCCTGTATGAAGATGGTAGTAGAGGGTCTTTACCTGGTTTAGGTAAAACTTTAATGTAAGCTGTATTGACAACCTCCGGTATTCCTTTTTTTGCCAAATACCCATTATATAAGGATACTAATGTGGGACACACTTTGTCTTGAAGTATTTTAAAGAATTCCCCAGTATAACCGTCAGGACCTGGAGCCTTCCCCAAAGATAGTCCCTTAATGGCGTTGCTTACGTCTTCAATTGTTATGGGTGCATTCAATTGGTCTAGTTCTTCCTGATTTATATGCTGCATTTTAAGTGTATGTAGCCAAGGTTTCGCCCCCTCCAGATCTCTCGCCTCTTCTGAGTAGAGTTGTGAATAGAAATTGTGCAACAAACTATTGATCATTGCCGGATCATGGTGTATTGATCCCTTAGGATCTTTTAGTGCTGCAATCGGTGGATTATATGCGTGTCCCTTCGCCATCCTCGCTAATAATTTCCCCGCCTTATTACCAAATTTATAGTAGTATGCTTCCAGATGGGAATGCTTCAGACTTTCATTTTCTTTAAGGTAGTTTTCATACCTTTGTTTGGCTTCAATCCAACCAGCTTTATGTTGTATGGTGGGATTCAAGCCGTATGTTGTGTAAGCAGTATGTAAGTCTCGACTATACTGATGCAACTTTTGTGTCGTTTCCTTTTTTTGAAAAGACATATATGACATTATTTGTCCTCTAAGGACTGCTTTCCCGGTGTCCCATAATAACTGTTGATCATTGGTTTCCTGATTGTTCAGGAGATATTCTTGTCACCAATGGTTTAGCAATTCTCGGAAGGACTCACTTTTCCCCATATTGGCTGGAAATCTCCATATAATGTCTGTGCCCTTAGGCATGTTATCTTTAACATCTAAAATGACTGGAGCATGATCTGTGATTATCAACTCTCCTATTTTCACGGAGCGAATCCTATTAATAAATTGTCTAGATGAGCAGATGTAATCTATTCTGGACCACGTATCATGAGCGTGCGAGTAAAAGGTATATTCTCTACCCTCTGGGTTGTAGATTCTCCAGATATCGAACATATCCATTGACTGCAATGCATGATACAATTTGGATTCCCCTTTTACCTGTGTTCTCTTATTAGTACTATTATGTGATCTGTCCGCTTTGAGATTTACAACCATATTAAAATCTCCTGCTAAGATTTTATGGGGAGTGTCATCCATATTAAATTTTGTTACCAAAAATCGGTCAAAATCAGTAGCAGTTGTATTCGGGCCGTAGATATTGTGGATACTTATTATTTCGTTGTTGATTTTCACTTTTGCATGATGCCATCTACCTGCTCTATCCCCCTCCATATGTAACACTTCTTGGATCAACCCTCTTCTGATCAGAGTTAAGACTCCCGCTTTCCTATCAACTGCCTCTGATCCATACACCTCCCCTACCCATAACTTTCTCATTCTAGGAAAGTCACTTTCCCTTAGGTGCGTCTCCTGTAGTAAAGCTATATCCACCTTTAAGCGTTTTAAGTGCCTCAATATCATCATCCTTTTCTGCGGTGTTCGAAGCCCCTTTACATTCCATGTTACTATTTTCATAGTTTAACTACATTTGGTGCGATATTATATTCACAAATATATGGTAAGCACATGGAGTTCACACTGGTAGCACAGATTCCCAAATTATTCCCCAAACAGGAAGATAAAAATAGAAACAAATACAAAAACAAACACAAACAACTTGCACATTCTGGGAGGGTAAACAACTCATCAAACCCACCCAGAAATTCGAGCAACTGTACCTCACTTTTTTCCATCGTGTACAATCTCGTTTTTTTTTACGACCTCCACTTCTTCCCACCACCTGTCTAATAATGTCGCCTAAAACAACATACATGAACAATGGCCAATATGAAAATATTTCTACCATGGCGTCTGCATGTATAGATCACTTTCTGAATTCAAATATATGACTTATAAGCTATAATAGTAATAATCGTCCATAGATTGGATTAGTAGTAAACATCTTCGTTGTAGTGAACAGTACGTCTTAATAAAGAGATGATGTAAAACAGATCTTCTCGGATAATAAGTATGATAAGGTCACTGGAAAGACTACTAAAAGGTGTCATGAACCTATACGTCAGACAAAGTTCCTTCTTCACGTTTTAAGATGCTTGCGGTGCTCCTTACTGTTCACGTCTCCATGCACGGTCACCAAAGCATACTTCCCGCGCGTCCGTTGCGCTAGTGGTGGAGATTTGGCGCCACTTCCCTCTCCTTCTTGTTCTAAAATGGCCGCCGCTTCTTTCGGGGTCTGATACGTTGTGATGCTGCCATCTTCATTAAATACTCTCAGGGTGGCTGGGTAAATAAGAGCAAATCTCTGCCCTCTGTTGAACAGCTCAGAACAGACTGCTGAAAATGCTCGGCGACGTTTCAAAACGTCTGCTGAGAAGTCATTGAAAAGTAAGATCTTATGTCCCCTTAGTTTGGTGTCTGATTTTTTCTTCTTGTAGACTCTCAAAAGTTCAGCCTTGTCTGCGTAATTCAAATACTTGACAATTACTTGTCTTGGTCTTTGAGACAGAGCACCCCCGTCTTTATCTTTATTATGCCGGTCTCTCGGGGCTCTCAGATCGGGGCCCACTCTATGTGCGCGTTCCACCACACAACTCATCTCCAGCCCTAGTGCCTCTGGTAATTCTTTCTCACATAATGTGATAAGTTCTTGTACAGGGATATGTTCAGGGAGACCAATGATTCTCAGATTACTACGTCTCGATCTGTTTTCCAGATCATCTATTTTTTCCCCCAACCTCCTGATCTCACCTTCCGCTGAAGTCAGCTTTGGTTTGCAGTACTCCAGCTCCTTCATCAGGGTATCACAGTTAGACTCCAAGTCATCTAGCTGTTGTGTATTATGAGCCACCTCTGCTTGAAGTAGTTGAAAAGAGTGGGCTATTGTAGTAGATAAAGATTCCTGTAAATCAGGTAGAATGCGCGATGCCACCTCCAGCGCTAGTTTTTTGTAATCTATTACCGGATTATCAAACTGTTCATCCTTGTCCCCTCCTGTTAGGCACGCCATAGGTATCTGGCTCTCCTCCGCAGAGCTCGCTGCTTCCTTCTCCGCCATGACAGGTGAGTCCTCTTGCTGCGTCAGAGGCTTTTGAGGGCCTTTGTTCTTATTTCTGCTCCCCATATTTGTAACAAAACGGTCCATATACCTCCCGGACCACTCTGCTCTCGGACCTCTGATAATTGAGGGTGTGTAAAACCCCGAAAAATGTGGGGGAGCGTTATATCTTAGGTGGGCTGTGCGGAGCGCTTACTCCCTGCTGCCGTCCACGATGGCGCCGGAACCGGAAGTTCTATCTGCATTTATTTCGGGATTACATGATGAGTTAGGAAATTTGAGTTAAGAGTTTGAGTGTTGGCTCTGCTATATCTGTAGCTTTCAACAGTAGGGAAATTGGGCTTGATACTGCTGACCTTGCCCACAATTTAACCACTTCCAGTCTGCCCATTGACTATAAACGTCCTGGTAGTGGATCTCTATCTCTGAATGGACTGTCAGGGCTGGGATACACAGATAAGGGGTAAGTGATCCCTAAGCTTAATCCCAACCCCTTTCCCTGCCTATTGCCCGCTCAGGCTAACACCTGAGCCGACAACCTGAAGACTGGAAATACACTAACAAAAGTGCGGGGGATGGGAAGACAAACAAGACAAACAAACAAGAACCAAATGGGTAGTCAGGTAGCCGCGTCAAAACCAGGAGAGTACGTCAGGAACAAAATCAGCAAGCAGAGAGAAGTAGTCAAAAACACGCCAAGGGTCAAAGAACATAAAGAGTCTAAACTGCAGAGCAAAAATGTCAAACCAGGTAGTAGCAAGAAAACTCCAAACACTGGCAGCTAGGTCAAAGTTAGAGGGCCTTAAATACCTAGCAGACCCCACCCAACCAGCTGACTGGGAGGAGAAGCAAGGAACAAAAACTTAACTCATGAGATACCAATGAACAGAAAATAAACAGACACTATATTGCTCGCGTTTTCCGGCGACCAGTAACAGGCCGCGAGCGAGAATGCGCACCAGCCACGTCCCTGGCACTTCTGACCGTTGCGCGCATCCCCTGCCTGGGACGCGCATCCACAGCCAGAGACCGCCCGCTGGAGGAGGAGCCTGCCGAAATAGCGGACGAAGTCTGACCCCGGGCAACCACCTCACCACCAGAGTCAGGAGCAGGACCAGCAGAATGGGTGCAATGACTGCCGGTCCTGACATGGACGTTTTAAAATGTCCTTGAGCTTTGCCCCCTGTGTGCAGCACCTGTACATAGAAGCTCCATGACTCAGCTGCCTCCTGACAGCCAAGAACATGGAGCTTTAACCTGAGACCTTTTTTCCTGGTCTCCAGGCTTTTGATCACTCTGACAAGCTGTCAAAGCCATAACAAATGCTTGTACTATCTCCCTCTCATTACTGCCGGTCACAGAGCAGTTTACAACCACATATGGGGTGTTTCTGCAAACTTCAGAATCAGGAAAATAAATATTCAGGTTTGATTTGCGGTTTACCCTTGCTATCTTATAGGAAAAATGAATTAAAAATTGAAAATCTGCAAAAAATATATATTTATTTTTAAATTTCACCTTCCTTCTGTTTTAATTCCTGTGGGAAATCTAAAGGGTTAACAAACTTTGTAAAAATCAGTTTGGATTACATTGGGGGCTGTAGTTTCTAAAATATGCTCATTTATGGGAGGTTTCTATTATTTAAGCCCCTCAAAGTCACTTTAGAACTGCAAAGGTCGTTTAAAATTAACTATTGGAAATTTTCATGAAAATCTTAAAACTTACATCTAAAATTTGAAGCCTTCTAACGTCCTCAAAAAATAAAATTACATTTCCAAAATTATGCCAACATAAAGTGGACATATGGTGAATGTTCATTAATAACAATTTTATTAGATATCCCTATGTAACTTAAAAGCAGAGAAATTAATATTTAAAAAATTGTGATTTTTTTCAAAATTTTTAGTAAATTTTGGATTTTGTATAAATAAAGGTAAAATATAGTGACTCAAATTTACCATTAACACAAAGTACAATGTGTCACAAGAAAACAATCTATGAATGGCTTGGTTAAGTAAAAGCGTTCCAAAGTTATTACCACATGAAGTGACACATGTCAGATTTGCAAAATTAGGCCTGGTCAGGAAGGGGGTAAATGGCCCGGATGGGAAGAGGTTAACATTGGGCTACTGGGCTGACAAGATGCTATTTTAGCAATAACCCCTCAATGTTCCTGCTGTAGCAGTACTTTGGGTTCTTTACTGTGGCAGGGAGCATAGGGTTAAGGCAGGACTTTACTCACAGCTGCCTCATTTGCTGTTGGGTTCTACCAGTATCCTAGCGTTAACCCTTTGCTCAATATATGGATCCATGATTTTCATATGAGACAGATCCTAGGTACATCCTACCTATGAATACACTGTGATTGACTAATTCTGGACCCATTGCACTTTCCAATCTACAGGATGTCCAAGGGGCCATCTGGCTCCATTGGAAAGACCAACTCCAAGAGTTTTTCACATTGTCCTGTTCAGGGTTTCCTGTTTCACAAGGTTGCCTGATTTTTCCCACACTGGGATATCTTGTCCCTACTTTTACTATATTTATTTAGCTGCCTTTTTTAAAATTATAAGATTAAAGGTTAAGTTTTAACGCAGCACATCTCAGTGATCCATCAGATAGGATCTCCACCACAACCACCAGAGAAGGTAAAGAAGTTACAGAAACAAATATGGTCCTGCTAAGAGAGTTGCATGGCAAGAGCTAATGTATTCTATGCCTTGGGTCTTATGCACATGAATGGGAAAAATGGCTGTGTGATGGCTGTTTAATAAACAGTCGACGCAGCCATATTTACAACAAATCGCGTTTTTCAATAGCCATTGAATAGTGACTGTTAAAAAAAACAGACGGACAGGCAGATCCCCTCACAGTCAGATGGACCACATTGAAATCAGTGGTCCAATTTTTATCAGCTGTTTAGACAGGTGTGAAACTGTCTAAACACTTTATAAAAAAGGGCCATTCGGGGGTTAAAGTAATGTTGGCACTAGAGGGGTGAGGGGAAATCAGAGGCAATATATATATATATATATATATATATATATATAAAAATACAAAAAACAGCACAAGTCAATCAAGCAAGCGGGTGCAATCCCTCCAGGCTTAGGAAAATATGCCCACTGGATATAAAGGACAAAAGCGAGGCAGCACTCCAATAAAGTGAAAAAGTAGTGGACTCTTTATTCCCAGGATGCAACGTTTCGGCTTACTCCATGAAGCCTTTCTCAAGTAATGCTTGAGAAAGGCTTCATGGAGTAAGCCGAAATGTTGCATCCTGGGAATAAAGAGTCCACTACTTTTTCACTTTATTAGAGTGCTGCCTCGCTTTTGTCATATATATATATATATATATATATATATATATATATATATACACGTAGCAACTGGGGGCTAATATCTGTACTGGAGCAAAACCTAAGGGCAATTATAACTACTGGGGAATTAGAGGGGGCAATTATCTATACTGGGGGCACAACTCTGGGCCATTATAACTGCCGAGGGCACAAAGGGACACATTATTTACTACTACTATATTGCAGTACTATATATATTGAGGGCAGTGCAGGGGTTTTAAACTACAAACCCAATTAAATGCATCCATTAAATGCATGGCTATTAAAAATGGACTCGAAATGTCCATTAAAAATGGATAAACGGCCTGAAAATGTGTGCACACACAGTCTGTGTCCGTTTTTAACTGCCTTTTTTGTGCATGTAGCCTTAGTATTTTTAATGTTTTGAATCCTAAAGTAATTTCTTTGGAGGGTGAAATGGAGTTTAGGACCTTTTAGTGGCTGTTTCCAGATCATGACTCTTTATTAGTAATATGTCTGACCTAACAGCTATTTCATCCTATTAGACCTTTTTTCTGTTGCAGCCTTTCAGTCAGTGACCTTCAAGCAGCTGTTTGACCAGATTGCACTTTTGTCACTTTTACATGCTATTTGCATTGTTGCTGTACAGATGCATTTGCATTCTAATGGTTTTACAGTTTGAAAAGAAAAATCCATTCATGGTGAGCAGCAGTTTTCTTGTAGCTGATCACAGTTCGATCACTTCAGAGTGTCTAGTAAGTTAGCACTGATAAAATACAACAACATTTTGCACACTACAGTCAGAGGTAGCTGGAAAGATCTGCTTTAGGCTGTTTTCCATTATATAAAACATTTTGGTTGAGAGTCTAGGAAGGGGGGCTTAGTACAGCTCTTTTCACCTGAGGCTTCACGCTTGATTAGTAGAAGGCCCGAACCATGGTGACAAATCAGTAGAAGGTCAGGTGAAAGGTAAGGTCTAAAGCTGCCCATATATCTTGAAGCATTCTGCTTTTTTCCAACTCCTCATCTACATACATGCTTGGCTCAGAAGAGTACATATAATTGTTTCAATGGGGAAATAGGAGCTTTTGGACACCTTTGACAGAACAAAATGATTAGGCTTTGATGTTCAACACACCCATTCCTTCTATCCCCAACATCATCTGTTGGGAGGGAGAGTTAAGAGCTCTTAATACACATTTGATTGCTGGCACATCCTGCCCACAATGGTGTGTTTGGCTGAAATTATATGAATATATATGGGGGCCTCTAGAAACCCGTCCACTTTTGGAAGAATAGTCATGTTATCAAAACTTAACCGTGAATGTCAAGGCTCCATTTTACACTAATTTCTGATACATAGGAACACATTGTTTGCTGCTCTCACTCTGGTGTGCCCAGCATGTTCATGTATTCAACTGAATGACCTGCATGTACAGATTTGTCAATCCACAGGATATGTGATGTTTCTGATTTGCGGAGGTCCAACCGCCGGGGTCTCCAGTGATCTCATGTTCCCCCATTTGATTGGAATGGTAGTCAGACATGTGCTATCAACTCTATGCTTCTGCTGGTGATAGCCAAGTACAAGAACTCATCTATCTTTAGAAATCCCATTGAGTCAAATAGAGAGGCAGTGAATATTCATGACTACTGCTTGTTTCGTGGGGGCCCGAGTGGTTGAAACCATGTAGGTCCGACACATCCTCTATTCTGTGGAAAGGGGATATATATTTGTCATGGGATAACCCCCTTTAAGAACTTTAATTTCTCATGATACAAATTCATTACATTATCATTATGTGCTAGCAACTCTCGACTGGCTTCAGTCACATGACAACTATTGGATGGCCTCAAGTAGACAAATATAGCATGTATGTTTTCCTACAAAGAAATGCAAAATTATATTTTTTCAAAGCTTTTCAAACAAGCTTTTAGTGGACAAGGCTTCCATACTTACTGAGTTCAATAGAACATACCCTATACAGAACTTGATTCCTCTGAGGCATATGGAGCTACAGTAGAGATATGGACCTTAACCCCTTCAACCCCGGGCCTGTTTTCACCTTCCTGACCAGACCATTTTTTGCAAATCTGACATGTGTCACTTTATGTGGTAATAACTTTGGAACGCTCTTACTTATCCAAGCCATTCTGAGATTGTTTTCTCGTCACATATTGTGCTTCACGACAGCAGTAAATTTGTGGAAAAATATTTCATTTTTATTTTTTTAAAAATACCAAATTTACCAAAAATGTTGAAAAATTAGCAAATTTCCAAATTTCAATTTCTCTACTTTCAAAATATATAGTAATACCTCCAAAAATAGTTATTATTTTACATTCCCCATATGTCTTCTTTATGTTGGCATCATTTTATAAATGTCATTTTACTTTTTTGGGATGTTAGAAGGCTTAGAAGTTTAGAAGCCATTTTTCAAATTTTCAACAAAATTTCCAAAACCATTTTTTAAGCACCAATTCAGATATAAAGTGATTTTGAGTGGCTTATGTAATGGAAACCACCCATAAATGACCCCATTTTAGAAACTACACCCCTCAAATTATAAAAAACTTCTGTTACAAACTTTGTTAACCCTTGAGGTGTTCCACAAGAATTAATGGAAAATGGAGGTGAAATTTAAAATTTCACTTTTTTGGTAGATTATTCATGTTAATAATTTTTTTCTTGCAAAACAGCAAAGGTTAACAGCAAACTAAACCTCAATATACATTGCTCTGATTCTGCAGTTTACAGAAATACCCCATATGTGGTGGTAAACGTCTCTATGGGCATGTGGCAGTGGTCAGAAGGAAAGGAGCGCCATACGGATTTTGCTAGAATGGTTTTTAGGCACCATTTTGTAATTGAGAGACCCTGACGTACCCCTACAGTGGAAACCCTCAAAGAGTGACCCCATTTTGGAAACTACACCCTTCAAAGAATATATTAAGGGGGGTACTGGCCACTTTGACCCCTTAAGCGTTTTACGGAATTTGGAAACACTTGGCTGTGAAAATGAAAAGTTTCATTTCTTCCAATAAAATGTTGCTTTAGCCCCAAATTTTTCATTTTCACAAGGGGTAACAGGAGAAAAGCACCCCATAATTTGTTCCCCATTTTCTCCTAAGTACGGCAACACCCCATATGTGGTGGTAAACTGCTGTGGTGGCACATGGCAGGACTCAAAACAGAAGGAGTGCCATATGGATTTTGCAGCACAGATATTGATGGATTGGTTTGCGGGAGCCATTGTTTTTTTTTTTTTGAGTTATTGTCTTATGTGGGGGCTCATTTTTTGCGGGATGAGGTGACGTTTTCATTGGTACCATTTTTACACTTTTTGTGAGGCAAGGTGAAAAAAATGGCTGTTATGGCATAGTTTATAAAAAAATTTTTTTACAGCATTCACCTGGGGGGCAATCTCATGTAATATTTTTATAGAGCAGGTTGTTACGGATGCGGCGATACCCAATATGTCTAACATTTTTATTTTTGGAAAGTTTTATACATTAGATGCATTTTTGAACAGAATAAAATCTTTTTTTTGTGTTGCTATTTTCTGAGAGACATATTTTTTTTTTTTTTGGAAAGTTTTATACATTAGATGCATTTTTGAACAGAATAAAATCTTTTTTTGTGTTGCTATTTTCTGAGAGCCATATTTTTTTTTATTTTTTGGGCCATTGTCTCAGGTAGGGTCTACATTTCTGCGGGACGAGAAGACAGTTTGATTGGTACCATTTTGGGGTAAATACGCCTTTTTGATCGCCTGCTATTACACTTTTTGTAAGGGAAGGTGACCAAAAAAAGGCTGTTTGGGCACAGTTTTTTTTTTTACTGCGTTCACCTGGCGGGGTGGATCATGTGATATTTTTATAGAGCCGGTCGATACGGACGCGGCGATACCTAATATGTCTATTTTTACTTTTTTCGTTATTTTTTACATTTTTTTTATATTATTTTGTGAAAAGGACGCTTTTTTTTGGAATTTGAAACTTTTGTTTGTACAACTTTATTTTTTCGCTTTTTTTCACTTTCTTTTTTTTACACTTTTTTAACTTTTGGGGTCTGATCCCCTTTACAATGCATTACAATACTTCTGTATTGTAATGCATTGGCTGGAAGTGTATTACACACAGTAATACACTTCCAGCTTACTGCCCGTGAGATCCAGGGGGCTGAATCTCACAGGCTTCCGTAGATACCAGCCGGATGCCTAAGGAAGGCATCCGGCTGCTATCTAAGCCATCGGGTCCCCACCACAGCAGTGCGGGGACCCGATGGACACCCCTTCTGACCGCCCACACTCCACTACTCCACCTGAGTCCCACAAAATACTCCTTTCCGTCCTCGTCGTCTGCCAGGAAGCCAGACCCTCTCCCAACGGAAAACCACAGGACTGTTCCCTTTCAGCGTTCCAATGCAGGATCTCCCGAGACACAGCAGACGCTCCAGCAGCAACAGCCACAGCAGACGCACTTGCCGCCTGACAACGAAGAACCGCCTCACGATGCGCAGCTAACTCCACAGGCGGTAAGGAGAATAAGGGCAATGTAGGTGGGTTACTCGCCTTCAGTTCAGCGCGTGACACCCTAATGTCTGGAGCGGGCGGTGGTTCAGGGAACTTGTCCCCAAAGGCCATCTAGTTCCA
The DNA here is from genome assembly GCA_900303285.1 of Rhinella marina. NCBI lineage: Eukaryota > Metazoa > Chordata > Amphibia > Anura > Bufonidae > Rhinella > Rhinella marina. The sequence goes on along the minus strand of ONZH01019434.1, from coordinate 23,451 downwards.
GTTGGGACGCAGCTCTTTAGCCATGCTTGCTACTTGATTAGTGTTCAGCGCTGGTCTAAACTGGTTCAGAGGAAAATAGTTAGATCCCGGTGGGCCGGGCTGTTTTTTTCCAGTTCTGAGGGGGGCGTATCTTAACTTTCCTGCTCTTGCGGGGGCGTATCGTCATTTTCCCGCCTCACGCAGAATGCGTATATTTCATACGTTTCATACGTATTGTACGTATCGTTAGCGTTCAAAATTTTGCGAACATTTACGAATAATACGAAGCGAATCCAAAAAAATCTGGATTCGCTTTGAAGGAGAAAATTTGTAAGATTCGATATGAATCTACGAAGCGGTGAATAGATTCGCTCATCTCTAATCCCAACCCTCAGTTACATTTGAATGTGACTATCAAAGTACAAAAGGTTTAGATCCACTGCTATAGAGCTTAGACTGTGACCAGATATTCCACCTGATAGAGAGTAAACTTCTAAATGAGTCGTGAAAGCAAAATATAAATAAGATTTCTCATACTTGATGTTTTACAGTCGGTATTGATTGCAAAAGCTTTACAGATACTAAGTGCTCTTGAACCCTAGAGGATTGCATTTCGCCTGGGAAAGGCATCAATGGAGACATCAGTTTCTGGGTAAATGCAGAGTTACACAGACCAGAATCACTGCAGTATTAATAAGACATTGATTCTTTATGCTTGGAGACTCATGACTGTTTTGGTCATAAATAGTCATGATATTTAACAATGTACAAATATATAAAACGTTTCTCAATAACAGATTATACTGCATATAAATACTATGTCAAATGAATATATTGAAAGTCTGACACATTAATTTGCACTGTTTGATGCGCTATAATCCTTCTAGTATTATTTATAGTGAAGTAAATAAAGGGGTAAGATGAGAATGGATATGTATTCATTTTAATGGGAATTTGGGGGAGTTACTAGGAATTCAACATGACAAACTTGGGTGATTATGAATGCTTAAATGAATGCTGTAAATAAAGATGAGCGAAGTTTTGAAAAATTTGATTCAGCAACTTCACCGAAGTTTGCCAAGAAATTTGATTTGTTCTGAATTAATTTGGCACAAATCACTATAAATCAGGTATACCCAGGCCACTCTGTCTTAGCCTATAGTACTGTATAGACTATATATGGCACTGTATAGTCCGTCTTCATTGTTAATGGCCCTGCGGCACCTTTAAACAGGGGCTGTTGCTGGTATGAGTTTTGGCTAGTTAGGTGGGTGCACACTGTGCTTATTATTGCTGTTCTTGCCTGCAATCTCCTGCAGGTTATTTGACAGTAAACACAGAATATTAATTAGCTCTGGCATACCCACCTCTTCAACCCCAGCACTCTCCTTCCCTACATCATCTAATATTGATGAGAATATGTCATCAGGAACATCCAGCTCCTCTCTCTCTGCATCTTGCTGACTTTTGTGGGACATGGAGGCTTTGAAGAAAGATTTGGAAAAAGTAAAGCCAGCAAAAGATGGAGATGATCATCATTATGACCTGGTCCCCCTAAGGGGTGCAGACTGGATGGAATTGGTTGGTATGCTGGCAGTAGAATAATAGAGGCGTTCGTCTTATTGGTATTGAATTACATATCTTAGTTTATGGCTGTGTAGGAATAAGTAAATGTAGGAATAAATAAATAAAACTGATGCAGCATAAGTCTCCCTGAACTCTACCTGCAGTCTCCCTCTGCAATATTCTTCAATTAATCATTTTCAGCAACAATGTCCCTAGTGCATGAGTGCTTGCCATTTCTCTCCCTATGCTCAATTCACAGGACAATGGTGGAGACTGTGAAGGATGAGGGTTTTATAGGGCTGGGAAATCATAGGGGATGAGTGTGGGATCTATGGATTGGTTGGTTGCATGGCATTATGGGTGATCGTGTGTTCCCAGGCTTGACTCCTCTTCACTTAGTTTAATTTGGAACACGTGCAGCTGCTATTTTAGGAAAGCCTGATTCATTACCACGAAGTGCAAGAAAATTCGGATTCGTCGCAAAATTAAGTTTTTCTAAACTTCAGACCAAATTTCCCTTTTTGCTTCACTCAACACTAGCTATAAATATGTGGGCCTGTTATTTTTCTATTTTATGGGCAAAATGGTTATGCTGACATCACTTTTGATTTACAGTTAAAACTAAACTAAAACTGAAGATATACAGTAGGATGATTTATGAGAAATACTTTGGCATTGTAGCTTTGAGATTCTTGGCATCTTTTAATGGGTTCATCATCACAACCTCCTCTGGCAGAGAGTGATATAGTCTCACTGCTTTTACAGTAAGGAATCGTCTTCTGTGTTGATGTAGAAACCTTCGTTCCTCTAGATGTAGAGGATGTCTACTTGTCACAGTCCTGGGTATAAACAGATCATGGGAGTGATCTCTGCACTGACTTTCTATATTTATACATTGAAGATCTCCCCGCAGTCGTCTAAATAACCTTCATTTTTATAATCTTTCTGGGTACTGCAGTCCACCCCATTCCATTTATTTTAGTCTGAACTCATCTAATGTCTTTCTTCTGAATGGTTGCCCAACATTGTACACAATGCTACATGTGCGCTCTGACTAGTAATTTGTAATGTATTAGAACTATGGGGGTCATTTACTAAGATCGCTGGTCTCAATAACCCCATGTGCTGGCAGTGGATCAGCCAAAGTTATGAAGAGGTGTTGGCTTCTGAATAACTTCAGTGCATCCACTGCCAGTCTAAATCTACGCCAGCTAACTTGCTGACTTAAATTTAGACCATTTTCTTATGCCTGGCATTAGCAGGGAAAAGCCACAGATTGCAGTGAAAATAACCTTTGCTCGGCAATCTGCATCAGAAATATGCCAAAATGAATTTCTGTTAGTAAATGACCCCTATTGTTGAGCTGGTCTGTCTTGGATGGGATAAAGGTATTTTTCTAACATGAGAATTAGACATTTATGACTGATAATACATATTACATTGTTTCTTGGGGTCTCTTGTACTATTGATTTATGCAAAGTTGTCTGTAAATTTAGGGTCCTTTTACAGCTGCAGATGAAGCAGGCGATTGTCAGGAAGGAAGCATTCCTTTCTGGTAATCACCTGCTCATCTGCAGAAGAAACCGCTGCTACTACATGCAGCGATCTCCTCCTCAGAAAAATGAGGATTTTTAAACCTGCTAAATGATTCTGATTACTCGATGAATGAGCATTTGCTCGCTCATCGAGTAATCAGCAGCAGTATTACACTGCCAGTCCATCACTAATGAGTGTTCATATGAAGGCTTGTTAGCGATGATTTGAGCTATTATCTTTAGGTGTAATAGGGCCTTTAGTGACCATTTCAGTTTACTGTCAACTGAAATTTCTTTTTGGTTAAGGTGTGGAAATGAGACCATTTTTATGGACAGCTGTCCAGAAGTACTACTGCCATAGAGAAATAATGTTTCTACTTCTCTGAATAACCTCTATGGACAAGACAGTATAGAGAGACCAGATTGGGCCAGTTCCCACAGCTGTTTGATTCGTTCTCGCCAGAAGTTCATGGAGTAAAGGAACAGGGTATTTGCTGGGGAAAGGTCACAGCCATTTAGAAAATGAGACCATTTTAAACAAGTTTTTTGAAAAAAAATGGACATGGAGGCTTGACAAGACAGTAGACAGCAGAATGGGCCAGCTCTGCCCAATGTTCCAATTTGCCTGCCCAGAAGTCCATGGGGTCAGGGAACAGGTTACAGTGCCTTGCGAAAGTATTCGGCCCCCTGGAACTTTTTAACCTTTTGCCACATTTCAGGCTTCAAACAAAAAGATATAACATTTTAAATTTTTGTTGAAGAAACAACAACAAGTGGGTCACAATTGTGAAGTGGAACTAAATTTATTGGATCATTTAAACTTTTTTTGTAATAATAAAACTGAAAAGTGGGGCGTGCAAAATTATTCGGCCCCCTTGCATTAATACTTTGCTGCGCCACCTTTTGCTGCGATTACAGCTGCAAGTCGCTTGGGGTAGGTCTCTATCAGTTTTGCACATCTAGAGACTGAAATTCTTGCCCATTCTTCCTTGCAAAACAGCTCATGCTCTTTAAGGTTGGATGGAGAGCGTTTGTGAACAGCAGTTTTCAGCTCTTTCCACATATTTTCAATTGGATTCAGGTCTGGACTTTGACTTGGCCATTCTAAGACCTGGATACGTTTATTTTTGAACCATTCTATTGTAGATTTTGCTTTATGTTTGGGATCATTGTCTTGTTGGAAGATAAATCTCCGTCCTAGTCTCAGGTCTTTTGCAGACTCCAACAGGTTTTCATCCAGAATGGTCCTGTATTTGGCTCCATCCATCTACCCATCAATTTTAACCGTCTTCCTTGTCCCTGCTGATGAAAAGCAGGCCCAAACCATGATGCTGCCACCACCATGTTTGACAGTGGGGATGGTGTGTTCAGGGTGATGAGCTGTGTTGCTTTTACGCCAAACATATCGTTTTGCATTGTTTCCAAAAAGTTTGATTTTGGTTTAATCTGACAGCACCTTCTTCCACATGTTTGGTGTGTCTCCCAGGTGGCTTGTGGCAAACTGTAAACGAGACTTTTTATGGATATCTTTGAGAAATGGCTTTCTTCTTGCCACTCTTCCATAAAGGCCAGATTTGTGAAGTGTTCGACTGATTGTTGTCCTATGGACAGACTCTCCCACCTCAGCTGTAGATCTCTGAGTTTATCCAGAGTGATCATGGGCCTCTTGGCTGCATCTCTGATCAGTCTTCTCCTTGTTTGAGATAAAAGTTTAGAGGGACGGCCGGGTCTTGGTAGATTTGCAGTGGTCTAATACTCCTTCCATTTCAATATGATCGCTTGCACAGTGCTCCTTGGGATGTTTAAAGCTTGGGAAATCTTTTGGTTTCCAAATCCGGCTTTAAACTTCTCCACAACAGTATCATGGACCTGCCTGGTGTGTTCCTCGGTCTTCATGATGCTCTCTGTGCTTTAAACAGAACCCTGAGACTATCACAGAGCAGGTGCATTTATACAGAGACTTGATTACACACAGGTGGATTCTATTTATCTTCATCAGTCATTTAGGACAACATTGGATCATTCAGAGATCCTCAATGAACTTCTGGAGTGAGTTTTCTGAACTGAAAGTAAATGGGCCGAATAATTTTGCACGCCCCACTTTTCAGTTTTATTATTACAAAAAAAGTTTAAATGATCCAATAAATTTCGTTCCACTTCACAATTGTGACCCACTTGTTGTTGATTCTTCACCAAAAATTTAAAATGTTATATCTTTTTGTTTGAAGCCTGAAATGTGGCAAAAGGTCAGAAAGTTCCAGGGGGCCAAATACTTTCGCAATGCACTGTATGGGCTGGAGAAAAACTGCACCGCATTTCCATAACAAAAAGACAATTTTTACAAATTCCTGCCCTGACAAAAAGTCCAACTGATGGTATACAGAATTCAATTCATGCAGAAGACATGGAACTGCATCAATACAAGCACCTGGCCAAAAGTCCTGCCAGTGGTATATGGCATAAACTGTGATATATTACATTAATTACATTTTAAAAAAGAATTCAATTTTAGGGAAGATGCCAAACTTTACCACAATTACCACAACTTAGTTCTAGAGCAGCAACTGTACAGCCAGCACCTTTGCCAGGTGAAAGTTCAGCTTGCTCACAACCTGACTGAGGAGCACATAACTTTTTTTTTTGTTATATCTCAGTGATACAAATCCATTTCACACAGCAGTGTGGAACCATTCTGTGTGTCACAGTTCAGTACACTCACTACAATCCGTATTTTCTGTCCAGGTGACACTTACTGTACGTCACTTAATCCAACCGGGTCTTTTGCTCTCACGTGTATAGCTTGATCACAAAAATCTCTGTGCGACATTTGTCTGGGTCGCAGTCAAAATAGCCACCGTCAGCAGGGTGTGCGTTAGCTCTATGATAGTTTCTGCACATCACGTTCCAAAAAAAACAAAACTAAAAAAAAAATATATAAAAAAAAAAATATTTAAAAAAAAATAGTTTTTTGTTGTTTTAGCTCAGTGATACAAATCCATTTCACACAGCAGTGTGGAACCATTCTGTGTGTCACAGTTCAGTACACTCACTACAATCCGTATTTTCTGTCCAGGTGACACTTACTGTACGTCACTCAATCCAACCGGGTCTTTTGCTCTCACGTATATAGCTTGATCACAAAAATCTCTGTGCGACATTTGTCTGGGTCGCAGTCAAAATAGCCACCGTCAGCAGGGTGTGAGTTAGCTCTACGATAGTTTCTGCACGTCACGTTCCACAAAAAACAAAACTAAAAAAAAAATATATAAAAAAAAATATTTAAAAAAAAATAGTTTTTTTATTGTTTTAGCTCAGTGATACAAATCCATTTCACATAGTAGTGTGGAACCATTCTGTGTGTCACAGTTCAGTACACTCACTACAATCCGTATTTTCTGTCCAGATGACACTTTCTGTACGTCACTTAATCCAACCGGGTCTTTTGCTCTCACGTATATAGCTTGATCACAAAAATCTCTGTGCGACATTTGTCTGGGTCGCAGTCAAAATAGCCACCGTCAGCAGGGTGTGAGTTAGCTCTACAATAGTTTCTGCACGTCACGTTTCAAAAAAAACAAAACTAAAAAAAAAAATATATAAAAAAAATATTTAAATAAAAATAGTTTTTTTGTTGTTTTAGCTCAGTGATACAAATCCATTTCACACAGCAGTGTGGAACCATTCTGTGTGTCACAGTTCAGTACACTCACTACAATCCGTATTTTCTGTCCAGGTGACACTTTCTGTACGTCACTGAATTAAACCACACTGAACAAGTTTGTGGGTTTCAGTACAGCAGGCCTATTTATTTTTTATATAATACACTTTTATACAGAAAATGTTGAACCCCAGGGCTAAGGGTCGAGGACGAGGGCATGGGCGTGGGCATTCAATTACTGCAGGGGGCAGAGGCCGTGGTCCTGGGCAGGGTGAGACAGCACCTGCTGATGAGGGAGCAGGGGAACGCCGCAGAGCTACACTCCCTAGCTTCATGTCTCAACTTACAGGGACACGTGGTAGCGGACTGTTGAAACCACAACAGTGCGAACAGCTGATGTCGTGGATTGCGGACAATGCTTCAAGTAATTTGTCCACCAGTCAGTCTTCCACGCAGTCCACCCACGTTACCCAAGGGAGCACTCCTCTGGCTCCTCCACCTCAACCTCCTTCCCCCCAGTCTGCCCCTCCCAGGAAAATTTGGAATGCGATCCGGCATACTCTGAGGAACTGTTTTCTGGACCCTTCCCAGAGTCACAAACCACTTCTCAGGTTGCTGCTGACCTCGTTCCCGATGCCCAAGTTTTCCAACTGTCACAGTCTGTGGGTGATGATGATGATGATGACAATGTTGAGTTAGTGGAAGAAGTTGGTAAAGAGGTGTCGGACGATGAGGAGACACGGTTGTCAGACAGTGGTGAAGTTGCTGTCAGGGCAGGAAGTCCGAGGGGGGAGCAGACTGAGGAATTGGAGGATGACGAGGTGACTGACCCAAGCTGGGTTGATAAGCCGAGTGAAGACAGTGCTTCTAAAGGCGGAGGCGAGTGCTGCACCAGAACAGGTTGGAAGAGGCAGTGGTGTGGCCAGAGTGAGAAGCAGGGCCAGAGCTGGTGCATCAGCAGCAACTGTTTCACGTAGTGAAGCTCCCGTTGCGAGGCCTAGATGTTCGCAAGTCTGGAGGTTCTTTAAAGAAAGTGAGGATGACTGACGGACTGTGGTGTGCAACCTGTGCCACACCAGGATCAGCAGGGGTGCCACCACTACTAGCCTGACCACTACCAGCATGCACAGGCATATGAGTGCTAAACACCCCACTCAATGGAACCAAGGCCGTTCACCACCTCCTGCGGGTCACACCACTGCTCCTTCCCCTGTGTGACTCGCTGCCTCTGCTAGTCAACCCCCTGCCCAGGACCCCGGCACGAGCGCCTCCCGCCGGAAAACCACACCTTCGCCTCCACGATCCTCCACAGTGTCCACCAATGTGTCCCAGCGCAGCGTTCAGCTGTCTTTACAGCAGACGCTGGAGCGCAAGAGGAAATACAGTTCCACCCACCCAAATGCCCAAGCCCTCAACGTCCACATCTCCAAATTGCTGAGTTTGACTCTTTACTGAATAGACCAAATGAGAAACCAACCTTGACTCTCCTATATAAGGCACTGAGACAAGAAACCGTGAAACTGCATGAACAAAAAATTCTTAAAAAATGGAGAAAAGAATTGCCAATGTTGGAGAATCCTCTAGTAATACTGAAAGGATGGGAATTTGCTGTGCAGCTCGGTAGTCTGTGAGGTTTGGAGAGAAACACAGTACAGGATAATGCACAAGGCTATATATGGGTTCTTTGCACGAAAAGGTAACTCAGAGAAGTCTTCACAGTGTCCAAAATGTTCACAACATGACACAGATTTGTTTCATGGTCTGTGGGCTCGTGAATCGGTACAGAGATATTGGGATTTAGTTAGGAAAGATAGCCTGAACAGACTATTTCGTGATTTGGAATGGGATCCTCAGACGGTGCTACTTCATAATGCTCCAGGACAGAATCCTATTCCAAAAATAATTCATCTCTTTTTATTAGCAGCTAAAAGAAGCTTTTTAGCTTACTGGCTGAAGCCAGTATGTCCGAGCAGTGATGACGTACTGACACAGGTGAAGAGATGTATGTATATGGAATTAATAGAGACCAAGTTGGAGAAAACAAAACTCACGAAGAGTTTTTTTGACAAATGGAAATTGTTTATTGAATCATTCATGTCATCAGAGGAAATTCAATCAGTGATGGTTCATTTTACCAGCACAGAATGGTACCTTAAAAAAGACATAGCAGGAGACTTAGGTAAATTGAAAGTTACATAAGAGATACTTTCATAAATGTATGGTGATATGGTTAGAAAGTGATGTACAGTAGCTGAGGCACACTGGTAGGGGGGAGGGGGGAATTAGAGTTCAAAAAAAAAAAAAAAAAAGCAGATAAAAATCACCTTTGCTGTGTAGACTGGGCAAAATAAGCAGAGTCATGTCATTAAAGGGGGAAGGATTAAATGATAGATGACAACTATGTTGTGTTGCTGGATGCTAAACTAAGGCAGGTCATAACTGTATGTAGCTTCCCAATAAATAAAAGTGAGTTTATTATTTCATGTGGTAGAGAGGGAAGGATATAAATATTTTCCGTAACAAACATCTCTGACAAGAAGTATGGTAGGTCCATTATATTAGAAAAACCTGTATTGAGTTTCACTTTAATAAACCATTTATGACATTATTCATGTCTGTTCATTAAATAATAGCACATGGAAGGTAATACCAACTGGCTCTCTAGGCATCACTGTGTCCGTTCAGGCCCTGCGCCGGACAGAAAACAGGGAGTCTTAAAGTCGGACTGTCCAGCCTAAAACCGAACCTCTGGCTACCCTTGGCGCAGGCTGCTGTTAGGGTGGCCAGACGTCTGGTTTTAGCCAGATAGTCGTCTGGTTTTCTGGCTCACTGTTCTCCGTTCGGTTCAGTGCCTGGGGGACGCAGGGATGTCCACACTTTCAGTAGCTCACACTCAGCAGCGTTGTGCTGTCCGAGCGTGAGCTGCAGCAACTGACTGAAGCTTCTCTCACCCCCAGTCAGTCACTAGAGCCTGCATACATGGCTCCCTGTGGCTCACTGAGGGGGAGAGAACCATCGGGCTGTCCCTAGCTCACCTTCAGATCAGGAACTACTTCTTCTCCTCCGTGTCTTCATGGAGACGGGGCTGTGGCTTCATATTTAGAGGTGTGGCTTCAAAGAACCAGGGCGTGGCTTCACATTTGGGGGCATGGTCGGTGAGGTCCGGCTTTCTGGGGTAAAGTTAGTGGCCACCCTAGCTGCTGTGGAGGTCACAGTTAAAAGGGAGGGCACTGTGGATGTTACTGTTAAGGGGGCAGGCTGCCGTGGAGGTCACTGTTAAAGGGGCGGGCACTATGGAGGTCACTGTTAAGGGAGGAGGGGACTGTGGAGGTCTCTGTCAAGGGTGCCAGGAATGGTGGAGGTCAGTTAAGGGGACTGTAACCTATGGTCAGTTTTAAGGGGTGGGTGCTGTAGAGGTCACTGTCAAGGAGGTGAGGTGCTGTGGAACTCACTGTTAAAGGGGCAGGCTGCTGTGAAGGTCAAAGTTAAGGGGGTAGGCTGCTCTGGAGGTACCATTTTAAGGAGATGGGGCACTGTGGAGGGGTCATTGTTAAGGGGTGGGGGCTGTGGAGGTCACTGTTAAAGAGGCGGGGTGCTGTAGAGGTCACTCTTGATATATTTTAATGACACACATACAAACATTAAATGAAATAGATGAAATATACCCGGGCGAAGCCAGGTCCTTCTGCTAGAATTTTATATTAAAGAGAACCTGTTCAAATTATGACAAAAGAGTATTTCTAATATAGAAGTTATCATCTCATGTCATCAGCTCAGCAAAGAGCAGGTTCTCCATTCCATTCCACATACTGACACACTGTGATAAGTTTCCAGGATTATACTGAATGGTTTTTGCTACAAGATGAAAAGCGTTTTCGGGTAGGTTTCTTTTTTTACTCTTTCTTTTTTGTGTGTGTAACAAAATATAGTGCAGACAGAAGCTATGATAAGAGGTCTCTCATGCCCTTTCCCTCTCCTGTGATTTGCCTGGAGATCTACCCGCTTTTAGCATTGTCACAGCAATTCTGTGTCATTCATGCACTCTTGAGCAATCTGAACATTTGCTAGATGCAAAGGGCATTTTGTTAAATGGAAATATTTTAGAAGTTTGATTACATTTTTTGAACAATTTTACAAAGAACGACTAACTGTCCACTGCTGCTTAGATTATTGGTGCTGCAGTAGGTAATATGATCTATAATTAAAGTTGATGCAACAAAAGGAAATAACAAAATTAGACATTTTTAAATACTTAATCCGTAAGAGCTTAGTTACTTACTGTCTTTGATATTTATTTGAGAGGTCCATGTTACATGTGTAGAGCTGGAGCTAAGTAAGAATTAGAGATGAGCGAGCATGCTTGTCTGAGCTTGGTGCTCGTTCGAGCATTACGGTACTCGTAAGTGCTCCCTGCTCGGACGAGTATCTCGCCATGCTTGAGGAAATGGCATCTCCCGCATTTTGAATTTTTGGCGCCTATAAACTCAGCCAATCACAAGCCAGGAGACGCTGCAGTACACCCAGCATCACGTCGATAGCAGGGGTTGGCTGGCCTGATCAGGTGACCCTGGAATATACTAGTGACTGCCCGCGGTGCTCGGCTCAGATGCTGTCTGCATGTGGTTAGGGACAGATCTGCTGCGTTTCAGGGAGAGTGTTAGGGCCTGGATTTAGTTCTCTGTTAGGCAAGAGTGATATCGAAAGAACCCAACAACCCTTCTAAGGGCTACAAGACAATTTTTTTGTCTCCTGGCTGGGCTGGCTGGCACTAGTAGTGCAGCTATCACCATATAGAACAAGTTTTTTTTTTTATTGGTTTATCTCAGTGATACAAATCCATTTCATACAGCTGTGTGGAACCATTCTGTGTGTCACAGTTCAGCTGTCCACTCACAAAAAACCACAATACCGTATTTTCTGTCCAGGTGACCCATACTGTACGTCACGTAATCAAATACGGTCTTTTGCTTTCACTGATACAGCTACATTACAAACATCTCTGTGCGATATTTGTCTGGGTTGCAGTCAAAATAGCCACAGTCAGCAGAGGCTGAGTTTGCTCTCTGATAGTTTCTGCACGTCACGTTAAAAAATATATATATATATAAAAAAATATTTTAAAAAAATATATATAAAAAATAGTTTTTTTGTTGTTTTATCTCAGTGATACAAATCCATTTCATACAGCTGTGTGGAACCATTCTGTGTGTCACAGTTCAGCTGTTCACTCACCACAAACCACACTCCGTATTTTCTGTCCAGGTGACACATTCTGTACGTCACGTAATTAAAAAAGGTCTTTTGCTGTCACTGATACAGCTACATTACAAAAATCTCTGTGCGACATTTGTCTGGGTTGCACTTAAGCAGACCAAGTCTGCCTAATCTAATAGTTTCAGTGTAATTGCTCCATACTGCACGGTACGTAATAACATACGTAATTTTGCTCTAACTTATCCACCTATATACAAACCACAATCCGTATTTTGTGTCCAGGTGACACATTCTGTACGTCACGTAATTAAAAAAGGTCTTTTGCTGTCACTGATACAGCTACATTACAAAAATCTCTGTGCGACATTTGTCTGGGTTGCACTAAAGCAGACCAAGTCTGCCTAATCTAATAGTTTCAGTGTAATTGCTCCATACTGCACGGTACGTAATAACATACGTAATTTTGCTCTAACTTATCCACCTATATATTTTCTTGTTCAGATTGAACAAGTTTGTAAGTTTCAGGACAGCAGGCCCATTATTTTTTTGTACATATAATACACTTATATACAGAAAATGTTGAACCCCAGGGCTAAGGGTCGAGGACGAGGGCGTGAGCGTGGGCATTCAATTACTGCAGGGGGCAGAGGCCGTGGTCCTGGGCAGGGTGAGACAGTACCTGCTGTTGAGGAAGCAGGGGAACGCCGCAGAGCTACAATCCCTAGCTTCATGTCTGAACTTACAGGGACACGTGGTAGAGGACTGTTGAAACCACAACAGTGCGAACAGCTGATGTCGTGGATTGCGGACAATGCTTCAAGTAATTTGTCCACCAGTCAGTCTTCCACGCAGTCCACCCATGTTACCCAAGGGAGCACTCCTCTGGCTCCTCCACCTCAACCTCCTTCCCCCCAATCTGCCCCCTCCCAGGAAAATTTGGAATGCGATCCGGCATACTCTGAGGAACTGTTTTCTGGACCCTTCCCAGAGTCACAAACCACTTCTCAGGTTGCTGCTGACCTCTTTCCCGATGCCCAAGTTTTCCAACTGTCGCAGTCTGTGGGTGATGATGATGATGACAATGTTGACTTAGTGGAAGAAGTGTGTAAAGAGGTGTCGGACGATGAGGAGACACGGTTGTCAGACAGTGGTGAAGTTGTTGTCAGGGCAGGAAGTCCGAGGGGGGAGCAGACTGAGGAATCGGAGGATGACGAGGTGACTGACCCAAGCTGGGTTGATAAGCCGAGTGAAGACAGTGCTTCTGAGGCGGAGGCGAGTGCTGCACCAGAACAGGTTGGAAGAGGCAGTGGTGTGGCCAGAGGGAGAAGCAGGGCCAGAGCTGGTGCATCAGCAGCAACTGTTTCACGTAGTGAAGCTCCCGTTGCGAGGCCTAGATGTTCGCAAGTCTGGAGGTTCTTTAAAGAAAGTGAGGATGACCGACGGACTGTGGTGTGCAACCTGTGCCACACCAGGATCAGCAGGGGTGCCACCACTACTAGCCTAACCACCACCAGCATGCGCAGGCATATGAGTGCTAAACACCCCACTCAATGGAACCAAGGCCATTCACCTCCTGCGGGTCACACCACTGCTCCTTCCCCTGTGTCACTCGCTGCCTCTGCTAGTCAACCCCCTGCCCAGGACCCCGGCAGGAGTGCCTCCCTCCGGAAAACCACACCTTCGCCTCCACGATCCTCCACAGCGTCCACCAATGTGTCCCAGCGCAGTGTTCAGCTGTCTTTACAGCAGACGCTGGAGCGCAAGAGGAAATACAGTTCCACCCATCCACATGCCCAAGCCCTCAACATCTCCAAATTGCTGAGCCTGGAGATGCTGCCCTATAGGCTGGTAGAGACCGAGGCCTTTCGCAATCTCATGGCGGTGGCTGCCCCTCGGTATTCCGTCCCCAGCCGCCACTATTTTTCCCGATGTGCCGTCCCATCCCTACACCAGCACTTGTCACAGAACATCATCCGTGCCCTGACCAACGCTGTTTCTGAAAGGTCCACCTAACCACGGACACGTGGAAAAGTGCTGCCGGGCAGGGACACTATATCTCACTGACGGCACATTGGGTTAACTTGGTGGAGGCTGGGACCGAGACTGACCCTGGGGTCGCTCATGTACTGCCCACAACAAGGATTGCGGGGCCTACATCGGTCACGGTCTCTCAGACGTACTATGCCTCCTCCTCCGACCCCTCCTCCTCCTCCACCTCCTCCTCCGAATTACCATCCGTGGGCACGACGCCTTCAGTCGGTAGCTCTAGGCGCAGCAGCAGTGCCGTGGGTAAGCGCCAGCAGGCGGTGCTCAAACTGCTGAGCTTAGGTGACAAAAGGCACACCGCCCAAGAGCTGTTACAGGGCATCACGGCGCATACCAATCTGTGGCTGGCACCGCTGAACCTCAAGCCAGGCATGGTTGTGTGTGACAACGGGCGTAACCTGGTGGCGGCTCTGCAACTCGGCAGACTGACACATGTGCCATGCCTGGCCCACGTGTTCAATCTAATAGTTCAGCGGTTCCTCAAGACATACCCCAATCTGTCTGATTTGCTCACCAAGGTGCGCCGCATCTGTGCGCATTTCCGCAAGTCGACCACAGATGCTGCCACTCTCAGGGCAGTGCAGCGCCGCCTACAACTGCCCGCTCACCGACTGTTGTGCGACGTGCCCACAAGATGGAATTCGACATTAAACATGTTATCCAGAGTTTACCAGCAGCGCAGAGTCATTGTAGACTGCCAGATGTCAACTTCTACCAGAACTGGTAGTCAGGTCACTCAGATTCCTCAAGTCTACAATTAGGAGTGGACGTGGATGTCTGATATCTGCCAGGTGTTGACCAACCTTGAGGAGTCAACACAGATGGTCAGCGGCGCTGCCACCATTATCAGCCTCACCATCCCGCTTATTTGCCTGTTGAAAAACTCACTGCTCAGCATGAAGTCGGAAGCTTTGCGCTTGTCACAAGAGACGGTGGAGGAAGATACGTCGCTTGATAGCCAGAGCACCCTCTGGTCTGTTTCTCAGCGCGTATTGGAGGGGGGGGATGAGGATGAGGAGGAAGAGGAGGAAGAGGAGGAGAATATCGGCGAGACAGAAAAGGGTACAAATGCTCAGTCCTTCTTAACTCTTGAGCGTATATGGGCTGAAGAGGAGGAGGAAATGGAGAGTCAGGCCAGTGAGGAGAGGGAATTCTTGCGTGTTGGGATTCTGGCGCACATGGCAGACTTCATGTTAGGCTGCCTATCCCGTGACCCTCGTGTTAGAAGCATTTTTTCAAACACCGATTACTGGGTGTTCACTCTCCTGGACCCACGGTACAAGCAGAACCTTTCCACTGTCATCCCTGTAGAGGAAAGGAGTATCAGAGTGAATCAATATCAACAGGCCCTGGTGCACAAGCTGAAACAATCCCTCCCATCTGACGCCGCTAGCGGCAGAGGGCGTGGTTCTGTGGGCCAAGTAGCAGGGGAGAGGAGACGAGCAGGCAGCTTGTCCAGCACTGGCAGGGGAACGCTCTCCAAGGTCTTTGCCAGTTTTATGTCACCCCAGCAAGACACTGTCACCTGTCCCCAGTCTCGGCAGAGTAGGGGTGAGCGTTACAGAAAGATGGTGAGGGAGTACCTAGCTGACCATACCAACGTCCGGACCGATTACTCTGCTCCATACAACTACTGGGTTTCAAAGCTGGACACGTGGCCTGAACTGTCGCTGTACGCCTTGGAGGTGCTGGCCTGCCCTTCCGCTAGTGTGTTGTCAGAGCGGGTATTCAGTGCAGCTGGTGGCGTCATCACTGATAAGCGTACACGCCTGTCAACTGACAGCGCTGACAGGCTGACGCTTATTAAAATGAACAAAGCCTGGATTTCACCGGAATTCAAATCTCCTCCGGGGGTAAAGCAGCTAAAGAGTAACATTACTTATGTATCCGATTCCTCTTCTCTACTCCTCCTACTCCTCCTCCTCCTTGTCGTCTTTGCCTAACTCTGACCCAAAAAATGCTATTTTTTATAGGTCCAACTGGCACTCTTTTACTACAATTTTTCCGGAGGGCCACCTACAGGCCCTCTTTTACCACAATTTTTCCGGAGGTCCACCTACAGGCCCTCTCTCTAAACAATTTTTCCGGAGGGACCCCTACAGGCCCTCTCTCTAAACAATTTTTCCGGAGGGCCCCCTACAGGCCCTCTCTCCAAACAATTTTGCCGGAGGTCCACCTACAGGCCCTCTCTCTAAAGTATTTTTCCGGAGGTCCACCTACAGGCCCTCTCTCTAAACAATTTTTCAGGAGGTCCACCTACAGGCCCTCTCTCTAAACAATTTTTCTTTGCACCTAGTTATTCCGGGGGAAAGCAGCTAAAGATTAACATTACTTATGTATCCGATTCCTCTTCTCTACTCCTCCTACTCCTCCTCCTCCTTGTCGTCTTTGCCTAACCCTGACCCAAAAAACGCAATTTTTTAGAGGTCCAACTGGCACTCTTTTACCACAATTTTTCCGGAGGGCCACCTACAGGCCCTCTCTCTAAACAATTTTTCCTGAGATCCACCTAAAGACCCTCTCTCTAAACAATTTTTCCGTAGGTCCACCTACAGGCCCTCTCTCTAAACAATTTTTCCGGAGGGCCCCCTACAGGCCCTCTCTTCAAGCAATTTTTCCGGAGGTCCACCTTCCAGGCCATCTCTCTAAACAATTTTTCCGTAGGTCCACCTACAGGCCCTCTCTCTAAACAATTTTTCTTTGCACCTAGTTATTCCGGGGGAAAGCAGCTAAAGATTAACATTACTTATGTATCCGATTCCTCTTCTCTACTCCTCCTACTCCTCCTCCTCCTTGTCGTCTTTGCCTAACGCTGACCCAAAAAATGCAATTTTTTAGAGGTCCAACTGGCACTCTTTTACCACAATTTTTCCGGAGGGCCACCTACAGGCCCTCTCTCTAAACAATTTTTCCTGAGATCCACCTAAAGACCCTCTCTCTAAACAATTTTTCCGTAGGTCCACCTACAGGCCCTCTCTCTAAACAATTTTTCCGGAGGGCCCCCTACAGGCCCTCTCTTCAAGCAATTTTTCCGGAGGTCCACCTTCAGGCCCTCTCTCTAAACAATTTTTCCGGAGGTCCACCTACAGGCCATCTCTCTAAACAATTTTTCCGTAGGTCCACCTACAGGCCCTCTCTCTAAACAATTTTTCCGGAGGTCCCCCTACAGGCCCTCTCTCCAAACAATTTTTCTGGAGGTCCACCTACAGGCCCTCTCTCTAAACAATTTTTCCGGAGGGCCACCTACAGGCCCTCTCTCCAATCAATTTTTCCGCAGGGCCACATAAAGCAATAGACGGGAATCGAACCCGGGTCAACTGCTTGGGAAGCAGCTATGCTCACCATTTTACCACCAACAGCCACAGCAACTGATAAGAACAGATACTAAACTTGATGTAAGCCAACATTTCGACAATCGATAACCCGAAAAGGGTCCGCCGTCGAGCCCGGCGTTCGGCCACCCATAGCATTTCTCAAGGAGACAGCCTCCAGGCCCTCAACGTCCACATACAGGGCCATGCTAAATTTTTTATGTGCTCTACCTGCTACCCTCGTGTAACTCGGTCACTCTGACCGAGTCTGACCCTGGGGCCGCTCATGTACTGCCCACTTGGAAGATTGCGGGGCCTAGCTCGGTCACGGTTTCTCAGACTTACTATGCCTCTTCCTCCAACCCCTCCTCCTTCGAATTACCATCCGTGCTTCACCTCCTGCTACCTCAGTCTAACTCGGTCACTCTGTTGTCACCGCCATGCTGCGTCAGGCTACATTTTTGGGTGGCTCACCTGCTACCTCATCTAACTTGGTCACTTGTTGGTGTCCCCGCCATGCTGTGTCAGGCTTATGCCTGCATCATGTGGATGGGGATAGGAGAGCAGTGCCAGCATGTGCATGGGTGATGGACCTTCGTTGCACCTAGTTGGGTGCTTCCCTAACATGTGATGGGCATGTGCCTCGCCTTTCTTGGTCTGGGTGAGCACAATTGCCTTGAGGGTCACCACCAGGCTGTTGCCCGAGAATTTGGGGTAATGGTGGGATTAGGCAGCCTCAGAGGCATCCATGCATGCTGCCCCTGCTGTTTCCTGTCCATTTCCGTGGTGTTTCCATCATTTTCTGATGTTTCCAGGTTTTCACCCAGCCTTCCCTAGGCAGAGCCTTGGTCCCCTGCAAAAAATGCTCGAGTCTCCCATTGACTTCAATGGGTTTCGTTACTCGAAACGAGCACTCGAGCATCGGGAAAAGTTCATCTCGAATGACGAGCACCCGAGTATTTTAGTGCTCGCTCATCTCTAGTAAGAATACATGTTGATAACATTATTATTACAAATAATAGATACCATAGATTTGTGTAATTGTCTAGGGCTTCATCTGTGCTGGGTTCTACAATCTGAGAAAGGTGATATATCTGTGAGGAGGTCAAGAATAAGGGTGGTAGTACACTGCCTGATCTTCAGGCGGTGTGAGTATTGATGGATGATAAAACATTATACTGCTGCAGTCATTCCTCCCTCATTCTTTTCTACTCATTTTCGGCAACACATCCCTGATTACACAGGGAGATGCTTTGAGATGGAGATGCTCCATATATACTGTCCAGGTGACACTTTCTGTACGTCACAGAATACAACCAAGTCATTTGCTACCAATATCATCTACAGCTTGATCCAGAAAACTCTCTGTGCGACATTTGTCTGGGTCGCAGACTAAATAGCCACCGTTAACAGGGTGTCAGTCAGTTCTACCATATTTCCTGCACGTCACGTTCCCAAAAAAACAAAATATTAAAAAAAAAATTATTTTTTCAGTTGTTTTAGCTCAGTGATACAAATCCATTTTACTCAGCTGCGTGTAACCTTTCTGTGTGTCACAGTTCAGCACATTCGCTCCGATCCGTATATACTGTCCAGGTGACACTTTCTGTACGTCACACAATACAACCAAGTCATTTGCTACCAATATCATCTACCGCTTGATCCAGTAAACTCTCTGTGCGACATTTGTCTGGGTAGCAGACTAAATAGCCACCGTTAACAGGGTGTCAGTCAGTCCTACCATAGTTCCTGCACGTTACGTTCCCAAAAAAACAAAATTGTAAAAAAAATATTAAAAAAAAAAATATTAAAAAAAATAATATTTTTTCAGTTGTTTTAGCTCAGTGATACAAATCCATTTTACTCAGCTTTGTGTAACCTTTCTGTGTGTCACAGTTCAGCACATTCGCTCCCATCCGTATATACTGTCCAGGTGACACTTTCTGTACATCACACAATACAACCAAGTCATTTGCTACCAATATCATCTACCGCTTGATCCAGAAAACTGTGCGACATTTGTCTGGGTCGCAGACTAAATAGCCACCGTTAATAGGGTGTCAGTCAGTCCTACCATAGTTCCAGCACGTTACGTTCCCAAAAAAACTAAATTGTAAAAAAAATATAAAAAAACAAATATAAAAAAAATATATTTTTTCAGTTGTTTTAGCTCAGTGATACAAATCCATTTTACTAAGCTTTGTGTAACCTTTCTGTGTGTCACAGTTCAGCACATTCGCTCCCATCCGTATATACTGTCCAGGTGACACTTTCTGTACGTCACACAATACAACCAAGTCATTTGCTACCAATATCATCTACCGCTTGATCCAGAAAACTCTCTGTGCGACATTTGTCTGGGTCGCAGACTAAATAGCCACCGTTAACAGGGTGTCAGTCAGTCCTACCATAGTTCCTGCACGTTACGTTCCCAAAAAAACAAAATTGTAAAAAAAATATAAAAAAACAAATATAAAAAAAAATTATTTTTTCAGTTGTTTTAGCTCAGTGATACAAATCCATTTTACTCAGCTTTGTGTAACCTTTCTGTGTGTCACAGTTCAGCACATTCGCTCCCATCCGTATATACTGTCCAGGTGACACTTTCTGTACGTCACACAATACAACCAAGTCATTTGCTACCAATATCATCTACCGCTTATCCAGAAAACTCTCTGTGCGACATTTGTCTGGGTCGCAGACTAAATAGCCACCGTTAACAGGGTGTCAGTCAGTCCTACCATAGTTCCTGCACGTTACGTTCCCAAAAAAACAAAATTGTAAAAAAAATATAAAGAAACAAATAAAAAAAATAAATTATTTTTTCAGTTGTTTTAGCTCAGTGATACAAATCCATTTTACTCAGCTTTGTGTAACCTTTCTGTGTGTCACAGTTCAGCACATTCGCTCCGATCCGTATATACTGTCCAGGTGACACTTTCTGTACGTCACAGAATACAACCAAGTCATTTGCTACCAATATCATCTACCGCTTGATCCAGAAAACTCTCTGTGCGACATTTGTCTGGGTCGCAGACTAAATAGCCACCGTTAACAGGGTGTCAGTCAGTTCTACCATAGTTCCTGCACGTCACGTACCCAAAAAAACAAAATATAAAAAAAAAAAAAAAATTTTCAGTTGTTTTAGCTCAGTGATACAAATCCATTTTACTCAGCTGCGTGTAACCTTTCTGTGTGTCACAGTTCAGCACACTCGCTCCAATCCGTATAATCTGTCCAGGTGACACTTTCTGTACGTCACTTAATTCTACCGGACTTAATTTTTTTTTTTTTTTTTATCATACACCTATATACAAAAAATGTTGAACCCCAGGGCTAAGGGTCGAGGGCGAGGGCGTGGGCGTGGGCATTCAATTACTGCAGGGGGCAGAGGCCGTGGTCCTGGGCAGGGTGAGACAGTACCCGCTGATGAGGGAGCAGGGGAACGCCGCAGAGCTACACTCCCTAGCTTCATGTCTCAACTTACAGGGACACGTGGTAGAGGACTGTTGAAACCACAACAGTGCGAACAGCTGATCTCGTGGATTGCGGACAATGCTTCAAGTAATTTGTCCACCAGTCAGTCTTCCACGCAGTCCACCCACGTTACCCAAGGGAGCACTCCTATGGCTCCTCCACCTCAACCTCCTTCCCCCCAGTCTGCCCCCTCCCAGGAAATTTGGAATGCGATCCGGCATACTCTCAGGAACTGTTTTCTGGACCCTTTCCAGAGTCACAAACCACTTCTCAGGTTGCTGCTGACCTCGTTCCCGATGCCCAAGTTTTCCAACTGTCGCAGTCTGTGGGTGATGATGATGATGATGACAATGTTGACTTAGTGGAAGAAGTTTGTAAAGAGGTGTCGGACGATGAGGAGACACGGTTGTCAGACAGTGGTGAAGTTGTTGTTAGGGGAGGAATTCCGAGGAGGGAGCAGACTGAGGAATCGGAGGATGACGAGGTGACTGACCCAAGCTGGGTTGATATGCCGAGTGAAGACAGTGCTTCTGAGGCGGAGGCGAGTGCTGCACCAGAACAGGTTGTAAGAGGCAGTGGTGTGGCCAGAGGGAGAAGCAGGGCCAGAGCTGGTGCATCATCAGCAACTGTTTCACGTAGTGAAGCTCCCGTGGCGAGGCCTAGATGTTCGCAAGTCTGGAGGTTCTTTAAAGAAAGTGAGGATGACCGACGGACTGTGGTGTGCAACCTGTGCACACCAGGATCAGCAGGGGTGCCACCACTACTAGCCTAACCACCACCAGCATGCGCAGGCATATGAGTGCTAAACACCCCACTCAATGGAACCAAGGCCGTTCACCACCTCCTGCGGGTCACACCACTGCTCCTTCCCCTGTGTCACTCGCTGCCTCTGCTAGTCAACCCCCCGCGTCACTCGCTGCCTCTGCTAGTCAACCCCCTGCCCAGGACCCCGGCACGAGCGCCTCCCGCCGGAAAACCACACCTTCGCCTCCACGATCCTCCACAGCGTCCACCAATGTGTCCCAGCGCAGCGTTCAGCTGTCTTTACAGCAGACGCTGGAGCGCAAGAGGAAATACAGTTCCACCCACCCACATGCCCAAGCCCTCAACGTCCACATCTCCAAATTGCTTAGCCTGGAGATGCTGCCCTATAGGCTGGTAGAGACCGAGGCCTTTCGAAATCTCATGGCGGTGGCTGCCCCTCGGTATTCCGTCCCCAGCCGCCACTATTTTTCTCGATGTGCCGTCCCAGCCCTACACCAGCACGTGTCACAGAACATCATCCGTGCCCTGACCAACGCTGTTTCTGAGAAGGTCCACCTAACCACGGACACGTGGACAAGTGCTGCCGGGCAGGGACACTATATCTCACTGACGGCACATTGGGTTAACTTGGTGGAGGCTGGGACCGAGAATGACCCTGGGGCCGCTCATGTACTGCCCACACCGAGGATTGCGGGGCCTAGCTCGGTCACGGTCTCTCAGACGTACTATGCCTCCTCCTCCTCCTCCGACCCCTCCTCCTCCTCCGAATTACCATCCGTGGGCACGGCGCCTTCAGTCGGTAGCTCTAGGCGCAGCAGCAGTGGCGTGGGTAAGCGCCAGCAGGCGGTGCTCAAACTGCTGAGCTTAGGTGACAAAAGGCACACCGCCCAAGAGCTGTTACAGGGCATCACGGCGCATACCAATCTGTGGCTGGCACCGCTGAACCTCAAGCCAGGCATGGTTGTGTGTGACAACGGGCGTAACCTGGAGGCGGCTCTGCAACTCGGCAGACTGACACATGTGCCATGCCTGGCCCACGTGTTCAATCTAATAGTTCAGCGGTTCCTCAAGACATACCCCAAATCTGTCTGATTTGCTCACCAAGGTGCGCCGCATCTGTGCGCATTTCCGCAAGTCGAGCACAGATGCTGCTACTCTCAGGGCAGCGCAAGCGCCGCCTCCAACTGCCCGCTCACCGACTGTTTGTGCGACGTGCCCACGAGATGGAATTCCACATTAAACATGTTATCCAGAGTTTACCAGCAGCGCAGAGCGATTGTAGACTGCCAGATGTCATCTACCACCAGAACTGGTAGTCAGGTCTCTCAGATTCCTCAAGTCTACAATGAGGAGTGGACGTGGATGTCTGATATCTGCCAGGTGTTGAGCACTTTGAGGAGTCAACACAGATGGTTAGCGGCGATGCCGCATTATCAGCCTCACCATCCCGCTGCTTTGCCTGTTGAAAAAAATCACTGCTCAGCATCAAGTCGGATGCTTTGCGCTTGTCACAAGAGATGGTGGAGGAAGATACGTCGCTTGATAGCCAGAGCCACCCTCCGGTCTGTTCTCAGCGCGTATCGGAGGAGGGGATGAGGATGAGGAGGAAGAGGAGGAGAATGTCGGCGAGACAGTAGAGGGTACAGTGCTCAGTCCTTAACTCTCTGAGCTTGTATGGGGCTGAAGAGGAGGACTTGGAGGAGGAGGAGGAGGAGGAAATGGAGAGTCAGGTCAGTGAGGAAGGGAATTCTTGCGTGTTGGGACTCTGGCGCACATGGCAGACTTCATGTTAGGCTGCCTATCCCGTGACCCTCGCGTTAGAAGAATTTTTTCAAAACACCGATTACTGGGTGTTCACTCTCCTGACCCACGGTACAACGCAGAACCTTCCACTCTCATC